>CM061146.1:31908615-32368615 GCA_030710495.1 Labroides dimidiatus
CAATCAATCAATCAATCAATCAATCAATCAATCTTTATTTATATAGCGCCAATTCATAACAAACGTTATCTCAAGACGCTTCCCAAGCGTTAACAGGTCTAGACCTGTAGATGGTAATAACCATAACCAACAAAAAACAGGTAGCTGATTTACAGATGTGAAAGAAAGATGGAGTCATCACCAGCATAAGTTCATGTTATTTTTCAAAGTGTAATTGTTGCTCATAGTTGTAACTTTAGAAAACTGATTACACACTATTGAGACAGTCATGTAATATATCCAACCAGTTAAAGAAACCTGACTGGATTATTTTACTGGAACTGAAGATACATAACTATGTAAAGATATAAATGTTATGTATCGTAAACCTGAAATATGAGAAGGGGAAACTATTCAACATTACACTATATACTAATTGAAACATTCTTGAAAATTTGTTGGGGGGTGGGGCTGAATGGTAAATAGACCAGTACTTATAAAGCACTTTTCTAGTCTTCCTGACCAATCAAAGCGCTTCACACTGCTAGTCTATTCACCCATCCACACACTGATGGTAGGAAGTTCTATAACAGGAACCATCCATTTTATTCTAACCTGTTCCTATCCATTCACACACCACTGACCAACAGTGGGAGCAGTTTGGCGTTCAGTGTCTTGCTCAAGGACGCTTCGACATGTGACTGCAGGAGCTGGGAATCAAACCCTCAACCTTCTGACTGAGAGACGACAACTCTACCACTGATCCACAGCCGCCCCAGAAATGTAGACAAACCAGTACTTAGTGTCTTGTATGCATCACTCAGTCATATACAGGCATGAATATTAACTGCTGTCCTTTACTGACATCATCAGATCCTTCTGTGGTCGTATTCCTGACTTGTTTTTGCCTTGGCAGATTAAAAACAAAGTGTTTCTGCTGAGTTTTGGAAATCACCCTGTCTGACAGCAGCATCCTTAAACATTAATATCTACAACATGTGAACAGGTAGTCTTCTTGGTGATGGCCCTGTGAGGTTTTTTAAGCCCTAAAGCAGCATCAGCACAAAGTTTAGTCTAATGTCTGCTTAAAAGAAACCTGTCACAGAAGATTTGACCACAGTTACCTTCATCCCGACTCCTTTCACAATCATTCCCTGTTATGTACGTATGTTTTTTTATAAAGAGCATCTCAAAGAACATGCAGAACTTTCTGCTATTTTCTCCCTCATTTAGAAGCATATAATAAGTTCTCTTTAGATGCAGGAAATAACATTTTCCAATAGAAGAGTTTTTTTTTTTTTTATCGAGCACTGGTACTTTCAGAAAGCCTGAGTGCAGGATGTAATGCTTTGAAGGAGCTTTCTGTCTCATACAGCCTTTTTCCAAATAAGTGAGATGAGGTGAAATAGACACCAAGCAGCTTTTAAGAAAATGTCAGGACCCCAGGAAACAATTTCAGAGAAACACATCTGAGCTCTTGTTGCTCTGCTGCCTCTGAGCAGGTGTAAATTTAAGAAGTTCATCTGCAGACGGTGTGTAAATATACTCTTACAGAATGATATAATCACACAATGATCCTCCAACTATCATTATTCATATTCAACATGTTATTGTATTGAACATATGTGTGATTTTCTCAAAGGAAAACTCTTTGATGTGAGGAAAAAAATCACAATTAAGTCATTTAAGCACTGTGACGTATAACTATTGTATATAAAAGGAAAAGGTTGCAGTGTTTACTGCATTGAATTCTTCCCTTTTCTAAGGGCGCGGTCACACTGACCAACCGTACCATGCCCAAGCATGCTTCAGCCCTAAAGTCCAGTTCGTTTGGCCAGTGTCACTGTAAGTATACCGTACTTGGGCATGGATCACTCCCCCTCTTTGGTACGCTTCAGAGAGGTGTGCTTCGGCACAGTATAGTAGCTTTTTTTTACGAGCATGAGCAAGCGGACAAGATTGCCTCAACTGCTCCTCTCGACAGCTATTTTAAACAATAACAGGGTGTTACAGGGCTTTGTCAGACCAAAACAACTTAACATGAACCAAAAAGTCGCTAAGGTTGTAATTCTGTTCTCTGTGTCTCAGGGTGCGGTCACACTGGCCATCCAAACCCTGCTGAACTCAAGCACAATTAGCCTCCCACAGCGCCACTCCTCCGCTGGCCAGTCCAGCCCGCGGTCACACTACTCCAACATGAACCAGACTTATAGAGGAAATGAAACATGCAATTTTTGGCTCTGGTCTTGCTCATATATACACGAAAAAACAATCTGCTGAAAATCTGTGGTAAAAAATACCTAAATCCACAGATATGACCGATTTTATTTCGTAATTTGACCCAACTAGAGAGTCAGCGAGCCGGCATTTTGGAGTGACGTCATCGTCTACGTAGGAGGGTTGGTTGGGTCTTTGGCCGCGAGTAGAATCCAGAGTGAAGAAGAGTTGCGAACCGCCAATAAAACCATAAAAAGAAGAAAACTAGCCGAGAAAAGAATCAAAATGGAGGACGACGAAGTTGAAAGGCAAATTGAGCTTCCCAGTCCTATTGCCTAGGCGTTTGAGCCGATACGCCGCCGTGTGGCTCGAGAAGTTCGGAGGGCTGAAGAAGTGGAGCCGGTGCTTGTTTGGGGAGCGGAGCGGGTCGGAAACACTACCTGGTGTCAGTGTGGCTGCTGCTCGGCGATGCCAACGATAATTGAATTCATCTGCTGCCAAGAAGCTGATTTGGTCCATGTCATGCGTGGTGAATCATGCATCACAGCCGTTCGCACATTTGGATTATTATGCCGGGAGGTAGACGTTTTGGACGTGGCCATGCTGTCCCTGAAGGATGTCAACAACACCGGTCAACAGCAGGTAAGCTATTCGTCAAGCTAGCAATCGTTAGTAATCGCCAGTAGTTTAACGTCAAATAAAATGAACGCTATAGCGAGACAGGAATGTGATGGAGAATATAGGAACAATGTTTACCTTTGCAGTTGTTACCCAACAAAGACGTTTAAGTTTATTAAACTTCTCATCTCTTTTTTTATTTAACTTTATAAAATTCATTTTTACACCCAGGAGCAATACAGTAATGCCCCCCAGTTTGTCTTTTCTTCTGCTTTGGCTCCTCAGTCTCCTTCTTTCACTCTCGTCTCTTGCTCTTCTTCCACTCCCAAGGCCGCGAACCCAACCCCATGATGTCATAACTCAAAGAACTGCAAGATGGCGGCGCGCTTGTCACGAAAGACAAAACGTTTCTCAGTTTTTCTTTTAAATGTTTATATTTGTCGCGTTTTTTTAATAATCACTGATAAGAATAGGTCTCAATCTAGTAAAAAATGTTTATTTGGTCGACTGTTTCATTTCCACTTTAAGGCACACGCATGGCCCGCCTATGTCACTATAAAGTGTTTGTTTACATGGAGCGTGGTCTGATCAGAGTCAGCACAATGAGACATAGAGAGTGTGTGAGTGTATATGTATGTATATATATTAAAAAATTCTGTTGGTAGAGTCCAGGTGTCTGTAAATGGACCACATTTCTCTGCCTTGGGTCTTTTCTGTGGGTAAAGAACGTGTACAGAGGAACAATGATGATGAAGAGATGGTTTTTTTTCCTCCTCACTGTCATAAGAAGTGACAGCTGTTCACAGCAGCAGGATCAGCGTGAACAGCTGTGTGTGTGTGTGTGTGTGTGTGTGTGTGTGTGTGTGTGTGTGTGTGTGTGTGTGTGTGTGTGTGTGTGCACTTACACTGTGCTAATACTTATACTAATAAAGGCTGGCAGTTAGCAGAGACAGACCAGCAGCAGGGCTTCTCTCTGCAACCTTTTACTTCTTTAATAACACCTGCTCATGTGGAGCAGCCTGTAGACATGTCTGGTCTCTGCAGTGTTCTCTCAAATGTTTGGTTTCTATGGTGGAACTGCACATCAGCCTGAGTCAAGATATTTCCATTAAGTGTTTTTATTCTTTTCATTTTTATTTTTTTCCCCCCAGAAAGTTACAGAATTACAGGGTTAAAATCATGATTGATGACCAGCTGACCTTTAAGGTTCATGTGGCCTCCATTGCTCGGTCCTGTCGATATGCCCTCTATAACATCAGGAGGATCAGACCCTACCTGACACAACAGACCACACAGCTCCTGGTTCAGGCTCTTGTGATTTCATCGACTCCTGCAGCTCTCTTCCAGCAGGCCTCCCTGTGTCTACATTCAAACCTCTGCAAATTACCCAGAATGCAGCAGCACGTCTGGTCTTTAACCAGCCCCAAACAGCACACGTCACCCAGCTGTTAATCTCTCTTCACTGGCTTCCAGTGGCAGCTCCAATCAAATTCAAAGCTCTTCTTCTGGCTCATAAAACAGTGACAAGAACGGCTCCTTCCTACCTGGAGTCTCTCATCCAGGTCTACACTCCTACCTGGAGTCCCTCATCCAGGTCTACACTCCTTCCTGGAGTCCCTCATCCAGGTCTACACTCCTTCCTGGAGTCCCTCATCCAGGTCTACACTCCTTCCTGGAGTCCCTCATCCAGGTCTACACTCCTTCCTGGAGTCCCTCATCCAGGTCTACACTCCTTCCTGGAGTCCCTCATCCAGGTCTACACTCCTTCCTGGAGTCCCTCATCCAGGTCTACACTCCTTCCTGGAGTCCCTCATCCAGGTCTACACTCCTTCCCGCCTGCTACGCTCTGCCTGTGAGAGACTCCTGGTGCTTCCAGCCCAGCATGGCTCTAAATCTCTACCAGACTCTTCTCCTCTGTTGTTCCCAAATGATGGAATGAATTACTTAGCTCATTAAGATCCACAGAGTCCCCTTCTACTTTAAGAGAGGTCTGAAGACTCACCTGTTCAGGGAACACTTTGGATCTTAATCTGACCCTTCTCCTCTTTGTCTTCAGGGGTCAGATCAGAAGGTCTCAGACTGAGCTCTGAACAAATGAAAGCACTGAATACTGAATGCTGCTGAATGTTGAATCCTAGTTGTGGCTGATATTTAGGTGACCCAACTAACTTGAAGTATTTCTTTGCACTTCATAAGGTTTCTCCTTCTTGTTTAAATTCTTGCTTGTGTTGTATGCCGCTTTGGAAAAAAGCGTCTGCTAAATGAAAATGTACAATTGTAGAATTGTAGAAAATCAGGGGTGGATCCATGGGTGGGTCTGAGTGTCCACACTCCCACATTGACAGCTGGCCCACCCAATCAGATGCATGAGAATTATTGTTATAATTTAATTTCTTATTTAGATGTTGTCCTCGCAGCACGTGTACTTTAATGCAGTTGGAAAGCTAACAAAGTTCCAAACTCTTCAAAGAAAAACACAGGGTTTGCTTTTCCTGCACTTTACTCAGTTTGTTGATGAAACAATGACTGTAAAAAGACAGAAGGTCACCAAGGCTGAAGAATTATGAGACTGAATACATAACAACATGGTGAAGTCTGTGTTAGAGTTCATCTCTCTGCAGTTTCTAAACTAAACGCAAGAGGAAGTCAGGAAAAAGATAACTCAAAGATTGTCAATGGGCGTGTCTGTAACTTTCTGAAAAAATATAAATATATATTTGAAAACATTTTTTTTCATGCTAAGAAGAAGTTCTAGGGAAGAACAAAAACACTCAAGGAAAAAATCTTCACACAGGCTTTAATTTTTCATTCATCAGAGTGTCAGAATAATGAAGTATCTAATCTTGGGCCATTTGATAGACTCACATCCAGGAGAAAACAAGAGTTGAAAAACAAACAGCCTTCAAAGTGAGTTTGTTGTGTTAATATGTCTTTTTCCTCATCATAGACAAAAAAAAATCACATGATATGAAATCTTTCACTCAAAGTGAGCTTTGAGCATTTTGCTGAAGTTTTGTTGTCTCTCTCTTTCTCTGTGACCTCCAGATGACTGTAGCTCATGTCCATCTGCTCCTGACCCTCAAACAAAGAGCGAGCTGTGCCTCAGTCATCATCTGCAAACATGAAGGTCTGTGCCTGCTGCGCACCTCATCAGCAGCACCCTCACAGGCACTCTCATTGATGCACATAGAGAAAAAGCATTTGCTTGATTGGACTGTAATCCTCTATTGTGGGAGTTGAGGCGTTATGGCTATATTTAGGTCTATTTGAGAATATGACTGAGCTGTAGTCAGGTGGATGATGGGAAAAAAGGCTGCATTTTGTCCATGGTGATTTTTATGGTGCAATGTACTTAAGCTATGACATATGATTGCTATTAGACTACGTTTTATTTGTAGTCTGAAGAAACGCCAACCTTTCTATGAATCCTTTAATATATCAACACCACACACAAAATCCACTGCAACAAAATAATCCAAATTACAACCAGTTTTAGTCTCTGTGCAGCTAATCCAAAGGTCAGAGGGAGGAATTAGGTGTGATTGTTCGCCAGCTGCAGCAGCAGCTTGAAAAGGTTTTATCACATGTCAGAGGTGCTCTCAGTGAGAACAACACTGGAGAGCCAATATCTGATCTGCAATTATTTACTTATTTATTTATTTTGAAAACAAAGATTTAAAAACACGTCAGAAACTGATGTAATGGGAAAAAGGAGTTTGAAGCATAAGGTAAAAGTGAAAAAAACAAACACCTTTCTCATGAAACGTGTTATTAGGTCAGTTGTTTTGTCATGTATAGACTTGTCTGATCGAGTGCTGCTGAAAAACATCTAAAAAAAAATCTTCAAACTGAAAAAAAAGAGCTGCCAGATTGGTTCTGAACTGCTCTTTTTGCACTAAAAGTGTTGGTTATTAATAAACAACAGTCTTGGCTGACAGTGGAGGCTGAATTAGAGTTTTCTGTCATTCATGCAAAATGTTTTGTTCTTCATTTGTCATAAGTTAGAGTGCTCTGTTTTCTTTTTGTTTGTTTTTTTTCACGGTCATGACAAAACCAGTGAGTAGTGATTGTGCAAAAACTAACCTCATGATGAAAACTGTTCTATTTTTAAGGATTGTCTGCTTGGAATTAATTTCCTGCCACCATTAGACAGACTTCCTTTTAAAAAGTCCTAAATTAAATTCATTCTTAGTTTTGAACTTTTTTGGATTATTATTATTTTTTGTCCCATGTGTTTGTAGCACTTTGTTGATGCTATCAAAGCTGTTTGATTGAACCACTTATTAACTTTAAATTTAATTTTGTATTTTCATTTTACTTTATATTGCATATTCATTTTAATGAATACTGAGTGCTTTAGATAATTGTTTTGCTTGTATTTGTTTTGTTGTGTGGACCCCAGGAAGACTAGAGACCATTCTGTGGAAACTAATCAGCATCCGAATGAAGAGGAACAGTTTATATATATTTATATATATATGTGTGTGTGTATATGTATATATAATAATAATAATAATAATAATAATAATAATAATAATAATAATAATAATAATACATTTTATTTGTATAGTGCTTTTTAGGGTACTCAAAGACGCATATATATATATATATATATATATATATATATATATATATATATATATATATATATATATATATATATATATATATATATATAGAGAGAGAGAGAGAGAGAGAGAGAGAGAGAGAGAGAGAGAGAGAGAGAGAGACATCAACATTGGAGACTTGGATCTGTAACTTCTTTAATGTGTCTGTTATGTATATATATATATATATATATATATATATATATATATATATATATATATATACATAAACTAAATCCACCGAATCCTGCAAACACCTATTTTCAAATTCAAAGAAGTACCATAAAGAAGTTGTGAGTTCACTTTGCTCACTTTCTTAGCGACTGTCCCAGACATCCTGATCTCCAACAACAGGCTGCTTTTTTTTATCTATTGCTGGCAGAGTCAACCCAACTGTTTGGCCCATGCAGCTGAGAGAGTCTGGTTCATTTTAATCCAACACAACAATGACAGAGTACGAACAAGTCCCTCTGAGTACCAAAGCTGTTTTGACAGGTAGTCGTCACTTCTGACGCTGGCCATTAAGACGTCGTCGTCCTGCGCCAAAATGATAAGAGGAGAACTCAGTGTTTAAAAATGTGTCTGAAGCCATAAAGAGACTACAGCAGTCTGTGAACCACATCAGAGGAGAGCTCACGAAGTTCAGGTACGAAAGTAAAAACTCTTTGATGGATTTAACAGGCTGCCATTCAGAGACAGCAGCACAAGGAAGAGGAATTATTTTTTCCTGAAGAGGTTGTATTTTTGAAATGTGCTCATTTGATTCATCTTATTCAGGTTTTTTGGACCCGTTCATGTCTCTTTAAGGGAACTTTACTGACACTGTCTTTTTATAATGTCTGGAATCTGCATAGGGTCTAGAAGTAAATCTTCAAAACCGACTTAAGTCAATCACTCATATTTCTAATGGTTTGAAATATTTATCTCAGCAGCAAAGCATTGATTGTGATTTGTCAGAAGTGACAAAAGAACAGCTTATGGTGCTTTTCAATCGCAGGAACCAGGGTCTGAATTTAGTTCTGGGGTAACTGACCCTCTGAAATGGCCCTGCCTGGTGGGGTAGCTCTTTCAAGAGGTCCGGGGATGAACAAGCTAAAAAAACTTCTGATTGGTGGAGCAGCCTCAGTGTTTTTATTTCCCCCTCCCTCCCTCCATCCACAATGAGCTAACCCCCAGCTGTGACTGACTTGGTTTAATACCTCCTTATCAATGGTCTCTTTTTGAGCCTGATAGTGTGAATGTGTCTCTGTCAGCTCCTGGTGTTCCAGTTTAAATGTGTCTTCTTTCTCCAACCTCAGTGAAGCAGGTTTGAGCACCAATAATCAATATTAACTGCTGATATTCTAAATCCAGTTTTTACTTTGAGTGTTTGATGGAAAAGTTGGTTTGGAGCCGAGGTTCTGACCAAATATGGACTCACTATGGAGAGGAAATAATAAGTGAAGCTATAAATGATGATGAACAGAAACAGATTTGAAGTTCAAGGTTAAACTACGGTATATTATCAAACTATGAATCAGTCTGATTAGTAATCTGAAAATATCAAAGCATTCATATTCTGATAGATTTGGAGCAGTTCTCTGTCTGGACCTGGTTTTCTGGATCCTTTATTCTGACCCAGGTCTCAGACTCAGCTCTCTGTGAGCTCTTTTTGGTTTGGGAGGGTTTCTGCTTTATTGACACAGTTCATGTCTTTATATTTCACAGTCTGCTCAGAGTCGGCGTATGATGCAGTCATAAGCATGGAGTGACTGTGTGTTTAAACTTCTCTCTGGGATTTAAACTCTGAAAATGTCTGTCAACAGTGTCTGTTCATCTGATTTGATAAAAGAACAATACTTTCATTTTTTTGAACTAAAACTGACTAAAATTAGACTTAAACATTTTTGAGTTTTTGTCGACAAAAACTGGACTAAAACTATCACATACAGAAATAACTAAAATGTGACTTAAACTAATCAGCATACTGGTCCAAAAGACTAAAGCCTCATTTATGCTTGATGCGTCTGCAATGTCTACAGCTTTGTGCAGTTGAATTAAGTCATTTTAATAGCCTCACCCCCTCAAACAGTCCTTCACGAAAATTTCTGCATCGCACACCTCAAAAAATTCTAACTTCTGCACAGATACGCAGGGACAAGATACAAAAAATACTGGCACTGATAAGGTTGACCACACAGAGATCACCGTGATAACCATGTGATTAACAACTCCTGGTATGAAATTGTGGCCAAACTTGTCAGAGAAGAATTTGAATCTGTTTGAACAGCTGTTGTAAACTGGATATCCACTGACACATTCAGCTGAAGGTCTCCAGTTTACAGGGTCACTCTTTAATAACAGATGCAGACGTCCCTGGTGTTTCAGTGTAAAGTGTGACCCTGTTAACTGGAGACTCTCATCCAACAATAACTGACACGTTTGGATGAAAGTCTCCAGTTAGCACTTGTTGTTGTATCATTTCTGAAAACTGGCCACAGAACAACGGGACATTTTTAGGCTGCTAACAGATTTAATTTAATGTTTATAGAACAATAACTCGTCTGAATGAATGGAGCCAAATGATGCTTCCTCCGACCAAATGCATGCACATCTTTATGATGATGTAAGTTGTGAAGGGGGCTGTAAACTGTGTGCCTGTGTGAGACAGATTACATGCACAGTAGGCAGAAATGTCATGTATTACGAAGCCCTGACCACTAACATTTTCATCCAGTCTCATCAATGAAAACTCACGAACGTCTCATCTTCTTTTAGTCATCAAAGAGCCATGTATAGCTCATCACCATCTCGTATCGTTAAAAAAAAAGGGGCGTCAGGGAAATAATTTCATCATCATCACCGTTGACGAAAACAACAACAGCTGTGGAAGGTTCTTCTTATCTTTTTTTCAATTTGTCCTGTTGAGAAAGTTGTGTTTCCTAAGGAATAATTGCATCCAGCTTTGTTTAAAACAAATAAATGTAGGACTGATCCACTGACACCTGTGTGGGTAGCGTGTACTGAGACCTGTTCCTGGCATGATCAAAATAAAAGTATCTTGTTAATTATGGCCTAATATCTTTTGTGGCACACTGAGAGGTAACTGTATTTATTGGAGTTCATTTTAAAAGCAGCTTTTATCTCCTTATATGAGCTATAAAAAGGGTAAACAAGGAAGCATAGAGCAGAGGGAGCTGCACAGAGCATCTTACTGCTGCACTAAAGGGTAATGAGGAACACTTTATCATATTTTCCATATTTTGCCCAACATATATTACCATATTTAACAAATGAAAACATTGAATATTGAATGTTGAATGATATTACCTGAATGATATTGAATTCTAGTTGTGGCGACTATTTAGACTGAATACTATTAAAAAAAGGGGTGGGGGGGTGTTCTGTGGGCACTTGATGGCCGAGTACCTGTGACTCAACTAACTTGAAGCATTTCTTTGCACTTTATAAGGTCTCTCCTTCTTGTTTACATTCTTGCTTGTGTTGTACATCGCTTTGGAAAAAGTGGGTTTGTGTGTTTATCAGAAAAGAAGAGCATTATTCTCTCTCCATCATGTATTTAACAGCCACAACAACCAACATGGGTGACAACAACAGCAGTGAGGACATCTACACTGCAGAGAAACTAAAACCTGTTAACATCCAACAAACGCCAGAAAGGTTCAAAGCCAAACACAGAAATCCAGAAAGGTGATGCAACAGGAAAATTCAGCTTGACCAGTCATCACAATGAAAGAATCCAATGAGACGCTCAGAGTAAACACTGCTGCAGGGTGTAGTCGCTGTAAAGTAAGCTGGGAGGCAATTTAGCTACAACTAGCACACAAATATGAGAAGACAGGGTGGTTCACATCATTCAGCCTCACTGCTGCAGGCCAAGAAAAAAAACATGTTGTGATGGTGATTGTAACAGTTTTCTGCTGCTTTCATTTAGTTTTTAAAAGTTCACGTTGCTTTTTCATCAGCAGAGAGCTTAATAAATGTACATCAGGTTTGTGCTTTCTGTCACTCTTTTTCTTTGCCTGGAGGATAATTCTGCTATATTGCTTTTTTAAGTGTTTGGACTGGACTTTCTCTCTGAGCTTTAATACTGCACTGATGGGAAGGAGCTGGAAACAAGTGGGCAAAATTCACTTCCATACAATATTAATTTAAAGATACTCAGTCAGAAATTTAAAAGTAGAAAACCTCATTTGAAGCTTAATGTTTTTCATAAAGCTCAAGAGTATCTCTGTAAAACTTAGAAATTATGCTGAAAAGCAGGAGGACAAATGAGGGGAGTGGAGTTTGTGATGCTATATGGATGTCTGACATTTCTTCCAAGTCTCCATCTTCTGGTCTTGTGACGTCACAGGGAGGAGACGGACTGACCTGCTCTGTGAGGCGTCGCGTCCTCAGGAAGAATCCCAAAAGACACCCAATGACCACAGCCAGCACCGACATGATGAGGAGCCCATTCTGTTTGCAGACGTTCTTCACCCTCACCCACACTGCGTCCAAAGCCACGGCCATCGTGAGTCACCTGTCCTTCGTCCTACCAGCAACCCATAAATGAACCCAACCTGCCGCCTCAAATCCAGGTGTGGCAATGACAACAAAAGCCAAAAAGAGCAGACGAAGAGAAACTCCAGGGCTGGATGGGATGCTGTAGAAAATAAAAAATCCACAGCATTGATTTAAAGCTCCTGCAGGCACAGCATCCCCCTCGTCCTCTCTCTGCGGCAATCTGCACTAAGCTAAGAAGATCCTCTCACTTTCCAGGCATCCCCTCCCATCCCGCTCCACCCATCAGCCGCCCTGTGTGCGCTGACCCACCGCCAGGGGGAAGGAACAGCTGGCAGCCACGTGCCCGGAGGTTAAACATCACCAATCCCGTTAGTGCACCAAAGTATCAACCCGTATGTTGTCTTTGTGTTTCATATACTTCCCTTGTCCTGTGGATCACAAACAGCCTTTGCTCTTCCCTAAAATAAAGCAGCTTATTTGAATTTTAAAACCCAAATCTTTTTTGCATGGGAAAACAATCTGTCATTCATCACAACTTTAATCTGGGTTCTCTGTGCAGAAATACTGTATTCCATCACTGGACATTGTTGGATTGTGTCCCAACATGTGCTTATTTGTGTGTTTGTGTGTTTGTGTATTACACAAATGATATGCAAGTGCAAAAACCAGAAGACAGTAGGGGTTTTACTGACTTAACAACTAGTCAACTACTTCAGCCACTAACCAATTATTCATGTACAGCCACCAGCACCCCAGGTGAGTGGATTTTTTCTCTCATGGGAAAATGTCAACCAACAGCTGTCAGGTCTTCATCCCTCCCACGTTGATGCAGGAGCTGTAACTCAATAGGCAGTGTTGGGCAAGCTACCTGGAAAATGTAGCGCGCTAAGCTAACAGATACTCTGTGTTAAATCAAGCTTCACTTCTCTAAAGCTATGACCCTCAGAAATGTAGAAAGTTAAGCTACAACAATATGGACAAAGGAGCTTCACACTTACAAGTTACTTTTTTTCTCCACACTGAACCGACTTCATTCCAATAAATTCCAAGGACGAGTGAAACCGTCAGTAAAACGGAGACATGAAAATGTTACTTTGTTTATTATTAAATAATAATCTTTGCTCTCAGTGCTCTAAAGCTGTGTGAATGAGCAGCTGCTTATATTAACAAACACCTCTGACAATGAACTGCATGAAAATATACATTTGATTTAACCTACTTAGACATATAGTAAGATATCACAGTCTTACATGATTTGGGTTTACGTCACCAAAAATTATACAGAATCCGTTAAGTTGATTTATTTTACTATCAGTGTTTAATTCTTGAGCCTTACATCCATGTAAAATCAATTAACTCTCTTCTAAATATTCTCTTCTACTTAACTCTATTGACTAACAACTACTTTCATGATATTTAGTATGGTAAACTCACCTGCCCTCCCAGAGCTTCAGCTATTCAGTCCTTCCCTTTTAGTCTCTGTTGGTGTCCTTATATAAAGGATGTGTTGTATCATATATAATTATCTGGTTTTCCGCCTCCAATATAAACTTTTCCTCGTTCATAGCGCCGGACCTCCTCTGGGTCTGACCTGCTGATGACTGCTGGCCCTGTGCCAGTGTCGTAGTTTTGATATACGAGGATAATTTTACGATCGACAGGCTGAACATGGTGCTTTATTTTGAAAAGACCGGAAACTCTGATCGTTTTTTGTGTCTGTTTTTCTGTTTGGTATCTGCTCTACGTGACGTGGTTTTTTTTTGTTCGTTTGTTTTTGTTTGTTTGTTTGTTTGTTTCTCACTGCCAGATGGATCTTTGAAAACTCTCCTCAGTGTTACTTCTCTGTAGTGATTCAAAGTTGGTCAGTTTTTTGAGGCCCTCTTCTAGCTTGGGGCTCCAAGCACTTGCCTGCCCTGCCTGTTGGCATGCAACACGCTGGCTGTTGGTTTGTTGTTGTAGTCAATTTAAATATGATCTGGTTTTGACAATGGTTTGTTTTATTTTGAAAGTCACTGGGTGTTTTTAGGATGTTTCCATGCATGACTTCCTGTCCTGTTTGATATGCCCCATGGTGAACTGACATGTCACAGTTCAAGCATCCAGCAAAAATAGGATAGTTGTTTATCTGCTGCAACCTGCTGGAGCAGGGAGGCAGCTGGACCACAAGTCTGAGTGTGAGTCGACACATGGACTTGAATAGAAACTGATCATGTGCCATGATGGAGCTGGACCAGAGACATCTGGTGTATTTTGGCTGTTTTGTGTAGCACTGCAGTAACTCTATTAGTATGGTGGTTGTTCAGCCTGTGGTGAGTTCTATTATTAGGGGCTCGGGCTTCGCATGAGCCACTCTCCCCCATAGCAAAGCTATGGAGGAGAGTGGCTCGTGGCGAAGCCACGAGCCACTATTGTTCTTCCGTTCGTTTCTTTCTTTTTCTTCAACTACTTCATCTTCCGGACAAAACTTTGGACCGCTTCTCCTCCCAGAGCTTTGAGAAAACCCCAACAAATTATATATCAAAACGTGCGGCTCGGTCCAGAATGGTGTGCTATGACTTTTCTAAGAATTTCGGCAATTTTTGGCCGAAAAAACCCAGAAAAACCGACGAAACAGTCCCATTAAGAATGAATGGGAAGGCTCCCCGAGAACACCAAAAAAACACACTTTTTCACACGGCTCCTGCCTCGCCATACTTTCAGCTAGAGACGTCATTCTTGCTTCAAAACGTTGACACATCTTTCCACGGCTTAAGTTTCAAGGGGCATTCTGCTGTCTTTAATAGTTTTTGAGAAAACAAAGGTAAAGCAACACAAACTTTTGAGTTTTTTCACTAAAACTCAGCTCTCACAGTGCGTGACATCATCAGTTAGAGTGGGAGCAGCAGCTCATGACACACAAGGAATTTCCCAAACAAATGTCTCGTGGGACCACAATTTTCACTCCACGGTCATAAAAATTACATCAAAACGTAGGTATTTCCGTTGCGCTTCTGTCAAAGCAGCCTTTGAAGTCAAAGGATGGAGCTCTTAGTCAGGAAAGGGCCAACTGTCAGCCAAACCTGACCACCTCTCTGTATTAACTTGCATTATGAATCTCTCGGGTTTTTCAGAAAAGGGTCACTCATTTTCAACTCGGCCGTGAGGGCAAATTCTTGACCCTACAAATATAAACTGCACATTGACGGATTCCTCCGCCCGTCTGGATTTTCACGGTGCGCTCGTTTTTCTGATAGCTATAACGGTTTGGCCACAGCGAGCATTTGTTCGGACACATGCCTCATCCCAAAAAACAGCAGAGAACAGCTGTCACAAAGAGGTGTCCCTTGATCTCCACAGCTGCTCTCAGTTAAATCGTCATGGAAACCACGCAGCTCTACATGAAAGATGACTCATAAGGACAAAACTTTGGACCGCTTCTCCTCCCAGAGCTTTAAGAAAACCCCAACAAATTATATATCAAAACGTGCGGCTCGGTCCAGAATGGTGTGCTATGACTTTTCTAAGAATTTCGGTGTTTTTTGGCCAAAAAAACCCCCAGAAAAACCGACGAAAAAGTCCTATAGACAATGAATAGGGAGGCTTCCCGAGAACACCAAAAAAACACACTATTTCCCACTGCTCCTGCCTCGCCATACTTTCAGCTAGAGACGTCATTCTTGCTTCAAAATCTTGACACATCTGTCCACAGCTTAAATTTCTAGGGGCATTCTGCTATCTTCAACAGTTTTTGAGAAAACAAAGGTAAAGCAACACAAAGTTTTGAGTTTTTTCACTAAAACTCAGCTCTCAGAGTGCGTGACATCATCAGTCAGTCACAGCAGGACTGACGGAAGAGGGAAACCATGCAGCTCTTCATGAATGATGACTCATAAGGACATTCTGGGGCATTTTGGGAGATCCTGGCTATATTACCAAAACAAGTACACACACACGGAGAGAGTGAGGATTCCTTTTGAATGAAATAACTTATATCAAACAATATATTATCAATGAAAGCTTAAACACAGAGGTTTTCTTGTCCTTGAAGGGGCATGTAAAGCGCGCAAACGTGTATGTGTGTGTGACTGTATTGGTGATGTTTAAAGTACCTCAGTTCAAACTAAACACCCTCACATTCTAGCACGTAATGCTCATGTCTTTGTGTGTGTGTGTGTGTGTATGTGTGTGAGTGTGTGTGTGTATGTGTGTGTGTGTGCGTGTGTGTGTGTGTGTGTGTGTGTGTGTGTGTGTGTGTGTGTGTGTGTGCGTGTTTGGCTGAGCATGTGTGTGTGTGTGTGTAGGTGTAGGTGTGTGTCTGTTTTTCGTTGAACAAAGTTTTATCATTGAAGGCCATTCACAGGGGGATTCTTGTCTCTGAAAAGGAAAGCGAAGAGCGCCTATGTGTACGTGTGTGTGTTTATGATTGTGATTAAGGGACCTCAGTTTACACAAGACACCCACCACATTTAAGCACGTGTAGCGTGCATGACTCTTTGTGTTTGTGTGTGTATTTTTGTTAATCAATGTTACACCATTCAAATCATCTCACAGAGGGGTTCTTCATTTTGAAATGGCGCGCGGAGCGCGCCTATGTGTTTGGTGTGTGCATTTATGATCGTGATTGAGGGACCTCAGTTCAGACAAAACCCCCACCACATCTAAGCATGCATATATCTGTTTGTGTGTTTCCAGAGTGTAAAAATTATATGTAACAGTGGGCACAAAGTGCGCATTTGTGTGAATGAGTTAAATATGACCTCAGTTAAACTACAAACCACATGTGTGGATGTGTAACCACACATCAATCTCACCAAACACACCTATAGCCCATGAGTAGCTTTAATGTTCCCACAACAGTTAGGGAGAGGACACATTACAAAGTATATCAAGAAGAGTCAGCCGGCATGCGTCCCGAGCCCCTCTCACGATTTCCGTGGAAATTGTCTAGTGTTCATTGCACTGCAGATGGATTCATGAAATCAACACTTGAAAGGAGAGGAGCTGTTTCAAAAAGCCTAAAAAAGCTTCAACAGACAAAATACTGAACTGCTCTGCTGTCTGAAGCAGAAGCTGTCTGGCAGAGATGAACGGTGTTAAAAATGAACACGTTGATTTACAACTTTAAGCGAGATGCATCCTTCTCAAGACTTCTTCAGTTGTAAACTGGATATCCACTGACATGTTCAGCTGAGGGTCTCCAGTTTACAGGGTCACACTTTAAACTGGACCACCGGGAGCTGACACATTCACACTATCAGGCTCAACCTTATCAAACCAAGTCCATCACAGCTGGAGGTCTTCTTGTAATGGAGCAGGGAGGCTTAAATTACTGTGGTTGCTCCACCAATCAGAAGTGTTCAGCTTGCAGGCCCTGCCTTCCCTAAAGTTCCTGGACATCTGGAAAGTATTGACCTATTTCAAGGGTAGATCAGTTACACAAAAATGAAATTCAGACCCTAGTTCTAATAGTCAGAAAGCACACAGTTAATCAAAAAGTTCCTGGTTCCTGGGGAAAGTTTCTTGTGGTCAAAAAGCCCTTAAAGCTAACAAATTATTTACATTTTGTTTGCAGCTCTTATACAAACTGCTCCTTACACACATGCAACATCTGAAGACTCAGGTTTATTTTTCATGCCAAATACCAACAAATGATGAAGTGTCTCAATGAGACAGTCAGCGTGACTGTAAAAAATACTCAAAGTCATTTTGTTGAAGAATGGCACAAGGTGGGAAAGAGACAAAAGGAAGTGATGCTTCCAAACGTACCTGCTGATTACCTTTTCATCTCTCTAAGTTTCAAAGAAAAACACCTTCATTTATGTTAATCAATCAATCAATCAATCAATCTTTATTTGTATAGCGCCAATTCATAACAAGTGTTATCTCAAGACACTTTACAATAGAGCACAAAGCTCCTCATTTTAAGGATATACATATATGCATAGATACATATATACATATAAAGATACACATATACATATATATACAAATATATACATCCAACACCCAACATGAATCCAAATAGCCAATCATGAATCCCTCCATCATGGCGGCAAGAAAAAACCTTCTGTTAAGCAGCAGGAAATCTCGAATGTGGACCCCAGTCTCATGATGAACAGCAAATCCACACGATGCTGTGTTGGGTGTGTGGGCGGAGGAAGGGAGGTAGGAGGAGACAAGTGGACTAAAGTAGGAACTAGAGTTAGTGACAGATCCATGAACCATAGACCTGTCGTCTGATTTATTAGAGGTTAGCCTCTTGAGATGCTACATCTCGTTTTCGGGAGGGACCTCATGTTTGAATGGGTGTGGTGATCATTTTATAGAAGTATAATCAATGATGTTCATACTGAAAATAAGAATTTATGATAGTGATGAACTCATGGATGCTCAGACCACAAGTGCATCACTACCATATTTGTCTCCGTTAAGTAAAGGTGTGTTAAAGGCCTCTTGAGATGTGACATCCCATTTTCAGAGGAACCTCACGCCTATGTGCTGATAAAAAATAGATACTATAGATGTATTGATCATAGATAAAGGGATTAGGCTAATATCTACATTAGAAGTTATATGATAGTGGGAATGAATGTTCATTATGAAATGGCCAAATAATGTGTCATGTCTATGGGTGCGGTTAATAAGTCTCCATGACTCCACAGCTGCAGGCAGTCTCCACCAAGGATCCCAGGCAACCTACAAGACAAGAGCCAGAGACGAGTACAGGAGCAGACAAAAGGGGCAAAAGCAGATGCGGAGAGAGATTAAGAATAAGAGATAGAGTCCAATGTGCCAGATCCCCCCCGGCAGCCTAGGCCTATTGCATCTAAACTAAACTATGAGTCTAATTTATGATCTAATTTATGGACTAATTTATGGATTATAAACTGGTCCCTAACTGAAAGCTTTATCAAAGAGGAATGTTTTGAGTCTAACCTTAAAGGTAGAGAGGGATTCTGCATCCCGAACTGCGGTTGGTAAATGGTTCCAGAGAAGGGGAGCCTGATAACTGAAGGCTCTACCTCCCATACTACTTTTGGAGATTGATGGTACTACAAGCAGGCCAGCATTTTGGGAGCGTAATGTTCTAGAGGGGTTGTATGGCACTACAAGCTGTCTAAGATAGACTGGGGCTTGTCCACTGAGAGCTTTATAGGTAAGGAGAAGAATCTTGAATTCTATTCTATATTTTACAGGAAGCCAATGCAGAGAAGCTAATATAGGAGTAATGTGGTCTCTTCTCCTAGTTCCAGTCAGTACACGTGCTGCAGCATTTTGGACCAGCTGAAGCATCTTAAGCGACTTGCTGGGACAGCCTGAAAGCAGGGAATTACAATAGTCCAGTCTAGAGGTAACAAAAGCATGGACTAGCTTTTCAGCATCGCTCTGGGACAGGATAGGCCTGATTTTAGCGATGTTACGAAGATGAAAAAAGGCTGTTTTTGAAATTTGTTTTATGTGAAAATTAAAGGATAAATCCTGATCAAATAGGACCCCGAGATTTCTAATAGTTGTGCTTGGTGCCAGGCTAATGCCATCTATGTCAATTAAATCACTAGAGAGAGCTTCTCTAAGGTGTCGAGGGCCCAGCACAATGATCTCTGTCTTGTCTGAGTTAAGAAGAAGAAAATTCCTGGCCATCCAGGTTCGGATGTCCTTTAAACAAGCATCTAGTATAGATAATTGGTTTGTCTCACCTGGCTTCAGAGATACATAAAGCTGCGTGTCGTCAGCGTAACAGTGAAAATTAACAGAGTATTTCCTCATGATATTACCAAGAGGAAGCATATATATGGAGAAGAGAATTGGACCTAACACTGAGCCTTGAGGAACTCCATAACTTACTTTAGTGTACACAGAGGATTTGTTGTTAACATGTACAAACTGATATCTATCAGATAAGTAGGACTTAAACCAATTTAAGGCAGTCCCTGTGATCCCAAGTAATGTCTCTAATCTCTGTATAAGAACACCATGATCAATGGTGTCGAAAGCAGCACTAAGATCTAACAAAACAAGTACAGAGAGAAATCCTTCATCTGAAGCGGAAAGTAGATCATTAGTTACTTTAACTAAAGCAGTCTCTGTGCTGTGATGGGCTCTAAATCCTGACTGAAAGTCCTCAAGCAGGCTGTTATCTTGAAGGAAGTAGCATAACTGGTCAGCCACTACCTTCTCCAGGATTTTTGAGGCAAATGGGAGGTTTGAAATAGGCCTGTAGTTAACTAAAGTTCCTGAATCTAGGTTAGGTTTTTTAAGGAGAGGTTTGATTACTGCTGTTTTAAAAGACTGTGGCACATAGCCTGTTGATAGAGATATATTTATAGTCTCCAATAAGGAGTGACAGACTAGGGGAAAGACCTCCTTGAACAGTTTAGTTGGGATCGGGTCTAAAAGGCAGGTTGATGATTTAGAGGAGGAAACTAGAGAATTTAACTCCTGAAGGCTAATTGTGGAGAAACAGTCTAATTTAGGTCTGACTACTTCTACATTTAGTGGTATAGCAGGTTCAGATGAAGACAGGGAGTTGCTAATTTTGTCTCTAATTTTCAAAATTTTATCATTAAAAAAGCTCATAAAGTCCTCACAGCTCAGTGCTAGAGGAATCACAGGCTCAATCGAGCTCTGGCTCTGTGTCAGCCTGGCTACAGTGCTGAAAAGGTATCTGGGGTTGTTTTTATTTTCTTCAATTAGTGAGGAGTAGTAGGCAGCTCTGGCATGCCTTAAGGCTGTCATGTAGTGATTATGACTTTCCCGCCAGAGTATGCGTGACTCCTCCCTTTTATCGGAGCGCCACATTCTCTCTAATTTACGGGTTGTTTGCTTAAGTGTACGAGTATTTGTGTTAAACCAAGGAGCTGTCCTCTGACGTTTAATACTTTTTTGTTTCAGTGGGGCAATTGAGTCTAAAGTGGATCTTAGTAGACTGGCTGAGTCATCAACAAGCTGATCCAGCTGAGTGGGGCTAAAGCTAGTGTTACAGTTATGTGTTGGCAGTTTTATTGAGTTAAAGGCAGCAGGAATGGCCTCTTTAAATTTCGACACGGCACCACTGGACAGATTTCTACTGCTCACAGTTTTGCTGCAGAACACAGAATCGTCCAAGAGGAAGCTAAAAGTTACTAGGAAGTGATCGGATAAGAATGGATTTTCAGGACAAACTTTTAGTTCATTAATATCAAGGCCATATGCTAGAACCAAATCAAGAGTGTGGTTGAAATGATGGGTAGCTTCGCTAACAGACTGAATAAAGCCAACTGAGTCTATTAAGGACATAAAAGCTGAGCTAAGACTATCACTTTCTATATCAACATGGATATTAAAATCACCTACAATGAGTATTTTATCAGAGCTAAGGACCAGGTTTGATATGAACTCAGAGAATTCTGATAAGAATTCAGAATATGGGCCTGGAGGACGGTAAATTATCACAAATAGGACTGGCTGGCAGGTTTTTGAATCAGTATGAGATAAATTTAGAGTAAGGCTTTCAAAAGAAGTGTAGTTAGCCTTTGGTCTATGATTGATTTGGAGACAGGAATGATAGATAGCTGTTACACCACCACCACGGCCTGTGTCACGTGGTATATGAATATTTGAATGACTGGGAGGAGTGGACTCATTTAAACTGACATATTCCTCCTCGCACAGCCATGTTTCAGTGAGACAGAATAAATCAATCTGATTTTCTGATATGAGGTCGTTCACCAGTAAAGATTTGGATCTCAGCGATCTAATGTTTAAGAGTCCACATCTAATTATCTGGTGTTTTGGAGCCACTACATTTGAAGTTTTGATTTTAATCAGATTTATATGGTTGACTCCTCTGTTATTTGTTTTTGTGTTAATATCTAAGTGAGCTTTGGGTCGGGGGGCTGACACAGTCTCTATAGAATAATATTCATCACTATTACAACAGCCATAGCAGTTATCACAGTGATGAACATAACTATCATAACAGTAATGAGTGGAAAACTGTCCTAAAGCAAGCGCAGAGGAGCGTGGAGGACTGCAGCTCTGCTCCATGGTCTCATCTCTGAGAGGTCATAAGAGTGACTCTGCCATGTTTTTTGATAAGAGAGATGCACCAGCCAAAGTAGGATGGATGCCATCTTTTCCTATCAGACCAGGTTTTCCCCAGAAGGATGACCAATTGTCAATGAAGCCCACATCATTTTCAGGACACCACCTCGATAGCCAGCGGTTGAATGATGACATGCGGCTATACATGTCATCATTGGTCAGATTGGGCAAGGGGCCAGAGAAAGTTACGGAATCCGACATTGATTTAGCGAATGCACACACTGATTCAATGTTTAATTTGGTTACTTCCGACTGACGACGTCGGGAGTCATTCGTGCCGACATGGAGGACTATTCTAGCAAACTTACGCTTACTTTTTGCCAGCAACTTTAAATTTGACTCTATGTCGCCCGCTCTGGCCCCTGGAATACACCTAACTATGCCCGCTGACTTCGCTATCTTCACGTTTCTGACTATGGAGTCGCCAATTATCAGACTATGTTCCCCGGTGGGCGCGACGCCGTCACCGAGGGGAGAAAACTTGTTCGAAACGTGAACTGGATGGTGGGGTGCCGAGTGGGTCTTCGATTTACGGCTATGCTTGCCACGGACAGTGATCCAGCCATTGCTAGCCGGGGGAGAGGCTAAGCTAGCGCTAGCACGGCCTGCACCGCTAACTACGTCCTGCTGGCTAGCTTCGGCTACACAAGAAGGTTTCGGTTCGGTGCAGAGTCGCTTCTCTAATTCAGATACCCTCGCCTCCAAATCTAAGAATAAACTACACTTCAGACAGTTACCGCTATCAGTAAAGGAGGACGAGGAGTGACTAAACATCTGGCACACTGGACAGGACAGAGCAGGAGCGGAGGGAGAAGCCATACTAAGGTGCTAGGCTAAGCTAAGCTAAGAGCAGATGAGAGCAAGACTAAATTACACCACGTAGGAGAGGCTGGAGTGATTGTGGTGAACTTTGGTACGTTCGACCGAACGTAAACCAAACAAAACAAGTGTTTTATAAGCTCAAATGACAGATAAGCAGTTACGATTAGCGTTAGCTGTACAGAGTAACGACAACACTACACACTACAACAGCGCTGCACTGTGGAAACACGAAGTGACGAATACGCTCACCAGGAAGTGACGTCCTCAGGGGGACGTCACTTCCAACACCAAAGTCTTTTCAGTGTGTGATATCTATAATAACTCTGTCTCTATTAGCTGTCACTGTCTGTCTCCATTATTGAGATGATTTGAGCTCTGAGACATGGAGCCTTATCCTGCTGGAAGTCTCCATCAGAAGATGGTCCACTGTGCTCATAAAGGGATGGACATGGTCAGCAACAAGACCATCATGGATCCAGTCTTTCATGTTGTTGACTCCAAATCCTGAGTCCACCATCTGAATGTGGAGCAGAAATCCAGACTCATCAGACCAGGAGAGGTTTTTCAGTCTTCTATGGTCCAGTTTTGGTGAGCCTGTGTGGATTGTAGCCTCAGTTTCTTGTTCTTAGCTGACAGGAGGGTCACCTGGTGTGGTCTTCAGCTGCTGTAGCCCGTCTGCTTCAAGGTTGGACCTGTTGTGGGTTCAGAGATGGTCTTCTGCAGACCTTGGTTGAAACCAGTGGTTCTTTGAGTTCCTGTTGTCTTTCTGTCATCTCCAACCAGTCTGTCCTCTGACCTCTGACCTCTGGACTCAACAAGACATTTTGACCCCATTTTGTGGGACCATTCTCTGTGAACCCTAGAGATGGTTGTGGGTTAAAATCCCAGTAGATCAGCAGTTTTTCCAAACATTCAGACCAACAACTATGACATGTTCAAAGTCTCTTAAATCACATTTCTTCTCTGTTCTGATGCTCAGTTTGAACTTCACAACAGCTCATCTTCATTTTGTCTACATCTCTAAATGAAATGAGTTGCTGCCATGTGATTGGCTGATTAGATTTTTGTGTTAACAAGCTGCTGAACAGGTGATCCTGATAAAGTGGCCACTCAGGGTGCCATAGGATAAATGAATGGTTGTGGAGGACTTTAAATAGAGGTTACAGCAGTTATTAAAGCTGGTGATGGGTGGGGGAACAGCTTTTTTTAATGAATATGTTTTAGCTGAAGTAAGATTTGCATTGAAAAGCACGAATCTAACTAGAAACAACAGACGACATGAATTACAAAGGCCAGCTTGACCACTCACGTTACAGACATGTTTATGAATTTCTGAGTCCATTTCTAATTTTAAATGCGAATAAAAACCAGAACTGTAACAACACTCTTTCACTTGAACAGGGCTCAGGTCAAGAGGAAACACTGAGAAAACTGTGGAATGTAAAGATCAGCATGATTATCCCAGATTATAGATTTGGTAATTATCATCCAGCATGGAGGGAAATTGGAAATGACTCATCACTGCTGTTCAGAGGAAGCAATTAATTGAGTCATTTAGTTGTTTCACCTTTAAGAAAAGCGCTATCTCAGAGAGAACAGGGTCCCCTCTCTCAAACCATGTGAGTGTTTATCTCTCAGGCCTGCAGCAATCAGGAAACTGACTGAGCCCAGTAACACTGACTGTTTCAAGGATCACATCCCTCTGCTGCATGCTGGGGAATGGCGTGCTCGAGGGCTTTACAGTTGAGATGGATTTCATTCAGTAATGTATGTATAAATGCATTTTGAATAGCAGGAGGGATTAGTACAAATGCATTTAACATGTAGATGCACAGTAGGCTGGCCTGTCACATGAGATCCATGACAATTTCTCTCGTTTGTTGACACAGCTGTCGTCCTCTAGGTGACTGTGACCGGACGCAGGGCTGTTGGCACTGGATTAAATGTAATGTAAATTCTAACTTACGTTATTAAACTCAATAAGCACAGGATTTATTATAGGGACCCCATCATTTCACTGTGACAAAACGGGAGATCCCCCCGTGTGTGCCTCAATATTTACTTATGATATCAAGATTGCGACTAGTTTTTGTTTTTTTTATTTTATTTTTTTTTTACTCTCTGTGCTCTCATTTTTCCTCATCAAACTGAAGTCCTGCTCCTCTATAGATTCAGGACAACCATGACTATAGACTGATGTAACTCAATTATGTCTTCATGCAGTGTAACAAAATTTAAAGTGAAAATTACATTTCTCTGATTTTATTTTAAAAATTGAAAAAACAAGGAATCCTCTTTTGCTCCAACATTTTGGTCCTGGAATTATGTTCAAGGGGGTTTATTTATATTTTAAATTAATTTCCTTAAAATGCTCACCTTCTTCGACAAACCATAATATATATAAAATAGCATTCTGCACTGGGGCACTGGCATTATTCTGATGTACCTACCTGTTGAGATGTTGAGCATGCAGACAACTCCTTTTCTCTCAGATCAAAACAGAACATGCTCTGACTGCCTGTGCTACGCTTTCACAGATACATCTCCAGTCCTGATCTACTCTGTTGCATTCGTCAACTCACACTATGTCTGACAGACTGCTGGAGTTGGGAGGCCAAGTAGTTCCTGTGCCTCAAGCCGCTCTTCGTTCATGTTGGGCCGTGAAACCTCAAGCCTGTTGAATCCTGCTGTTGTTGGAGTCCAGATAAATACAATCTGGTTTTGACAGTTTGTTTAAATTTGAAAGTCACAGAGTGTTTTTAGGTGGTGTCCATGCACTACTTCCTGTCCTGCTCAATCTGCCCTACAGTGAACTGACACATCGCAGCTCCGGCATCCAGCAACAATAGGACATCAGGTATATTCTACAACCTGCTGTAGCTGGACCACTACAGAGTGGATCCAGTGTGAGTTGACACATTGACTTGAATCTGATTTGGTGTCAGAGCGGAGCGGAGCCCAGCTGGAGACACATCTGGAGACACATGGTTTTGGTTTACACAAAATGTGAACAAGAATGGATGACGTCTACATTTATTCATTTATTCATTAATTCATTTATTTTTCTGTTGTCTCCCCACAATCAGAAGGTTATGTGTTCGTTTCCAGCTCCTGCACATGCTAAAGTGTCCTTGAGCAAGACACTGAACCCCAAGTTGCTCCTACTGTTGTTCAGTGGTGTCAGAATGTGGTGTGAATGTATTAGATATAGCTGATGGCTTCTGCCTAAGTATCAGCCAGCCATCAGTGTGTGAATGTGGTGTGATTGGGTGAATGTGGTGTGATTGGGTGAATGAGGCGAGCAGTGTAAAGAGGTTTGAGTAGTCTGTAAGACTAGAAAAGAGCTATATAAGTACTGTTCTATTTACCATTTTTTTTATCCAAGTATGTTGTGAGACATTATTAACTTGTTTCATCCCATCAAACAGAAAAGGGATGTTTCAAATAAATAATTGGTTTATAAAGCTACTTTGTCATTTTTGAGTTTCTTCGGGTAATTTTGCAGTATCTCCAAAAGGCCAGGTTTCAGAGTTTGGTCGCCCTATTTAACAAGCATACAAAATTATGAGAGACAATCCCTGTAAGTGAACCTTCCAAAAGGTCCATCGGGGCTTCGATTATTTGGACCCGTGTGAACAAAACAAGCACACACTGATGCAAATAAAAACAAGTGAGCTGAGATGGCAGAGAGGAGGAGGTCTGTTTTCAGTGAGAACACAATCAGTCCAACAACCAGAAGAAAAAAAAAACAGCTCCTTGTGATTGATTACTCTGTTTCTACCCCTGGAGAAACCAAATCAAATCCCTCGTGTGTTAATCTTCGATGGAGGATGTGGGCCATGTTAAAGAAGAAAAAAAAGGTAATTTACTAGATTAATCTCATAAATTTACAACGATGAAGTTGTAAATTCATGAGAAAATTCTTGAGCGGACTCCACCCATCGAGCACAGACTCTCTGACCCTCTCCAGAAAACCCAAAGTTAACCCAGAAGTTACCTCACTAAAAAAATCCAGCTTCATAGCACAGGCCTCAGATACTCTGTGTACTCTAACCTGGACTTTTTAATGTAACTGTGCGGCAAAACTGTATTTTATTTTTCTTCTTCTTTTATAAAATACAGAAAACATAATGCTGTGTGTCACATCCTCTCCTGCAATGTAGTCACTGATACAGTTCAGTCTGGGTTACAGAGATGAACATGCTCTCTTTCCATCTCCCTAAGTGTGATATTAGTACATCTATCTGCTTTAAATGAGGAGACACTGAATCACTTTGGATTGTATTGCCTTGTTTTCAGGGTGTAACTTCCTTTGCCAGCTGTAAAAACTGGCAGAAGAAAGATTTATCTGATATTCTGTAAAGGACAGAACAGTGCACCACTTCCCATATGCATAATGTCTTTTTTTCTTTTTTTTAAAGTTTATTTTGTCTGTGAGAACATTTTGAGCATGTTTTATCAGATTGAGAAAAAAATGCATCCTGCACACAGAATTGAAAATAACACACAGCTATTTGTTTGTATTTGTTTGTGAGGACAGATTGTGCTTTTAAAGTTTGTTTTTTTTTAAGTGAGACACAGCAACAAAAAGTCTGGAAAAACTCACACTTGACAACAAAAGGACGATTGATTGATGTAAACTGTCATTGTGTCTCTCGATCAGGTGTTTCCAAAAAGACTGTATTGTATTCTTTCTGACGGTTGGTCTGGGTTTCTAAACTGCCTCGTGTAAAAAAAAGGGGAACAAAAAAAAAAAATCACTCATCATGACAGCCTGAAGTTTTCCCAGCAGATAGCGCCAAGCCTGGCGTCCATGCTAAGCAGGGGAGCTGGTCAAGACATGAGTTACACAGAACGAGTTACAAGGCAGATACAGTGAGCACAGACTCTGTTTCTAACTATTAATCAGAGACAATAAGCAGTTACAAACAATATAAGGGTCACATTCACTGAAACTATGGAGAACAAACATCTTGGACGGCCTTGACACCACACATATGACTGGATTTTAGCTTTTTAGCTTTAACATATCCACTCAGTTTACAGCAGGCAACAACCTCCAGTCACTGAAAGTGGCCCAGTGGTTCATAATGTATAACTTTAAGCCTGTATGGGATTTTAAACAGTGTGAGCAGTTATACAACCATCGACATCATAAGTTAATGAGACCATCAGCAACAAGAGGGAACATTTCATTTCAGTAGTATTTAATGTTTGCAACTGGGTTAGTGTAGACATGGGGATTTATAGCACACCGTCCAAAGAGTGTTCGCTGATATTTTCCAGTAAAGAATGAAACAAGTGGCTTTTTGACGAAACCAGATGCAAAATACATCACGACCAGTAAATGTGATAAGACACAATGTTTTGTCCCTAGGGGGCACCAGAATCAGCACACACAAAACTCTACCAACAGTACCTTTAAATATGAGCGCTGATTGATAAGTTGTGAGCCTTGTATTGAAGAAGTGAAGCAGGGATGTCCTTTTTCAGCTCTACTGTTCCCTGACTGTTTAAGGCTGTGTACCTGCAGACTGGTGTCATTTGGTCAGTTTATGTTGAAGAGGTAGCTCTCTAAAGTAAACAAGGCAAGAGACTTTAACAACATGGACAAATCACTGAAAGAGCAGTGATTGAAAATTTGCATAAGAAAGGTCTATCACCTGAGGATATCCATACTGATATGGTATCAACACTAGGGAATGATGCCCCTTCATATGCTACAGTGAAAAGGTGGGTGGAGGAATTCAAGCGTGGCAGGCAGAGCCTTGGGGATGACGCCCGTCCTGGAAGACCTGTCACTGCTGAACCCCAGAAATGGTCAATAAAATCCATGATGTTATTCTGACTGAAGGGGCAATCAATCAGTCTCATATATTATGCATCACTTCTTAGGCAGTTAAGAGAAAATATTAAACTCAAGCACCATGAAAACCTCAGTGACGGTGTGTTGTTCCAGCAGGACGATGCTCCTGTTCACCAGTCTGTTGTTGCCATGGCGGCCATTAATGATTGTGGCTTTGAATTGATTGAACATCCACCTTATTCACCTGATTTCACTCCATCAGACTTTCATCTGTTTCCAGAACTGAAAAGGTCATTTCTGGTACCAACTTTGGGTCAGATGATGATGTCATACATGCAGTAGAGGACTTTCTGAACGGCCAAGAAAAAGGACTTCTTTAAAAGTTAGGGTTAGGGTTTGGCTAACAGACTCATAAAACATCCTAAAGCATCGTCTTGTAAATGTGACAGGACCTCAGCCTCTTCCATACGGATCAATCAGCTTCTAATGAGTGGTGACAAGATCAACTGTTACAGAGCAACCAGTGTTTTGGAGTAAAGAGGGACCACGCTAACTGGAGACCTTCAGCTGAATGTGTGTCATCTGACAGTCACCAGTTAACAGGGTCACACTTTACACTGAAACAACAGATTTCACAGACTTTTGCACCCCTAAAATGAGCTTTTTTTTTTCTTGAATCAACCACTTCTGCTGAATAAAGAACAATAATATAACCTTTAATTTGGTTCAAGCCCATTTTGTGGGATGTGAGTATCCTGGAATGAGGTATATTTCTGTATGTACAGAAAGAGATTCAGCTTTTTGTGCACCATAGTTTCAATTAACACAAAGCAGAGAAAACAGACGTTTCAAAACCCATAGATTTTTCCTGAGCAGAGGAAAGGCTCCTGCCTAAAGGATATTTTTATGGTACTGAGATATATCATCTGCACCTTCAAAAATGAAGTAAACCTTCATTAAACTGTTCTTTCCAAAGCTGGTATCTGGTTTTTGGGAGGGCTGTAAGTCTGTTTTTTTGCAGCACTCTTGCAGGGTTGTTGCAACCATGTACCAATCTCCATGTCCAGCATGTCCTGAACTGTTTATGTCTGATGCACAGATTATTTAATTTATGTATTTCAGCCAGAGAGGACATTTAATCTTGCGTTTTCCCAAAGCTTGCGTGATTTAGGTCGCTTCGTCCTTCACAGTGTGTCCTCAGGACGAGGACATGTGTGCTGCAGCCAGGTCACACAGATTCATCATTTTATGCCCCGCCCTTACATTCATCACTGCCTGTTTCTCCCACAGGACTTGAATTGTGGAATTCAGGGTTTTCTATAGCGGCACTCCTTTAACAAAAAAACAGGCTTCCTGCCCCTTTTTATTTACGTAACATGGTAAAGAATCATGAATGAAGCCTGTGCTGTGGCGTGTGTCTCTGTGTGCCAGCGCCGAGCTTCATATGTGTGAGTAAAGTATGTGCTCGTGCTGCGTTCACATGTTTTGCCAGACTCCATGCTCACTAATCTCTCTCTTTTGCCAATATTCCCACTCTATCTGGTTTCATCAGGCAGGGATTACACAGGATTAGACAACCTCCCAGAAGCTGACATGCACTCATTCATTCATTAAAAAACCCAAATGCAGTTGCTTACACGCCTGCGATTCAGACAAAATGCAACTATGAAGCCTGAAGAATAGACATTAGAGTACACATGTGATACGCTGTGTGTGAACATTTATTTACAGACACTTCAGTGATGCATGCATGTGCAGCCCAGACTGTTGTCCTGTGTGCTCAGTGATTACGTAAGGCTGTAGTCATATAGAGCCCGGATGTCATCAGGGAAGGGCTGGTATTGAGTTTGTAGTTTGACCACCTGATCCTGTCCTCTACCTCGATGCAGCAGACCATGAAAAAGATTACAACTCCACATCACACACTGTGTTCTGCTGTGCTCACATACTCCACTGTATGTTAGCAGGGCTGAACTTAACTCTTAAATTCAGACACATGAAGCAGCAGAAACACTTCAATATGAAGCTGTATCCTTCGTCTTAAAGGGAAATTCCCACAAATGATAAAAAGGAATGTTTAGACTGAACTACATCCGATGGACTCACCGGGTTGTTTTCCTTTTTTCTCACAGAGCCACACTCTCATTGTGCTCTGCTAATGCTTATTAAACATCTGTTTTGGACAGATGTCATTTCAAGTAAGTTGCACACAACATGATTGACATGCCGTTCCTTCAATCGGGCATCAGAACAAATTTACTGACCCCTGATAGGATAAACACACTACTACAAGCTGAGACGGCTTTTTGCCTCCCGGATTTTTAAAGTGGAATAAACACAAAGTGGAATGCCAAATTTGTCATCAAACATCTGCTGCAGTGGTGCGTAAACATGGGGCATGGGTGGCCCCCTAGTGAGCTGTAAAGGCACTGCGGGCAAGAGAGCATTCACAATGGTTTCTGAAGCAGTCTGTATTTTCAACTATAGCTAATGATAAATAGTCAAACACCAATTTACAGGTAGAAGGTTTAATAAACCCATAATCCCTTTAAATGCTTTTATTACAGAAAGTAGCGGGCTCTTATATGAAGCAGGCTTGTATTAGAGGCAGACCAGGGCCTGTATGCATGTCTAGTCATTACACAAATGGAACCATTACTCTTAACGGACCGTTAGGGAACAGGACATTTGGCCATAGTGTTAGGTGCATGCACAACTGCAAATAATAGGCCAGTTAACTAATTACACCATGTTACAACTGAGGTCATAATGTTTTTTTTTTTCCTTCTTGTTTGTTTAGTTTAATAAGTGTTAGGTTAATGTTTTGGGGTAGTGCTGTGGTGTGTGTGTAGATGAATGCAGGTGTGTGCTCTGCGCTCTACGGCTGATTGGCTGCGGCGGAGGCTGAGGGCGCTACATAAAGAAGATCATGACGTCAGTGCATCACAGGGGGAATGCCATCTCACCCATCTCCCAACCGGCCATGCTACATGCTTCTTTGTTTCAAGAGTTGTGTTGCTTTTAGGTTATTTTTTTATTATTCTTTCTTGGTTAATGAAGGGGTGTTTGTCTCAGTTTGATTAATCTTACTTTTGAGTGGTTCTGGTTAAGTTAAATGATGATTGATTTCTTTGTTTGCTTTAGATCACTTTTTTTTCTTATTCAAATTATTGTAGAGTTACTTCAGTTGAAGCCTGAGTTTCATCCCGAGGTATTTTCAGTTTGGCTTCGGTTGTTGTGAATTTATTTGTTTTATTGTAAATAAATTAAAATTATTTTCACGGAAGCTTTCTGTTTTGTCCATGGCTGCTTGAGACTTGGGAGAAATGTTTGTTGTTTTTTTATCATGTTGTGTCCTGGCCCCCTAGACGGGGCATAACACACCATAAAAGTGAGGCAGGTGCAGAACGTCATATGTCTGAGGAAGATTCTGGAAAACCTTAATCCAACAAATTCAAATTGTGCATTTGTTTTCCATGTCTCCTAAATCTGAATGTTTACATCTTGACATTGTTATACTTTTCCAAAGGATTCATTCAATCCCTAAATATCTGTTCTCTTTATGTAATCTGAAACCATAGCGTATAAGCAAGACGTCCGCAATCTTTAGAAACAGCCTAACAGGTGTGGTTATCCTGCTATCAGCACCTGTAACGGAGGAGTCTACCGCCATTAAATTTAATGCTCTGTTGGGGCAGTAATCTAGCTCATGCACACCGCTGATCGGTTTGTTTTTCCATCATTTTTACAACACCAATTCCAATGAAGCTGGGACAGGCTCATGTTTCCCACTGTTCCATCACCTTTCATTTTAACAACACTCAATAAGTGTTCAACATTGTTGTCGCCCCACAATCAGAAGGTCATGAGTTCGATTCTAGCTCTTGCAGTCACATGCCAAGGTGTCCTTGAGCAAGGCACTGAACCCCAAGTTGATCCCACTGTTGTTCAGTGGTGTATGAATGTCGTGTGAATGTTAGATATAGCTGATGGCTCCTGCCATAGAATCAGTCTGCCATCAGTGTGTGAATGTGGTGTGATTGGGTGAATGAGGCTAGCAGTGTAAAGAGGTTTGAGTGGTCGGTAAGACTAGAAAAGAGCTAGATAAGTACTGGTCCATTAACTGTGGAATGTTCCAAACAGGTGTTTTTGGAGCATTCCTCAACTTTCCCAGTCTTTTCTTGACCCTGTCCCAACTTTTAAGGAACGTGTTGCAGACATCAAATTCAAAATGAGTGAATATTTGAAAAAAAATCAGTTTGAACAAGAAATATCTTTGTAGTGTATTCAATTGAAGATTGGTTAAACAGGATTTGAAAATCATTGTATTCTGTTTGATTTACATTTCGACAAGATTTTGCTTTAAGTCAGTGACAACCAAACTGACCATTTCTACCTCTGATTGGGTATACAGGGAAAGAGCTACAGAAAGCATCAGTACGCTCCATGTGCTGTGATGTAGAATGTGATGGACTAATACCTTTCTGACACATCCATCAAACAGTCAACGAGAGTAACACCATGATAATCTAGCACACAGAGGAGAGACGCATACATTTACATTCTTAGTTGATATGTCTTCTTGAAGGTTTCTGAAAATTATTGAGCAGAAGGTTTCCATCTGAACATAGAACTGACCACATATGACATGTTTTTTTTCCTGAATTGTACCTTTCAGTCATCCATTTGTCTTAATAGTGTCTCAGTCATCTTCCTGTCACAGCTTGTCTTCATGTATCCATGACAACACTATTTACTGGCAGCAGGAAGCTGTGGGGACTGAGCAGAATAGGGAACATGTTCCTTTTCCTCCTTTAAGAACAGCTATTAGTTAAGATGAGACTGAAGATGGATGGAAAGGATATGATTTTGAAATCATTCTAGCCATTAAAAGGTTGTTTTTTTTTAACTTCTTCACTTACATCAGTCTCAACTGGAAGCTTTCTGTGTGGCAGGATGTTTTCAGGCATCAGTACGAGCAAACCACCTCCATCCTTTAAGCTCTTATAAACTGATTAATCTGCATATGCCTTGCATCTAAATATGTGCTCAAGGGATCCATAAACAGGTTGTTTTCTTTCTGTCCCTCCTGAAGACATCACATGCTGTAGTTATGGAACATTTTCAGGCTTCTAATGGGATCAATTTTATACCCAAAATGTTGAAGATAAACTTCACTTAGATATCAATATATGTTTTGTTTCAAGACTGTTCCATTGTTATGGGCCATTAGTCCAACCTTGTTTTCAAATCTGACACCTAAGTAATGCAAAGAGGAAATAGGAACTCTAACAGCCTCATCTTACAGCTCACTGAACAGTGAAGACCCATTGTGATGACGCACACAATTCTTATGAACAAAGAGAGCAGTTCTCTTAGTTCTTTGTGAAGCCCAGCTCAGAGAGTCCTGCAAAGCCCTGAAGTTTCGGTTTTCCTTTGACTTGTGGTGAGGAAAAAACACCACTAACCCTCTATTGTATGCATTATGATATTTATAGAGGAAAATGTTTTTTTTTTTGTTTGTTTTTGTTTTTTTGTCATAAAATTGACCAAAGAGATATAATCTGAAGATTTATTTATTTATTTATTTATTTATTTATTTATTTATTTATTTATTTATTTATTTATTTATTTATTTATTTATTTATTTTATTTATTTATTTATTTATTTATTTATTTATTTATTTATTTATTTATTTTTTTTGGGGGGGGGGTCTGTGGTCTTCATACAACATTGAATCCTAATAGTAAATCATTACAAAAGTTATTTATTTGAATTTTACAAAATTTCTTTAAAATTCTGGAAAATACTTGGTGTTCTCACAGGTTACAAGGTATGCCATCTAAAGTGTAAAAACATAAAAAAAAAAAACACCTTTCATGTCTGAATGTTGCCTGATGAATGATGTCCAAAGAATGATCTGAAAATATCAAGAAGTGCAACAATCAATAATTCATAAATGTGTGCACCCATTTTACACTGGAAATACCTGTCACTGCACTTCCACCCTCATTCCCCTCATCCTCATTCACTTCCTCAGACTCACAGTCACTCTCACTTTCTATTTGCACGTTTGCCTGCAGCTCATTGCCTTCATACTCCTAACAATACCTCAGCTCTTCTCCATCCTAACTAACATTAACCGGGCGTGCCAGCTGTACCTTCTTCTTCCTTGAAGAGAGAGAATAATATTACATTTACTCTGTAAACATAAAAATGGAAAACATAAGCGTGTGCTCAGCAAAACAGGCTCACCTACAGTGTGAAGTAACAGCCTGAACTTAATCACAACTGACATCAAATTTATCCAGAATATTAAATATAAATATATGTTATAGAGGTACAAAGAAAATTATTATGACTGGTTTGTTTTTGAACAGTTTGTAAACATCAAGACAAAATACAAAGATGCTGTGAATCTGTAGTGGCACAGAATTTTTATGTTTCAGTGGGATTGGCTCTGTTCTCAGAAGGCGCCTTAGTCAGAAAATTGGTTTGGATTAAGTTGATATTCTTGGTTCCAAACTAATTTTCTGACTAACCGGCTTTCTGAGCAAAGAGCCTTTGATGAACAGGCCTCCTGATTTTCTGAATAAAGGACCCTCTGATTCTCTGACTGACAGGCTTTCTGACTGACAGGTTGTCTGATTTCCTGTATAAAGGGCTTTCTGACTTAAGGGCCTTCTGATTTAAAGGGCCGTCTCATTTTCTAACTAACAGGCCTTCTGACTAGTGGGCCTTCCTAACACATATTTATAAATCAAGCTTTACTTGTCATTATCATGTCATCATATCATTGTGAATACATTTTTTCCAGACTGAGAAGGTGGGTAAAAAGCTATCAGACAGTTTTGTGGAGAGAAATGGATGAACTGGTCCTTGTGATGAAGTTTACAAAAAAAGATTCAGCTGATGGTGTGTGTTTTAAAGGTGGGACACAGGAAAACTCTTTCAGCGTTCTTCCAACACATCAGTATTGTGTTAACAGATGTTAAGAGATGACTTTTGTTAGTCCTGTAAATAACATAAACAGTGTGTGTGTGTGTGTAAACTTTCTCTGTTAAATTAATAGCAGACTCAGTGCGGTGGAGTGATGTGTCATTTGTGAACAATTCTTTCAAAAAGAACAAATCATCTGGGTGAACGAACTGAACTGAATCACTCACTGAAAAGATTTGTTCATTTCTCAACTTCACTTGCGCTCTTCCATCTCCTCTCTCTCTCTCTCTCTCTCTCTTTCTCTAGACTAAGAGTCTTCCAAGCCCGCCTTCCCTCCCCCTTTCATGTCAGTGATATGTAATGACCGAAGCAACAGGGCGGAGTCAGTCTGGAGCCATGTGTCGCTCAAGCCCGCCCCTACAGCTCCCTCTCATCTCCAAAACTGAGGAAGTAGCAAATATTTTCATGTATTTTTCAGTCAGTACACTGTGTGTGTGTGTGTAACTGAGGCTGGGGACTCGCCGTTTTGCACATTCAAGTTCAGTCAGTTCACTGAACAAACTGCAGCTCCAACAGGATCACTCGCTGACTTTCGTTCACTGAACGAACTGAACTGCAGCTCCACCTCCGAGTCAGACGGTCAGCGAATGATTTGTTAACTGAACGTTATAAACAGAAAGGTTGGGGAAAAGGTTGTGATTGTTTTTTCAGCTTTCAGTTTGCAAAATGAAGCTTTATCCCACTGAATTCTCAGCTCAATTCGCAAGTATGATCACGAGCAGAACTAAATGTTTCAGCTTATTTAATTCTGATTCACAGGCATCGCTGTGGAGAAGTACTGAATGATTATGTGAACAAATCTTTTGAACCAATCACTTTACTGAACTGATTCTAAGGACTGAGTTCACAGTTCACTGTAGCCTTTAATTTACACATCTGTTTTTCCTCTTTATCAGTTAAGAAGGTGAGGTAAGGTGAAATGATGTTCTTGTTACACTATCCTAGGCTGAGAGCAACACCCCCCCCCCCATACACACACTTTAATTCATGATGCTAATGGAGGGGAACATGGATCAGGGGAATCAAAAAAGCATCTCATTATTAACTGTAACAGCATCTGAAGCCACAAACGATTGCTTTTCTTCAACTTCAGTCACATCAGTGTCAAAGACAGTGTGTCCCATGTGGGCTCAGTGTCCCTGTTCATTTTGGTTATACACTAAGAGAGTCTCGTACAGTGTGAATGATAAGGAAGGACTGACGCTGTCTCTGCCCTAACATGCTGTAAGATATTTTGTATCAAATCTGTTTGGTGCTTTAAAAGCATGTGGTCTTTATCTGGGATTATTCCCGAAATACCAAAAACACAACATCCAGCAGCATCATACTCTATCCACTCTGATGTCACCAGAGTCAGGAGGGAACTCTAGAATTATATCCTCTAATGTGTGCTGTGGAGCCTTTGCTCTGGTAAAGTGTTGGAGTGGATTTTTCTAGTTTAGTCTGATGAGTTGTGACCTTACCTTTTAGATCTTCAGTTTGCAAACAAAGTTGATCAGGATCTGAAGGGTGTAAGGTCATGGATTCTTTCTTACTGGATCAAGATGTTTTGCAGTTAAGCACATCAACTCAGCTGAATAAAAGTCCACATTGTGAAACCTGTGAGTAGCATCTGGTCACTGCAGTTTAAATTAAGCTTTAAAGGCATTAAAAAAGCAAAAAAAAAAAAAAAAATGCTGAACTGTGTGAAAATATAAAGAACATCCCTCTAATCACAAAAACCATGTAGACTTAGCAAGTGATGGGGGGTGGAGGGACAAAAGGAGACAAAAGGAGAGAGTGCTAACAACAACAACAGACTTCTGGACACAGTGTTGATAATTCTGTTTATTGTGTGTGTATGTGTATGACAAACTAATGACAATAAGCTGATCATGTTATTAAAATCAGTTAGAGTCCACGGCTCCAATAATGAGAATTCACGTGTATGCTGATGATAACATGAATATGAAGTAAAGCTGCTGTCAGGGCTTATTGAGGTACTCTGTTTCTACTATTCAGCTTTAAAACGTGATTTTTTTTATGTATAGCTTTGTGATTTCATATGAAGTCCCGCCCTAAATGTGATGAGCCAATCACAATGCGTATAGCAATCCCATACACTTGGACATTCTCTGCCCAGACATCCATTTAAATGCATTGCAGAAAGTCAGTTTTTTGTTTGGTTTTCTGAGAATTTAAGCTTGAAAATGGTCACATGGTGTTCATGGGGTTCAAGCAACACTTACACAAGGTATCCTGAGAGGCTGAGAGATGGAGTGTATTTTTTTTTACCCTTTCCTTAAGCCACATCTAAACCCAGAAAAGTGTCTTCTTTGGATAAAGTTGTACAGTAGACCGCAACATCAACTCAACGAGAATAAAATAAACAAAGATGTTTACGTCTGTTCTGAGGTAACGACGTATGTGAGGCAACATGTTGTTACTTTGCTGGAAAGTTATCTTTAACACTAGAACCTCCACAGCAGTCTGACAGGCAGTTTGGGATTTTCTCTAACATTAGCTAATGTTAGCCTAACGTTAGCTCCTAGCTGTGTTGTTCATCATGTCTCTTTGTTTGTTGGAGTTCATTGGTCTGTTTTGTTCTAGTTTTTGTTCTCTGGTGATCGTCCATCATTGTTAGCTGTTACCTGAACTAACGTTAGCTTCTGGAGCTTAGCTTCATTAGCTTATCTGTAATAGCCCAGATCACCTGAATCAACAGGTTTGAGGTTTTACACCCCAACATGAACCAGGAGTGGCTCATTCATAAAGTGGGAATTGCAAGAACACTTCAGTCTTGTGACTCCAGCTGTCTGGTGTCCTGTAAGGACTGAACATGGAGCCAGTGTGAGTTGATCAAATACACATCTGCTCTTCTGTCCCTTTTTTTCACAGACTGTCCAGCACAAGTGTTTCGTAGTATGCTGTTTTTACAAACAAGTCCTAGAAATACTTTTCTTTTACTAACTCTCACTGCTGAACTTTTCTGGGTGTAGTATCATCAAATGGACTGTCAGATCTGTTGAGTTAAAACATGATTTCAGCATTTCCAGTTTTATTTTGTTCAGCCTTATCTCTTTTTCCAGTTCTCTTTTTCCTGTCAAGCTGCCTTCCTCAGCGTCTCACTGTGTTGACTCCACTTTTCTTCTTATACCCTGATGCTCTTTCACTTCCCTGCCAAATTATCACTATAAACCTTAATTAATATTTCTTGCCTTCTGTTTGGCTCCTCTTGTTTTTGTTTTCTTGTTTGTTTTCATCCCTGTTTTTATCTCAGACTTTGTACTTCTGCATTCGCTGATCTTTTGAGGTTTTTGATTAAAGACTTTCTAAAAACTCTGACATTCTCAGCCAGTTCTCTGTGCCTGACAAGAACTTTCAGTCTAAATGCCGTAAATGAATTTGTACTCCTAGGAAAATCCAACCTGACCTCAGATGTTACTGAGAAATAACATTTAGAAATAACATTTAGAGATAACCAGTTTAGTTGTGTTAATCTCAGTTTAAGTCATGGACATATACATATATTCTAAACATATATTCCTACATTTATACAAGCGCTCCACATGCTCGGTACCAGGTGTAGATTTTGTGAGTAGCTACTCACATCTCAACGCTAATAATAGATTGATGAATGCGGGAATCCACATAAATTTCTTGCTGCTCACAAGTTACACACAAATCCGTGCTGCTCACGTTTCATGAATCAGACCCACTGAGTGTTGTTAAAAGGAAAGGTGATGGAACACAGTTGCAGCCATCAAATTCAAAATGAGAGAATATTTGCAAAAAAAAAAAAAAAGTTTATCAGTTTGAACAAGAAACATCTGCCTTTGTAGTGTATTTATTTGAATTTAGATTAAACAGGATTTGCAAACATTGTATTCTGTTTTTATTTACATTTCACCCAACGTCCCACCTTCAATGGAATTGGGGCATCATTGTTGCCTGAGTCCATGTAGCATCTTGCTAAATGCTAATACCCAGATAGTTAACCTCCACGGGGCCATAAAATGTGCTGTCAGGTGAATCCTGGCTGTAGAAGTCTTTTCTTCTGTTTATGACAATCTTTTCTTCGTACAAAATGTTCCAGAGCGCAGTATGACGAAGGGGTTGAATATGTGTGTGGGCTGTCGTATGCACTCAGAACAAACAAAGAGAACATTTTGTTGTGCACGACTTTCTGTTCAAAAATCCCTGAAAAAAAGTACACTTACAATCACTGAGTTTCTGTTGTGAGGGCATTCAGGCTTGGCTGTCCATCCTGTATGCAAATGCTTGATCCTCACTCCTGCTGATAAGTGCAGTGAGAGAAGCTTGATGTTTGGGTGACATGGGTCACCCTGCTGAAGTGCTGAGGGTGTTTCTTTCATAACCATTTGTTAGATGTAGAGGAGCACTGGGCTCAGGCTCCTACTCTGCTCATACATCAGCAGGTCACTGACTGCAGTGAGTCAAGAGGAGCGCTGAGTTAAATAAGGTGTTTCAGAAAGCACGAGAGCACTCACAGTGCATTCACCTTTTCTATTTGCATTTGTACTCTTCTTAAACTTTTAACAGATCATACAGGTCGTCATGTGTCTCTTCATGTGGGGTTATATAAGTTAAATGTATGAGGCACAATGGAGGATTGGCAGGAGATACGGCACACAAGGGGCATGTGATTTAATCTTCTTGCCCCTGATTCACACATACTCTGTGAGCGCCGCGGTTCTTGGCGTGCGCCAATTCGCACAGCGTACTTCATAGCAGCTGGATACGTGAGATCACAAGATCACAGGAGAACCACATGTTCCCACAGGAATCACACCCATGACAACATACCTGCATAATGATTAATTAGTATGATAAACTCACCTGCCCTCCCAGAACTCCAGAAATTTCAGTCCTTCCCTTGTAGTATCTGTTGGTGTCCTTATATAAAGGATGTCATATATATAATTATCTGGTTTTCTGCCTCCACTATAAACTCTTCCTCGTCTATGGCGTCAGATTTCCTCTGAGTCTGACCTGCTGATGACTGCTGGCCCTGTTCCATAGACGTAGTTTTGATATACGAGGATAATTTTACGCTCAACAGTCTGAACATGGTGCTTTATTTTGAAAAGACTGCATCTGTTTGGTACGATCTGCTCTGTGGAGATTGAAACGTCTCTGCAGCGTACTCTGACAAAAATGGACTCTTAGCGTAACAGCCGCGAGCAGCCAGTGGTGTCACGCTTCAGAAGGAGCACAGCGTGGGCTGTGTGAACACACTGATTGACTAGAGCAACAGCCAAGTACAGTGTTTTATGCGGCGCTGACAGACTGCGGCACTCACTGTGTGAATCAGGGATCAAGAGACTCAGACTCTGGCATGCATCTTCGATTAAGTGAACTCAAAACTGAGAACTTTTCCAGCACCTTACTTTGTCAGAAAGCCTGTTTCTGCACAATTTATGGACACAACACAGACAGCTGCTCAGGTCATCGGGGTTCAGAAAGTCACAAAAAAAATAAACACTAAACAATCAGTAATTCTAACATCTCCAGTAAAATGCTGTTCATAGAGCAGATTAGATTCAACTTTACTGTCAATCTGGGTGGAGCATTCTGTCCAGGCTCTGTGTTCATTTTGTCTGTATTTCTGCATATCTTCATTAAGCTAACGGATTCAGACCAAATAGAGCAGTACCACTATAATCCATGGGGGGCAGTGTTGCTGTTACTACCTGATACGCAGCACTATTAGGACACAAAGAAGAAATAACAATGGCGGAACTTTTTGAAGAAAACCTTGCAAGTTGTTGAGGAAACTTGCTGCTTTTGTCTTTTATGCAAGAGTTACATTAACAGTCATTTCTCCAGTTGCCATGTTTGTTTTCAGAATCAGAATCAGTGTTAGGTTTCCTTTTTCTACAGTGGTATTAAATGATGAGGGGTGTGGTCTAAGCATGATTGACAGGGGCAGACTGACATGCACAGGTGAGGGGGGCGTGGTGTTGGATTGCTCAAAGAGCTGCACCTGGAGAGGGACGAGAGAGGCTGGAGACGCCAGATGCTCGGTGAGAGTCAGAGAGGGAACTTCAGAAGAAGGAAGCATTGATGGTTTTTTTTCATCCAACAACCTCCACAATGATTATTGTTTATACACCTTTTAAAAACTGAACAACGGATCAGGATGGAAGCCGCATCGAAGTAACCACAACGAGGGAATTGGTCGGGTCGGAGTCGAGCAGGCCGCAGAGACCAGAACAAGGGTGACGGCCTGGCGGGGTGAGTTTTCCACACACACTTACCCCTCCAGAGCAGGGAAGGTATTGCATTCACCAAGGGATGGGCAGTTTCACGTTCACGTTAAATGCAACACCTAGGGAAAAGGTAGGTAACTCGTTAGTATATTTGCTAGGCTAGCTTTAGGTAAGTGGCTTGGATGAGTTGCCTGGCGACGTACCAATCAGAAATACTTTATTTATCCAGAGGGAAATTGCATTTCAGTTACATCCCGACCAAGAAACATAAAACACAAAGACATAAACATGGAGGACAGGATTCTCCCCACTGGTGAATGTACTGGTTAACCTCAACGCCAACGTAAAGGTACCTGGCGAGCAGTAACGGTGTGTGTGGTGTGTTCCCCATAGCTGGATCTGGAGCCGGTCTTCTAGAGAAAAACCCTACTGCACTCAACTTTTAGACTTCAAACTTTCTAGTCCATGTCCAATCTTTAAAGATCAGGAAGCTGGGTCCACAGGTTTATTAAACCTTAAAGCTGCAAGATCAAAAACTGAGACAACTTAGACATTATACATTTTATACCCTCCCACACTGACGCAAATCAGTCTTTTAAACAACCTCTGTTCTTTAATAATTCCTCACAGGTTGTTTTTTCTTTGTGTCTTATGTCCATCAAAATCTGGTATCAACTTACATTAAATCATCCAAATCTTTCTAATTGTGTCTTCCTGCAGGAGGCCCTGCAGTTGCCTCTCCCTGGTGTCATCGACACCAAAACTAGGCGAAGTTCACAATTCTTGTTTTACACAAGGTTCTCACCAAAACCAGGCAGGATCAAAGCCTTTCAGTACAGAAGTTTCAGAGTCCCATCAAAAACCCTCATCTTTGTCCAAATAATTGAATTAAAGGAAAGTCTCTGACAGTTTTCATCTCAGCAGGATCAAAAAGTTTCATCAAAGAGAAGCTCACACAGACTAGAGAAGACTGAGTCAGCAAAGAGCAGCTGTTTCTCTAAGGAAGGGGATGAAGCCTTCCTCCTGTCCTCAACTGAGCCACACATGGGGCATTATTTAAGACCTTCTGTTTGCAGTACAATAACTTCAGGGGCTCCTACGTACTAGAGCTGCCATACATGTTATGACATAAATACCTCACAATGATTGTGTGGGAATAATACAAGACACTGTGTTTATGTAATGCGTATGAAAAATTATTAAATGTGTGAACAGTCCAAATGTCTTTAAACATAAGCAAGAATTTCTCCATCATGTGACTGAAAGTGTTAAAGTCTGAGTGACCGAGGTTGAACTTTGACCCAGATGCAATCGTGGAAGCAGAGATAGGTTTAACAGTTTTGTGATGTTGAGGAAGAAGGGGGAGAATTTAGGGTCTAAACCAGATCCAGAGGGTTCCAGGAACAGGTGAGTACTGCGGGCTGAATCCACGAGGAATGAGTGTGGCTGGGAGGCAGAGCAGCTGGGAGATCCAAGGGATGTGTGTGTGGCTGGGAGGCATATGGGCTAATATTTGTGCCACCAGAAACTGAATTTGAATTATAATATTGAATTTGAAAAGCATGTTCTGAAATTGAATTTTATGTTTTGAAACTGAATTCATTTGTGCTGAAATTGAATTTAACCCATTTGAAAATTCAACTCTCCTTATTCCTTAAATTCAAAACTATAAAATTCAATTTCAGTTCACAAATTTCAGATTCAGTTCTAAAATTCAATTTCAATCCAAAGTGGCACAACCATTATGTAATCCAATCCCACGAGGGAAGACTAATCGAGCACAGATTCACAAATGTCATCTTCACGTCCACCTGAAATCTATTGCGGTCTGCTGTACTACTCAACCGAGCGGAGCAAGCTGAGGCAGCGCCAGGTCCACGATGACTGAGGACCAGGGACTGAATAATCAGGTTCGTTTGAAACTTAAGATGGTTCATATTTATCTCATGTATGGGGAGAAAAACGTAACGTAAACCTTAGCACTACTGTGGTTATTGGGGCTAGTTATTAATATAGCACAGCATTTATCAGCTGACAGGCACTAGCATTAGGATCTGATCAGTTCAGTTCAACAAACGTTTATCCCGAAATAGCAATTCATTTAATTGAAAATTTAAATTGGCTGTCCATTGCATACATCGTTACATACAACGGCAAATAAAATACTGTAGTTGCTCGCAGACATTTTACTAATTGCACATTTATCTTTTTCAGAAGGTATTACAATGAGACCGAGCCAGAAAAGTAGTTTATGGTATTTTTTCAGTCCGGGAAATGTCACGATCTTTAGTTAGCATTAGGTCGAACTTACTAGTTAAGGGTCGTGACTAGTTGTGACTCAATTATTAGTCGGTCCAGCTGTTACCACCAAAAGTAGGCATTTATCAACCTTTAACTTTGAATGTATTTAACATTTCTAGTTTGGTAACGTTGCACTGACAAGTGTATATAAGCTGCAATTCTGATTACATTGACTGAAGCTATGCTGTGCTATATTAATAACTAGCCCCAATAACCACAGCAGTGCTAAGGTTTACGTTACGTTTTTCTCCCCATACATGAGATAAATATGAACCATCTTAAGTTTCAAACAAACCTGATTATTCAGTCCCTGGTCCTCAGTCATCGTGGACCTGGCGCTGCCTCAGCTTGCTCCGCTCGGTTGAGTAGTACAGCAGACCGCAAAAGATTTCAGGTGGACGTGAAGATGACATCTGTGAATCTGTGCTCGATTAGTCTTCCTGGGAGTGGATTATGTAATGGTTGTGCCACTTTGGATTGAAATAGAATTTTAGAACTGAATCTGAATTTTGTGAACTGAAATTGAATTTGATATTTTTGAATTTAAGGAATAAGGAGAGTTGAATTTTCAAATGGGTCAAATTCAATTTCAGCACAAATGAATTCAGTTCCAAAACATAAAATTCAATTTCAAAACATGCTTTTCAAATTCAATATTATAATTCAAATTCAGTTTCTGGTGGCACAAATATCAGCCCATAGAGGCAGAGCTGGGGGGCGGCGTAGCAAGTCAGGAGCAGGAGACACTGGAAAAGAAGGAGGACAATTAGGGTGTGTATAATGCTAGGCACGAGGAGATTAATCAGACTTCAACAACGGAATCTGACAGCCGACGTACCACAGAACACTGAAGAATAATCCAGCGCTGAGCTCCTCGCTCCGTCAGCTTAAATTGCTGGCAGTGATTGGCTTGATGGAAGACAGCTGTGCAGAATTGCTGGAGAGGGAGCCAGCCAGGAGAAACCAGGAGCCCCCCCACAGCTCAGAAAGAGAGGGGAGGGGAGAAACACTCCACAGCCACACAATCACCACAGAAAGAAGATCAAGAAAAAACTGTTGAATTATAGCAGAAAAAAATGTACAATTTGATAAAAGAATACAGAATGAACAAACAGCTGTTATCAGTGAGTCAATAATCAAAGATAACTTTACCAACATTCTATTCATTTTGACAGCCTTTACAGGTGTTTATCATCCAATAACTTCAGTTGGTAGCAGTTCATACATCCATTTCATTGTCATCATAAAAATGCAAACTAAATCAATCAATCAGTCAATCAATCAATCAATAAATAAATAAAAAATATGAGGATGACAACATAACCCTGCAAACAAGGAGTTTTCACAACTCAATTCCTCCCCTGATCACCCCTCCCCTCCCCTCCCCTCCCCTCCCCTCCCCTCCCTGTGGGTCTTGTATTTTTCATATACATAGAAGCATTTACTGTAAGATGAAAGAAAAAAAATATTATATAAGCAGCTCAAATTAACTAAGAAACCTGTTCCCTCAACGACACAAAGACAAACAAATAGCAAACAACTCAAGAAAAAGATCAGAGGGGTCAGTATGAAGTGCCTTTGGTGTCCTCATCAGAATCACTCAGTTGTCATGAAAATGTAGCAGAACAATGAAACTCTGGGGTCGTATTATAAGTGGCCAAACATTTGCAAACAATACGATGATAAGTCTCTTAAAATGTGTTTCCATCATTTTATAAGGGGTTTTTTGTTTTGTTTTAATTGGATGTTCTAAAAGGCACCTTAAGGTGATATTGACCCAGAGTATAGATCTGATAGAGTTTAAGACCTGTGTTCTATTTTCTTCATCCGAGCCACAGAGAGCTCCAAAGTCAGGGTTTCTGTCCGCAGGCTGATCCACTGATTCATGGGCAGAGTGTGAGGTGGCTCCCATCTTACTGCCAGCATCTTTTTGGCAGCCATACTTGCTGAAAGTCACAGCAGTCTTTGGGTTTTATAAAGATTCTGCTCAGTCATCATTCAGAAGCATCATTTCAGGAGAACAGGTAATTGTTAGATAAGGTTTTTCAGTCAGGGTCCTGTAATTTGCATCCAAAACTTCTGAACAGATGGACACTCCCACATAATGTGTAGAAATGTCTCTACTTGGTGTGACTCACACGTGGAGCGTGTGTGTGTGTGTGTGTGTGTGTGTGTGTGTGTGTGTGTGTGTGTGTGTGTGTGTGTTTGTGTGTGTGTGTGTGTGTGTGTGTGTGTGTCTTTGTTCCATTTTGATACAGCTGATAGAGGAGTTTGTATTTGTTCCAGTGAGGTGTTATAAATCAGAACAGCAACAGGTTGCTGATCAACAGGAATATTAGCAGTCCTTTTGGACAAACGTAATTGTAAAAACAAAAAGAAAGTGTTGGTAGACAGTGGATACGTTTCTTTGAAATTCTGAAAGCTTCTTAAACCAGACATATCCATGATGTCACCCAGATGGTATGTTCTTGACTCAGACCACTGAAATAAAATGTGATCCTCATGACCTCAGAGAGCTGTTATTGAATAATGGTGTGCTAGCATGCCATTTAGTCTTCAACTTATCAAACTTTTTCATTTTTCTCAGATTTTCAGCTGCATAACCTGTTATGTCACCATACTTACTGTTGCATTTTTTTTTACTTTTCGAGCACTCAAGTAAACAAAATGTCTCTCAGCATAGCTGGAGATACCAGGTGCCTCTAAAATTTTATCCATGGTGTGAAAATATTGTCATCACACCAATTCAAAATGGGATGAATGGAGAGTGCCTGAAACTACAATTTAAAGTTAGGGACTGAAAGTCCTCCTAACACTTTCCTTCTTTGTAGGTTAGCAAGTTTTAGGCCATCTTCTTTTTCATGGAAATCTCGTGTCAGTGCTGTGTGTTTCAGGGAGTACATAAGTTATTTGAAGGATCTCAAACAGGGTAAATACGTGTCGTGTTTCTGAGTGCATCAGTGCACATCAGTGATGGTCAGCTGAGAGTCTCCAGTTAACAGGGTTACATTAACACTGAAACACCAGCGACGTCTGCATCTGTTATTAAATGTGTCTTCTTTATCCAACCTCAGTGAAGCAGGTTTGAGCAGCAATAATCAATTTTAACTGCTGATGTTCTAAATCCAGTTTTTACTTTGAGTGTTTGATGAAAAAGTTGGTTTGGAGCCGAGGTTCTGACCAAATATGGACTCACTATGGAGAGGAAATAATAAGTGAAGCTATAAATGATGATGAACAGAAACAGATTTGAAGTTCAACATTAAACTATGGTATATTATCAAACTATGAAGCAGTCAGATTAGTAATCTGAAAATATCAAAGCATTAATATTCTGATAGATTTGGAGCAGTTCTCTGTCTGGACCTGGTTTTCTGGATCCTTTATTCTGACCCAGGTCTCAGACTCAGCTCTCTGTGAGCTCTTTTTGGTTTGGGAGGGTTTCTGCTTTATTGACACAGTTCATGTCTATATTTCACAGTCAGCGTATGATGCAGTCATGAGCATGGAGTGACTGTGTGTTTAAACTTCTCTCTGGGGTACATACTGAATTCATACATTAAAAATGTCCACTGTTGTTGTTTTCCATCCACTCACTGATTTCTCCCAAAGCTAGGTGTCATTTACCATCTGTCACATTGGTGGGTTTTTTTTTTTGTTTGTTTTTTTTTTTGTTTTTTTGATGGTTAATACGCTCATGGCGCTTGACTGCCCATTGTACTCCGCAGCACTTCTGTTGCAAAATTGTGTACACAGACATAATGGTTTACAAACAACAATGGGGTCTATAGTTATAGTAAATAGATATGTAATAAGTATATGCATACTCTACTGGTCAAAAAATTAAAACACCCCATTTTTTCCCGTTTTTTATTTATTTATTTATTTATTTATTTATTTTTTCCAATTTATTTTATTTAAGCAGTTCAAGTCCAATGATTAGCTTTAAATCGTGGAAAAATAAGTGGTGATCTGAGGTGGAGAAAAAAGTAAGGTTATCCAAAACTGAAAAATATAATGAACACTTTATAAGTCTACAAAAAGACCCTTTAACAACTAAAATTCACCCAAGGTTTCTTGGTACCTTCCAACCATCTCTGTGGTAACAGACCCTCATGGTCAGCATTTTGGACAGTATTGCCCTGCAGAAAGTCATGTAACATTCTAAAAATGATCAGGAGGAGACAAATTATAATGAAAGAGAGACAGAGCAACAGAACATTTACAGAATCAGGTCTTTACTTCAGAGAAATGAAGTCAAAGAAAGTCAAGGTGAGCTCAGTGAGGAGAGTTTCCTTCAAAATCCAAAGACACTCAGAAACTGGGACTGGAAACTCTGACAGAAAGAGGTCTGGAAGACTCAAAGCCAAACCAGAACCAGAGAGGTTTGTGAGAGTCAACAGCTTCAAGCTTCACAGCTTCAAAGAGGTGCTAGTGTCACAGTCTCAGTTTTAGTTACTGTGAAGAGAAGACTTTGAGATGCAGCTTTGACAGGTCAGACTGCAGAAAGAAAGACATCAATCACTAAGACAGAGTCAGAGGAAGAGAACGAGGCTGGACTGGACCATCAGACACCACCAATGGACTACTGAAGACCCCAAGATAGAGCTTCAGACTGAAGAAACCAAAGTCTGAAATCTTTGCTCCATCGTCAAATGTGGTGTAGGTTAAAAAAAAAGATGGCTCCTCTGTGTGTGACATCAAATGTAGGCATGGAAGATGAAGCATGATGGTCTGGGTCTGTTTTGGGCCAGTGAGCTGGCTGGAGTCTTTGCTGATGTTTTTTACTCTCCTGAGACAGCACTTCCTGTACACAGCCTCAATAACAGGAAGTGAAGCTCCGGTTCGCTGGGTGGTTTTCACCACCTTCTGAAGCACTTTCTGGTCTGAGACAGATCAGTTGGTTGGCATGCTCTCCAATGGTGCAACGATACAAGCTAACCAGGATGTCTGAAGAGAGGTGTTTTTTCTTGGGAGTCTTCAGGATAGAGGTGACAGTGAGCCTTCTTAACCAGGAAGGAGCAGTCTGTCAACCAGATAAGGAGCTATGAGATGTAGACCCCCAAGAATTTGAAGCTGGTCACATGCTCCACCAGATCCCCATTGATACAGATTGATTGGTGTATGTCAGCATTTCTACTAGGTTCTTGAAAAGTTCTTGGTGTTTTTCCTGTTTGCAGGTTGTTCTCATCACACCACTCATACAGGCGCTCCACCTCCTCCCTGACTGACTGACTCATCATTGTCCTTCCTGAGGCCAACCACTGTAGAGCCGTCTGCAAACTTGATGATGGAGTTAGAGCTATGAACAGGTCTGCAGAGTTTTACAAGGACATCTTTAAGAGCTTCAGTTTTCAAAGTTCAAGGTGACTCAAAGGAAAAAGACAAAGAAATGTCCAGTGCTGACTGGATAGATTTACTGATTAATTAGGTGGGATTAATGTATATTTACTAATTATCTGGATGATACTGATTGATATTAACTAATTCTATGGGTGAATAAATATATATATATATATATATATATATATATATATCTATATATATATATATATATATATAGATATATATATATAATATATTGCAATAATTGTTAAAATCATTTATTTCATTTATTGAATCCAAATCATTGTTATATATATATATATATATATATATATATATATATATATATATATATATATATATATATATATATATATATATATATATATATATATATATATGTAAAACAATGATTTGGATTCAATAAATGAAATAAATGATTTTAACAATTATTGCAATTGTGAGTGAGGAGAGCACACAGCGGATATAAGATCCTGCTGTACATTCGGATGCTGTGTGATGGTACAGGCTCTGTGTGCTCCACATGGCATAGATCACTTGAACAAAGAAAAGTAGTGTTTCAAAGATCTGAACTCCATTCATTTCCAAAACAATCACGAGCGTTCACTCAGAAAAGTTGGACCACTGTCTCCTTGAAAAAATTAAAGCAACAAAGTGACACTTTTGGCCAATCCCAACCGTCATTCCTTCCCCTCCCCCTTCATCTACTCCTCTGTTTTGAGGGCTCAAAATATGCCCCTAAGAAATGAGAAACCACCTGCTACGTCTGCTTGCTGGCTGTGTTGTAGACAATAAATCTATTTTGAGATATCTACAATTCCATTTGACAGGTCATAATTCCATTCACAGTTATCTACAATAATAAAGTAATTTTGCCCAGTCAAACTTAGCTTTTAAACGTTAAAACAGCTTGCCATATTTTCTCACTTCCAAACTGAATAGATTTTTACAATGTGACGATGAACCGATGTCAGACCAGGGTGACAAATTCACAGCAAAGGGGCTTTACTACGGTGTAGTGCATCACATGAGTGATTAGACAGCTGCTATGAAAAGTTTATATCAGCCTAACATTACAGAATTCAGAAGTTACATAATGTAACATCTGAATTCTGTGATGTTGGCTTTCATGACTTGTGTAGCTAATGCAGTTCCTGTATGCAGCTCAACTGTCTTATCATTTATGAATTGCAGTGCATTGCAGTGAAAATACAACTAACAGTTCAAAACATGGCTGGTATTTATGTGAAGTAGCAAAGAATATCTCCATTCATCTTCTATCCCTCTTATCCAGTTCAGGGTCAGCTGGAGTCTATCCCAGCTGTCTTAGGGTGAGAGGTGGGGTACACCCTGACTGGTTGCCAATCAATCATGGGGCTGACACACACAGACTGACAACCTTTCACACTCACACTCACACTCACACTCATGGGCAATTTAGAATCACCAGTTGACCTGATGAGCATGTTTTTGGACTGTGGGAGGAAGCTGGAGTACCCGGAGAGAACCCACGCATGCACAGGGAGAACATGCAAACTACACACAGAAAGGCACACTGTGCCTGAACCAGGATTGGAACTGGTGGTCTACTTGCTGTAAGGCAACAGCAAAAACTTATGCACCATCATGCAACCGCAGGAGTTATCATATTATTATAATAATCCCTTATTTACAAATGGAGGATTATAATACCAAAAGCTGTCTAATGGATTCTAGAGAGTACTCAACATTGTATGCTAAATGGGAAAGATGAGTGGAAATACATCAAACTACAACACAACCACTAAAATGGTGTGAGTTTAATCCAAGGAATAAAATTTTATGATTGATTTTCTTCTGATTGGTACATGATGTGTTGCTTTTTGAGATCCTTTAACCAACTTTATGTTGTCAGACAAGCTCCATCTCAGTGGTTTGGTAAATGGACCAAATGGACCAGTACTTTACACTGCTGGTGTCATTCACCCATCCACACCACATTCCACATTCACACACTGATGGCAGAACAATCTACCTATAGGCCATCAGTTTTATCTAAACCAGTCATTCTCATTCACACACCACTGAACAACAATTTGGGGTTCAGTGTCTTGCTCGAGGACACTTCGATATGAGACTGCAGGAGCTGGGAATCGAACCCTCAACCTTCCGATTGAGAGGCGACCACTCTACCACAGTCGCACAGCCTGGATTCTACAGGTCTGGTAGTAATCAGGCTGGGGTGTGGCTGGTGAAACTGAACTCAGCTTTACAAAACATGAGGTTAATCAAAGTCAATGAATGATTTCAGCTTTTTCCTCCTTAATAAATGAAATAATCATTTAAAAACTGAATTTACTCAGGTAATCTTTGACTGATATTAAAATTTGTTTGATGACCTGAAACATTTAATTAAGATAAGATAAATGTGATAAGATAGATGAAATCTGTAGGGGGGGGGGGGGGGGGGGGGGGGTTCTTTTTTACAGCACTGTACAAACAACAAAAGAACAGCGAAACAAAATGAAATTAATAGATAAAATGAACAGAGCTTCTTTAAATCAAACAAGGCTATCATTTGAAAAATACATAGTAAAATGAAATCAGAGATAGTTGTTGTAAACTAAAACAAAATGAAAAAAGTTTTCATTTCTGCATCGATTTTGGGACAGCACTGTTGGGTTATAATTAATGAAGGGTTCTAAAAAGAGGTGTGAGCAGTTTGTTCCTTTTTTTTTTTTTTTTTTTTAGTTGTTTATAAAAATCACTTGGAAGACCATCTGGTCCTGCATGCTTTCTACTTTTCATTCCATCAATCGTATGTCCAGTTTTTTCTTTATTTATTTCGAGCCCTAAGTCCGTCCTCTCCTCTGACTGGAATATATTTAAGTTTTAAAAATTGATTCAAGTCACTTAGATGAACACTTCCTTGTGTATCTTATGACTTTTTTTACCTGTTTTTTTCTGATTGTATCTTTTTATATATATATATATATCTCTATTTTATACATTGTGTAAATAGCTGCTTGTTTTGCACAAGGGCCATCCAATCTCGTTGTATCGTCTGCTACAATGACAATAAAGGCTATTCTATTCTATTCTATTCTATTCTATTCTCATCACTGTCTCTAAAGGCATGATTGATTTCCTTTCAGTCTACTGGAACTGCTGCATTCTGTTTCCAAATGCTTCATTTTCATCACCAGTAATTTTCTCCTTGTTCACAGAGGGTTTGTTTTAATCTTAAGAGGCTGGATGAATTGTCAATTGTATTCAGCACTTAGGAGTTGCAGCTCATTTTCCATTTCTGGATGACTTTTGTTCATGCACCTTATCTTGTATATATTTTATTTTCATTTCCATTTACAATTTTTACTGCCAACAATTTTGTTAATTTAAATCATATTAAATAGTTCCGTCTGTGGTTTCAGGTCGAGTCTTACTGAAAGGGAAGTGAACTGGCTTTTCCTCCACAGATCATTTTTAAGGTCTTCTTTACATCTTGACAAACAGCTTTAGTTTTCACTGTAGCCCTAAAGGTTTTATGATAGTCAGGACCCTGTTTAATAAACCAGAGTAACTTCAAACCATGATGCTTGTATGAAACTCAATCACTATAGACAGTAACTCTTCATTTAATCCACTACGAATAACCTTTCACTCCATTATTTCTGAATGTAATTATTGGTTAGTTTCTGACTCTCATGTGGAGACATGTTTTCAGTCTCACATCACCAGGTATGTAAGAATGAAATATAAACATGTGCGTGCCTTCCAGCAGCTGAATCGTGCATTAAATTATACTTTTGTGATCTGAATACAAAGTTGGCTGGAAGCAACATATGCATTTGAATGCCTGTAATCATGACTGAATAAGGCTGCATTTCATTTCACTCTGCTCCAACCTTTAGGAGGGCTGAGGCTCAGTGGTAGAGCTGAAAGAATCATGGCTCAAGAGGTTTTTACACACTCATTTTCTGCCAATCAGGGGGTGAATGTGACTTAATAAAAACAGCACTTAGATTGGACATTGGACTCCAGAGAACACTGTTTACCATTTACTCTGCAATTTGCTGTTTGCACCAGTATAAAACCACTGAGAGAACTACACATTTGTATTCTCCTGGTGTGATGAAACAGGTTTGGTTTAGGCGACAGCAGGGGTGAGCGGTTACAACAGAGACACAGAGAGGGGAGCTGAATAGAAGGAGCTCATGTGGAAGCTTGAAGGAGCTTATAAACTGAAGGTGGGAGCCAGCATTGATCCAGGGACAGAAAAGAAACAGATCATGTAGCTTTGATACAAAGCTCTCTGTTCTAAAAAGGGTGCTACAGGCCCCGTTTGAAACCTGACTGGTTACTCTTGGACTGTGACCGACAGGACTTCAGCAAAGTATCAACTATCTGGATGCACTGCAACAAGCTGCGTGTGGAGGAGAGAACTCAAACTCCTGCACAGTGTGTGACAAACATATGAGATATAAGTTGATATAAGTTGAGACAGACTTTGAAAAAAATAATATTCAGTCATGAGCACAAATACTTAATGCAACCCCTGCATAAGTCAGAGCTGCTGCTGTGCAAACCCATGGAATAAAAATGAAAAGGTGAGTAAGTGCTGCAGCAGAGTGCATACATTAAAACAAGCAGCGCTGGTTATTCAGGGATGCCAAGGGAAGCCTGGCTTTTCTAAGAAAGAAAAATATATAAATAAGCTTCAACACTGTATATATTTTTTTATATTTTTGTCATTTCCTCATTGTCAAAACACAGCATCAGTGTACTTCTGCTTTGGTGTAGCGTGAGGAGCAAAACAGTGCCCCGCTTGTTGAGCGCTCATTGTGTATTACACTGTGTCTCATTCCCTCTGCTGTCTGCCAGCTCAAAGGCCAGCTTCACCTCGCCTCCCCTAGAGAAAAAAACAGCCTGTATTGGCCAATCAGATTGAAGCAATCAACGTTTAATGGTCGAGGCATCATTAATTAAAAACTTGAGGGAGGCCAAATCAAACCTGGCGTCCAAACAATCACAAACTGTCAAAGAAAAAAAGAACCACACTCTGTTGCAACCATAGACTGTATAATTAATGGACACAGTCTCTGCGACGTCACTCATCTGTTCCTGAAACGGACTTTTGAAGCCAAACGGCCGGCGCGGCCATATTGGAAATAATACAGTGTTGTTAGTGAAATTAGCGATTCAGACGGGAGACATTCTTTTTACCAGGCTGTAAATGTGCTTATTTTGGCCCTGAAAACGTCTTTTTTTGGCTTGGTGTGTTTGTGACTTCCTGTACTTCTGGAGCCAGCCTCAAGCGGACACGGTGTGAGTGTGAAAGGTTGTTTGTCTCTGTGTGTCAGCCCTGTGATTGGCTGGAGACCAGTCCAGGTTGTACCCCGCCTCTCACCCTAAGACAGATGGGATAGACTCCAGACACCCGCGACCCTGAACAGGATAAGTGGGATAGAAGATGAATGAATGAATGGTGACCTTGAGTTTCTAATAAATAGGAATTCATAAAACTTCCTTTTGAGGTTCAACTAAAAGTCAAACAGGACAGCAGGCAGACTCCAGAGCTTCATAACGCAAAACCTGAAGTCCCATTTGGAGCTTTATGACAGAATCACTGCAAGTTTCACCAGGATGAATGATAGGATAATGCCACTCCTCTACATGTAGTGGTGAGTTAAACAAATCTAAACTTTTTTATGCATTTGGTGACAAATGGGCTGCTATGTCCCTGTTCCTGTCTGGACACCTTTTCTTGTTATGTGATCCATAAGATGTGAAATGTTTTTAGTCTTTATTTTTCTTGTCAAGTTGAATGTACTCCATCATGGGAACATAATATAGCTTAGCTGTAGCTTTGGTTTTTGTTTATGTTTTAATTTGTTTATTTGTTTACAAGGTTTACAGCTTTAAGGTGTTCAGCTGATAACAGCTGGAGTTCTTTTATCCTTTCTTATTTAAACATTTGTAACTATGCTTTCCGCTGTAATGAAGTTATGAGACGTTAAATAGCTTTGCATGAGCTTTCTCTAACTTAACACAGACTGCTGTTAAAGTGGACCATAAGCACGCACACAGTCCAAAGCATGCACACACAGTTCTTCCTCAGAGGTGCAGCATCGCGCATACGCTCATCATATTGACACCTGATGTGACTCTAAGGCTTACTACCTCTCACAGACGTCCTTCTTTTTTTAACACAGATATTCATGAAAAGATAGTGAAATGTTGTTCCCTCTGGCTTCCTCGGTAATTTATGTCACTGGCTGCCACTGAAAATAAGGGTGTCCACAACTGATTTAGTGTAAATAACTGACATAGTGTAAATTACTGACATATTTTTCAACCCCAAAGTAACATATGAATGCTCTGTTTGTTTACTACACTGCTCAAAAAATAAATAAAGGGAAAACTTAAACAACATCCTAGATCTGAATGAATGGAATATTCCAGTTGAAAATCTTTATTCAGAACATCGCTGAGTTGAGAACAAAACAAAACCATTATCCCACAGAGGTCTGGATTTACAGTCATACTCAGAGTAAAAGTGGCACAGCCAAGTCTGCTGTCGGGTGTAACTTCACTGGACTTTTTACAGTTACAATCCCACAATGCAATTTGCGCCATCCAGCGAGAAACTCAAACAATGGCGGAGGAGAAGATACACAAATGTACGTGACTGTTGCTGCCGTAAAAAAACCATGAATAAGATTCTTATTTGTGACAGAATTTTGTTTAAACCCAGAACGTTGAATGAGTTGGGTAAAATTAAAGGTCAACAAACTGCCGGCAATACAACCACATGTGATGTGTAGGTATGTAAAAGGGGACGCTAGCAAAGTCCACTGCTGTTCCAATAAGTGGTGGGATTGTTCTGTGGACTCCTGTACCTCTGAAGTCTGAACTCTGGAACAAACTTTCAAAGTCTGGACAGTCATAGAATGCAAGTTCAAACTTGTGAACTCTGAATTGAGAAACAGCTATGATGTCCTGAAGGTGCTGGACTGGTCTCAGGTCTGGGGGAAGGGCAGGCCAGTCCATAGCATCAACGTCTTCATCATGCGGGAACTGCTGACACACTCCAGCTACATGAGGTTAGCATTGTCATGCATCAGGAGGAACACAGGGTGCACTGCACCAGCACATGGTCCTACAGCGGGTCTGAGGATCTCATCTTGGTACCTAATAGCAGTCAGGGTACCTCTGGCTAGTACATGGAGGTCTGTGCAGCCCTCCAAGGAAAAGCCTGTCTCCCGTCTGAATCCCTAATTTCACTAACGGCACACACTGTACAGGGGTGAATTTTTTTTCTAATTCGGCAGTTTCCACAATATTAAGCTCGCCAGTTCGTCCAATCAGAGGCACAGCTCAGATCACGTGACTATGGAGAGTCCTATGGTTGTTACTGTGGAGACTCACAGCACGCCTCATTTCCAATATGGCCGCGCCGACCGTTTGGCTTCAAAAGTCTGTTTCAGAAACAGACGAGTGACGTTGTGGAGACTACGTCCATTAATTATACAGTCTATGGATCAAACCATCACTAAACCTCTGCCAAACTGAGGGATGATGCAGGCAGCAGAATGTTCTCCACGACATCTCCAGAGTCGGTCACATGTGCTCAGTTTTAACTTGCTCTCATCTGTGCAGAGCACAGGGTTGTGCTGAGCTGTGAGCACAGTCCCCACTGTCTGGATGGAGTTTGTTTCTCACTGTTTGAGCACATGAAACATGCACATTGGTGGCCTGCTGGAGCTCTTTTGTAGGACTCTGCCAGTGCTCCCCCTGGTCCTCCTTGCACAAAAGAGCAGATAGCAGTCCTGCTGGTGAGTTGCTGTCCTCCTATGGCTGCTCCACGTCTCCTGGTGTACTGGCCTGTTGCTTGGTATCTCCTCCATGATCTTGACTCTTAGCAGGGAGACAGTAAACCTTCCTGCCATAGCACACATTGATGTGCCAACCTGGATGAGCTGCTCTACCTGAGCAACCTCTGTGGGTTGCAGACACAGCAGCATGCTGCCTCTAGTGGTGAGAATGCATTCAAATTGAAAAAGTAACCAAGAATCATCCAGAAAGGATGAGGACAGGGAAATGGTCTGTGGCCATCACCTGCAGAGAGGTTGTCTTGATAATTGCATCTGATTTCCACCTGCTGTCTGTTCCATTTGCACAACAGCAGGTGAGATTGATTCACAATCAGTGTTACCTCCTAACTGGACAGGCTGATGTCCCTGATATCCCAGAAGTGTGAATGACTTGGAGTTACATTGGAATTATTATTTATTTATTTATTTATTGTAAAGCAGTGTAATTTTTTTAGTTATTTTTTTGTAGAAATCAGTCTCTCAGTGGCTCAAACCTCCTCGTTCCATCATCACAGACTGATGAAATCAAAGCTCACCTGTCCCTCAGGTGTCTCTCCTGTCCCTCAGGTGTCTCTCCTGTCCCTCAGCTGTCTCTCCTGTCCCTCAGCTGTCTCTCTTGTCCTTCAGGTGTCTCACCTGTCCCTCAGCTGTCTCTCCTGTCCCTCGGGTGTCTCTCCTGTCCCTCAGCTGTCTCTCCTGTCCCTCAGGTGTCTCACCTGTCCCTCAGCTGTCTCTCCTGTCCCTCAGCTGTCTCTCCTGTCCCTCATCTGTCTCTCTTGTCCTTCGGGTGTCTCACCTGTCCCTCGGGTGTCTCTCCTGTCCCTCAGGTGTCTAAACTGTCCCTCTGGTATCTCTTTTTTCCTCAGGTGTCTCATCTGTCCCTCAGGTGTCTCTCCTGTCCCTCAGGTATCTCACCTGTCCCTCTGATGTCTCACCTGTCCCTCAGGTGTCTCTCCTGTCCCTCAGGTGTCTCTCCTGTCCCTCAGGTGTCTCACCTGTCCCTCAGGTGTCTCAGCTGTCCCTCAGGTGTCTCAGCTGTCCCTCTGATGTCTCACCTGTCCCTCAGGTGTCTCTCCTGTCCCTCAGGTATCTCACCTGTCCCTCAGGTGTCTCACCTGTCCCTCAGGTGTCTCACCTGTCCCTCGGGTGTCTCTCCTGTCCCTCAGGTGTCTCACCTGTCCCTCAGGTGTCTCTTCATACCAGATGATCAGTGGTCAGTTCTCTGCAGTGTTACCTGCTGTGTAAACATCATCAAACTCTGCTTCTGACCAAGGAAAATGTTCTCCATTAGGGGGCGATATGGGACAAATATGTCAGCATGTTTTTATGACAGGATCAGGATCTGGATTTGATCAGGATTGAAGTTTCATATTCAGACTATTTTGACCTGAAAAATTTTAAGACCCAAATATTTCTGATCTTGTGTTCTGAAACATTTTATTTTTATTTATTTTTTCTTCCTTTGTTGCACCATTTCTTAACTTAAATCTTGTTTTAGTGTTTTCTGGTGTGTTTTTTTGAACTCTCACATTTTCCCATCCTGATAAATTTTAAATTCATTTTAAGGCGTCAACTTAAAGAGTTGTTGAGTTTCTGTTGTGACCTCGACAGAAAATATAAATGTACACATCATTTAGAGTATTAAAATCCACTCAGGTAATTAAAGCATAGAAGTGGGCAGGCTTGTGTGTGTGTGTGTGTGTGCGCGCGCGCGTGTGTGTGTGTGTGTGTGAGAGAGAGAGAGAGAGAGAGAGAGAGAGAGAGAGAGAGAGAGAGAGAGAGAGAGATAGAGAGAGAGAGAGAGAGAGAGAGAGTCCTGCAGCTTCACCATCACTCACAGACGGAGATGAGAAGTTGCAGCAGTGTCCGGAGGATTTCATGCGCGCCGCACCGCAGCCGGATACCCATGCTCTGTGTTTGATATGAGCTCGGACTGTGAAAGTTACTACAGTAAAGAAAACGTGCTCGTGGAGAGCTTCACGTGTCCGAAGGCGGACAGTAACAGCACGGCACTTTTCTGCTGCGGATTCAGTGACTTAAAGTACTGTTGTGATGATCCGAACAGCTTTTTCCCCTACGAGTATGGATACATGTGGTGGTTAAGGTAAGAGCAGGACACCGCAGAGCGGTTAATGTGTTGCATGGGTTCAGAGGTAGCTGCATGCACCTGTTGTTATCTTTCTGCATGCAGTCAGTGTGTATTCCACAGAGTGCGCTGCGCCTCATCAGGTGTGATTTCCTCTGAAGCAGAAGTCATCCTGATTCACAGTTTCCGCATGTTGGGTCATGTAAGGCGGTGTGACCTTTAAGGGTTTGAAAGCATGCATGTTCCTGTGAAGAGGCACGCGACGCGTGGAGGAGTTCCTCATTAGAAGACAACCTGTTGACATTTAGCTGCTTCTCTAGAGACAAGCTAATTGGCCGCCATGAGTGAAGAGCTGAAGGCAAACGAGGGGCTTTGACTGATAACTTTAAATTTGGCTTGCTCGGTTTATAAGTCAGGTTTTAACGGCTGAACTGTGACTCAGAGACTTTCTGTCACCAAACAGACAATAATAAATGATATAATTCAGCAATGCATCAATAACCCACCTATGACTGGTGTTCAAACACTTAAATCAGGATTAACCTGATGAATGTGATTTCATGGTGGTATCTACTCAAAGTGAGGTCATCATATCCTGAACCTGTTATCTGAACAGACGAAATTTTAGGAGGTGGAATCCATATTTTATTTCTGCAGTCAAGTAATTTACTTTTAATTGAACTGACGTGTTTTTACTTAGTTTAGTTAACAGTATTAAAACATATCAACAGCATTCACTGCACTGTATGGATTACTTTAAGCTTAGTCTGTCACTTTAATGTCATGTGTTGTTGATCCAACTAGAGTTGTATCTGTTGTTTGTTTGAGCATTCATTGATTGAATTACCAAAATAAAGTAGACCAACTTCCATTTATCATTTTTTTATAGCTTTTTTCCTATTTTGAGCCTTTTCCAGCTGTCATGGCTCAGAGAGAAAACCATTCACACTCACGAGTGCAGAAGTGTCAAGTAAGGAAGTACAAATACTTCATTACATGGTGCACCAATCAGCATGTAAGTAGTAAACAACAACAACAACAACAAGATTTTGTTTAGTATCTAGGCTACTTACCCCAGCCTAATGCACCAGAGCAGATCATTATGAACTCTGAAACCTGCTGAGGGAAAATTCGCACTTCATCTCCAATTCCTCCCATCTGATTGGTCAGTTCTCCCACATATATATACACACACACACACAGGAGAGTGGGGAGGGGCACTTCTACAAGTACAAATTTGTTTTGCTACAAACATGTTGCAAATCGGGTTGCAAAACTCAAGCAGTGCAGATTCATGTGAAAAGAGAAGCTTGTGCAGTTGTAGCGGCAGATTTGAGAGGTTGTAACAGCAGAGTTGTGGTCGCAAAGGATAAGAAATCATCTGAGTAAATGTAGGATCACAATTTTGCAGTTGCTCTTTTATTTGTGTAAATATCAGTCTACACATTTCAGAATATTTTTTCTGTGACTTCACATTCAGATACCATAGATGTGAATATTTTCCTTGGGTTTAAATTTGAACCCACGTGTGACATCAAATTAATTTTGCATTTGTGGATTTTTCAACACATGGTGAGTTTGTCGTCTTTACCTGCACCTACAGCCCTATACCGATGTGGTGGCAGTACTCTATCAAAATCAGATCAGCACAGGGGAAAAAGGCACTGCAAGCAGATACTTTAGTCCAAAGTGACATACAACACAAGCAAGAATTCAGACTGGAGGGAAAAACCTTGGTAAGTGCAACAAAGTGCTTCACGTTAGATTTGCCGCAGGTGCTGCCATCAAGTGCCAGAAGAAGTGCTGAGTTTCTTTTATTTGCTTGTTCTGGTTTTCTTAAAATAATGTAGCCACACAAAACCAAAATTCAGTATCGGCAAGATCATTCTACATTCAGAAGAAATCAATATTCAGCGCTTTCATTTGTTCAGAGCTCAGTCTGAGACCTTCTGATTCGACCCCTGAGGACAAAGAGGAGAAGGGTCAGATTAAGGTCCAAAGTGTTCCCTGAACAGGTGAGTCTTCAGACCTCTCTTTAAAGTAGAAGGGGACTCTGTGGATCGTATGGAGTTGGTTAATTCATTCCACCATTTGGGAACAACAGAGGAGAAGAGTCTGGTAGAGATTTAGAGCCATGCTGGGCTGGAAACACCAGGCGTCTCTCACAGGCAGAGCGTAGCAGGCGGGAAGGAGTGTAGACCTGGATGAGGGACTCCAGGAAGGAGTGTAGACCTGGATGAGGGACTCCAGGAAGGAGTGTAGACCTGGATGAGGGACTCCATGAAGGAGTGTAGACCTGGATGAGGGACTCCAGGAAGGAGTGTAGACCTGGATGAGGGACTCCAGGAAGGAGTGTAGACCTGGATGAGGGACTCCATGAAGGAGTGTAGACCTGGATGAGGGACTCCAGGAAGGAGTGTAGACCTGGATGAGGGACTCTAGGAAGGAGTGTAGACCTGGATGAGGGACTCCAGGAAGGAGTGTAGACCTGGATGAGGGACTCCAGGAAGGAGTGTAGACCTGGATGAGGGACTCCAGGTAGGAGTGTAGACCTGGATGAGGGACTCCATGAAGGAGTGTAGACCTGGATGAGGGACTCCAGGAAGGAGTGTAGACCTGGATGAGGGGACTCCAGGAAGGAGTGATTTATTGGATTTTTTTGTTTGTTTGTTTGTTTCGAACACTACATGAAACGAAGGGATTCTTCTATTCTGAGATTTAATTCTTCTGGTGAATCCCTCACAAGAGATATTGCTGCTTTTGCAAAGGTTGAACTTTTTGATGAGCAAGTCACAAGCCTGAACCCATCCTCTGGGATTAGCTGCCAAAGCTGCGCCCCAATGGTTTTGGTCACTTCCAAGACCTGTCAGCATGTACTTGATGTAAGCAGTTATATCTTACTCGCCCATTTTTCACTTACCTTGTCTCTAAAATGTGTAAGGTCCCTTTTCCTCCACAAAAACTGATGAAACTCAGTTGTTTCTGTCTTGTCTATCAGTAATGATCAATACATCCAAATACAACAGTGTGTGTATGTATGTATATATGTGTGTGTGTGTGTGTGTGTGTGTGTGTGTGTATATATATATATATATATATATATATATATATATATATATATATATATATATATATATATATATATATATATATATATTCTCTGGTGTGTAATGCTGTTTACAAAGATTTTAACTCTGTATCTCTTTCATGGATTGGTCGATTTAAGTTAAGTTAAGTGACTGACACCTCTTTGGATTCTTTAGAGACTGCAAAATGATGCTAAACTCACCAAAATGATATTGACAGAAGTTTCAGTCAATCAAAATCAGCAGAATGCTGATGTTGGGGGAGACCCAGCCTGCTGCAGCCTGCTGCATACTGACACTGTAAGGGTTCCTCCTGGGTCCTAAAGTCCCTCAGCCAAAGCCAGAAAGTTTTGAGTATAATACAAGACACAGAGCTAACAGAGAGTGGATGCTGTGCATTTCTCAGAGAAATGAATGTTTTTAGGCAAAACAGCAAAGGTAAGAGACATTTTTAAAACGTCAGTCGGTGACATGTTTTGTGTTTGTGATTCTTTGGCCTCTGTCTCTCTGATACTTTGCTGTAGAGAGCTTTGGCTTATACCATTGAACCTGTGGAGTCTCTGCTTTCATCTGAGGTGTTGATCTTTTATTCAGTATTTAGTGGAGCAGTGGTAGAGCTGGAAATGTGGTGAGTGGGTTGACACAGTGGAGCTGTACGTAGTTTAATATGTGGTGATTCATTTGGTTGCTATTTGAGTTTGTGGCATGTTAAAAGGTTTATATAGTCGCGTAGCCCAGAGTCTGTTGTTAAATTTGATGTGCAACATCACTTTATTCTTTAATGATTAATCCATTATTTCACGCTTGTGTTTGCAGAATGACGTCAAAGTCCCCCAAATGGGGGACCTTGGGGCTCAAAGGGTTAATCAACATGGAGCTGCAAGACAGTCAATTGTCTGATCAGCTAATGAACAGATGGACATTTAAGTTGGACACCTATCACAAAACTACAGAAGTTAGAGAGACTGTTTGCTTCACTCTGCAGAGCAGCTCTGTGAAGGCAAAAAAAACCTGCTGTCAGCACTGTGTAACTGTGTGAGACCAGCCTGGAGGGAGCTGAGGTTCCAGAGATTAGACGTCCACTGGACTGGACAAAATCCTTGGCAGTGAAACATCTGTTGAGTCCCAGGGTGTCATGAAGCATAGCACCAGCTCTCCTGCTGGTGTCGAATTGGATGGAGATGGTGATGGTGGTTTATTGATGCTGCTGCTGGGGTGTGATGGGTCAAGCTACTGTTTGCTCAGGTTGCTGGATTAACTGCTTTTTCACTGGAGGCAAGGTGAGGCCACGTGTGCTCACATGTGGCCAAACTGAAGCTCTCCTAAGAGTCCAGGTGTGACAGAACCCTCACAGTTAGTGAGTATTCTCAGATGAAGATCTGATATCATGAGACACGGTCTGTGTTTGCTGTGGTCTCTGAATCTGCTGATGAAGTATTAAAATGAAGCCTTTGTAAAATGTCATCAGCTCATCTCTGAGGGAGTTTTGCTCTGGAGCCATTAGCCCAGCTCTGACCATCATGTGTCATTATCGGTAATAAGAAATTCTACTTTGGTGCTTTTACTGGAGGGCTCCTAACCTGCACAAACAAAGGCAGCAGCTCTTTGTCTAACAGCATGTTTTAATCGGTTTGGATTTGTTCCAGTGTAATTTTTCTCCTTGTTTCAGCTGAATGTAAGACTCAGGCGTCCAGAGTGTGGTTTACTTTGATTACATTCTAGCTGCCAATACTGTGTTGCTTCAGATTTGAAACAAGCCAGTAATAATCTCAAATTTCCCTGGAAAAATAGTCTTGCATAAATTAAACGCAGCAGCATTGTTGTTTTGATGAAACCTGAAATGTTCTGTCACAATCGATCTGATTCAGTGCAGTTTTTTTCCATTTCCTAAATGTGCAGCAGCTCAAAAAAGATGAAGCCTGAAAGGATGGAAATATTTCCTCTGATTGGTCAGATGATTCAGAGACTCAGGTCACCTTAACATGTTCTTTTCAAAGGCTCTGCGTTCTCCAGAACTTCAGCCAACCGTGGATATGAATGAAACATCCATCCTCTTTCTATCAGGAGAAATTCTCTGTATAAATAAAAGAGGACAGACTGTTGTTGTCTGCCAAACAAATAGATAAATTCACTGAGTGATCAGTTTCTTAGAATAGTTGTTTGGACCTTTGTTGTTCTGATTCTTCTATTCAGTATCAAGATGTTTAGGTCTGGACAGAAGCCGTGGACTGAAACATAAGCAGCTGGTTGTTTTTGAAAACAAGGAAAACAGATTCTGCTACCCTGAAGATGATTTGATCCACAGAATAATAATTATTTAAAATATGAACAAATGAGTCCAAAGGGTTGTGTGTTTGTGTGTACTTGTTTCACTTCCTTGAAATAATTTCACTGTCACATACATTTGCAAACCAAAATTCATTGTATTTAGGTTCCTGACGTCCCTCTGAGTTTACTTCAGGATGAATATTTCTATTCATCTAATAACTCAAGACTTCGCCCATTTTAATTATAAGGATAGAGATTTTTTTTTCCAACCTTAGTTTTACCTCACAAAAGTGATTTTAACCTCAGTTTTTCTGTTGTTGATGTTGAAGTTTCTGCCAGGACTCTTAGTTAGTAGATTTTAAAGTCCCCGTTACCACTTTTCCACCAGTGCTGGTTCAGTGCTTGTTCCAGGCACCAAACCAGGTTAAAAACAGGTGCTTAACAAGCACCAACTCTTTGCTGGACCAGAGCAGAGCACCGCCCTGGGGGGGTTGCTGTGATCAATAATCCGTTCAGAAATCAGCCATTCATAAAAAGAAAAGCTGCCGAGTGAGTCATCTTATGTTTTGTTGGTGTTTCCTCGATAAAAACATGAAATGGAGGCGAAAATGAAGCAGCGATGCATTCCCTCTCTTATAGATCAGTTTTATACCTTATTTAATTTAACAGATTAATTAGCTCCATTTTTTAAATCTTTTTTTGTAATGATGGGATGTCATTTCTGCCTCGTGGTTGTGCATCACATTTCTCCTCTGCTTTCTGCATCATGCACAGCAGAGTTCTGCCCCGCAGCATACACACACACACACCCTACAGAGAGAGAGAGAGAGAGAGAGAGAGAGAGAGAGAGAGAGAGAGAGAGAGAGAAATAGAAGTGTAGCAGACAGAAAAATAAATGTCACAACTACCACAGAAAAAGAAAATCTCTGCCTTTTTTGAACACTTCCATCAGTTTTTGCCGCCCCCAGCATCTGCAGCCGATACCCCCCCCACACACAAACACACACACACACACCCCACCCCTCAGAGCGAGGAACGCCTCAGCAAACAATAAATCAACTTGCAAATGTCGCTGTCAAGCTGTAATTGATGCTCAAGGACTCAGGACGAGTCAATAACATATTGATACATGGTTGTTAGCTTTTGTTTCAGTAAATATTTAATCTTTTTAAATGCCCTTTTTCATAATATAATATCACTGTAGAGTATTTTTTTACATTTTCTGAAAATTTCACCCAAAAGTCAAATACCCCTGACTATTTATGAGCAGTTTATAAGCAAAGGAAACACAGGGAGCCAGAGGAAACCAGCAAACCAGACAAGAGGGACTTACACTAAACTGATAAAGACAGTAGGAAACAAAGACTGTATAAACACACACACTCACACTCACACACACATAAAGGATAATGAGAAGCAGGTGTAACAAAGGGACACTGGTGAAACTCCTGAGGTGCGATCAAAGAGGAAGGAAACACTAAAGACTGGAGAGACAGAAGACGACATGACAGCAAAGAGACTAAAAAACAAGGAAACAAAAACAGGAGGTGACAGATGTGGTGTCTGAGTCTTGTTGCTGTGTACGTGTTTAAATCTGGCTGTGACCTGGCTGTTCGATCACTCTGAGCTCTAACTCTATCGTCCTGTTTTTATACCTGAATACTAAAACTTTTGAGCCTGTCCTTTCTGGTGTGATTAAATGGTTCACCTGCTGTGTTTCTCTTCTCCTGCAGCCTCGGGGCTCTCGTTGGTCTCTCTGTGGCAGCTTTGGTTCTTCTTGCCTTCATCATCACCCTCTGTGTCCTCTGCTATCTCTTCATCACCACCAAACCCCGAGGCCTGGACAACGGGCTGCCTCTTCGAGCTCCAGGTGAGCATACAGCTCTGTGTCTTTGCATGGAGTGGACTTTAAACACATGAATAAAATGTAGGACATTATTAAGAGTGGACCTCAAACACTCACAGATGACTGATCAGTTTGAAAGAAAGAAACCCACAGGCTGGTTCTTTCTGCTCCAAATCCTAAGTGAGGACGTATTCAGAGAGTAATGCAGACAAACAGTGAGGTGCTGTTTAGAATTGAATACCACAGAACAGGTAGCTATTGTGTCTCAATCTTTTTACATCCACGCTCTCATTATTTTATCCCACTGCACTCGATGTGATTCATAATAAAGCCCACATTAAAAAAAAAAATGGGATGTTTTGTAAAATGCTGATTAAAACAAATTTTGGTGCTTTGCATCATTTAAAACCTGAGCCTCAGAATGCCTGCCTGAACTTTTTTTTTTTTGCTTGATTTGACTCTAAAAATGTCAGAAAATGTCTTGTGAGTGAGGGCTTTGGCCCGTTTTCTGGAAAACTGGAAACCCTGCAAGTAAACATAAATAACGAATTTTACAGGATAAACTTTAAATTTGAATGATATAAAACATAAGTACAAATAAATAAAATCTGCTCCTCATACACTCTGCAGGACAAACAAGGTATGGCACATTGTTCTACAGAACACAAAAAATATGTTCACAAAATAACATGGTGCATGACGCACACACTCACACACACAAAGTCCAAACACAGCAATGGAACTCTGGAAGTGTTTTTAAGAGGTTACCACGTATTAAAAACACTGAATTAAACACGTATTGTACAAAAAAGACTTGATAAACTGTTGATAAAGTCAGCACACAATACAAGCCTCAATCTACACAAAGAGTTACAAAGTAAAAAACTAGAGAGAGAGAGAGAGAGAGAGAGAGCTTCATCCATCCACAGATTCATCCCATCTAATGTCACCCTTTTCCACATGAAGTTTCTCCTTCAGTCTCAAAATCACACAGAAACCTCGGAGGAGGTTTTATAACCCAGGAGGAGCTTCTTTTTTGGCATTTTAGGACAAACTCAGCTCTGTATATCTGTGCTTTCATCTTTACCCATCTGCTCCATACTCTGAGTGTATTTGTAGGCTTCATTAATTGCCTGAGTGAATTTACCGTAATAACCACATACTGACTGAAAGCACAATATCTCAGCTTTCACAAACCGTTGGATAATTTTCTGATTGTACAAAAAGTTTTCGTAAACCACTAAATTCTGTTTAAATTAACTCCTTTTGGAATTGGGTCATATCAGAGGCAATTCAATAAAAAAGACTGCTTTTGTCTGATTATTTTCCTAAGAGGAACAAAAAATGGATAACGGACCAAGTTATTGTTGTCTAGGGCAGAGACAAAATGGGTAGAGTCTGGCAGTAAAACAAATAGACAATATGAACTTCTTTATGTAGAAACCAGTGACTAAATTTATTTTTAAAAAGCTAGCCAAATGAAACTTTAAACCATGAAAAATAAATCCAAAACATTTTCTGAACTCAGAACTTGTTTACTCCCTGATCAGTTTTGGAAGCTTACTAAGGTTTTTCCTTTTTTTCCCTTCCAGTTTAAATTCTTGCTTCCTGTTTAAAGCGTCACTTTGGATAAAAGTGTCTGCTAAATTAAATTGTAAAATTGTAGAATTGTAGGGAGCTTTTTGCAGCTTTCAAAGGTAATGTTCCCCCCTGTCCAACTTTTTGCAACTTCTTAAAATAGCAGGAGGATTCAAAGTTGAGGTCAAAATGAGCCCCTGTGAAATTTAAAGTTTTGGGGTTTTTTTTTGTTTTTTGTTTCTTTGTTTTTTTTTCTGTTCAACAGATCGATAAATTTGAAACACAGCTTTTCCAAACATCCTTGTTTTGTTTTGGATGATTACGTTATTTTACTTTGTACTTGAAACTACCAGGGTCAGAATCATTACCCCCCCAAGACCCACGTGTCCTGAGGCAGTGCTTACAATGTAATCATCTAAAATAAAACTTGGATATGGGAAAAGCTGTGTTAAAATTCCTTAATCTGTTGAACAGAACTTGGAGAAATTTTAAATTAGAACTTAAAATTTCATACGGGACTGATCATTTTGACCTCAACATTTTGAACCTCTTTGCTCACATTGTTCCTTTACATGTTTATGTTTTATTACTAACAGCAACTCACAACCAAGTTTTTCCATACAGTTTGTTTCATTTAGGCAGTTTTAGCTTTGTGATGTTATTTTCCTCATCTGACATCTTCCTGTCTGGCAGAAGTGACAGGAATATAAAGTGGATTTAGGGAAATAATCAACCTTTTGCTGCAGGCTATTGTAGCTTATTATCAAAACAAAAACATTCCCGGGACCTGGACAGTCAATCTTAGGGCTTACAGATGTCTCACACAGAGCTATAACAAAGAAGAGCAAGATGCTGTTCAGCTGAAAGCCAAAATGCTCTGTCCTCAGCTCATGCTGTGTTGTTTGACACATCCTTAACAGAGCTTTAGACAACACAACAACAACAACAACAACAACTCCACACAGACATGGTTGGAAAAAAAACTATGGAAGAAGAAAGTGAAAACCTTCCTTCATGACTTTTTAACAACTCCTCATTTAGCAGCTGTCAGTGCTGCCTTCATTCTCCTCCTGCACAGGTGTCCACAATCTGATAATCAGCCATTTAACATAATCAGTATAATAATCTCATAAAAGCTAATAGCATAAAGTGCAGTCTGGTTCATTACCAGCTAAATCCTCCTGACAGGAGCCTTAATCCAAAAGAGCAAATTAGAAGACAAACACATAAATTTATAGTTTTTACTCATAACAAATAATCCAACACCAGTCAAACTAGACAAATACCCCCCCCCCCCCCCCCCCCCCCCCCACACACACACACACACACACAGGATAATTCAGGGGACATAGTCAAAAGCCTTCTCCAGATCCACAAAGCACATGTGGACTGGTTGGGCAAACTCCCATGCCCCCTCTAGCACCCTTGAAAGGGTATAGAGCTGGTCCAGTGTTCGACCAGGGCGAAACCCGAATTGTTCCTCCTGAATCTGGGGTTCAACTAACCGCCAGACTCTCCTCTCCGGCACCCTGGAATAGACTTTACCAGGGAGGCTGAGGAGTGTGATTCCAACAACAACAGAGCCTTGAGGAACTCAGGACGGATCTCACGGACGGACCCCCGGGGCCTTGGTGCTGCAGTGTTGTTTAACTGCCCCAGCGACTTCAGCCCCAGTTATGGGAAGGTCCCGCACCAAGTCCTCTGGCTTTGCTTCCTCCGTGGAATGCATGTTGGTGGAATTGAGGAGATCATCAAAGTCTTCCTTCCAATGCCCAACTACACACTCAGTTGAGGTCAGCAGCTCCCCATCCTCACTGTAAAAAGTGCGGACAAAGGGCCGCTTTCCCCTTCTGAGCCGTCGGATGGTTTGCCAGAATTTCTTCAAGGCCAACTGGTAGTCTAGTTCCATGGCCTCACCGAACTTCTCCCATGCCCAAGTTTTTGCCTCTGTGACTGCCAGAGCTGCAGAGCACTGTCAGCTTTTGGGAGTCCCACAGGCCAACCATGCCCTGTAGGACTCCTTTTTCAGCTTGACGGCACCCTTCACCTCTGGTGTCCACCAGCAGGTTCGGGAATTACCGCCACGACAAGCACCAGCCACCTTGCACTCACAACTCCGGACATCCACTTCAGCAATGGCACAGCCTAACATGGTCCATTCAGATTCCATGTCCCCGGCCACCCCTGGAACACAGTCAAAGCTCTGCCGGAGGTGGGAGTTGAAGACCATCCTGACAGGGTCCTCAGCCAGACATTCCCAGCAAACCCTCACAGATCGTTTAGGTCCGCCAGGTCTGTCCAGCATCTTTCCCTGCCATCTGAGCCAACTCACCACCAGGTGGTGATCAGTCTATTATAGATATGCGACCTAGGGTGTCCTGGTGCCATGTGCTCTTATGGACACCCTTATGCTTGAACATGGTGTTAGTTATTGACAAACTGTGACTAGCACAGAAGTCCAACAACTGAGCACCGCTCAGGTTCAGATCAGGCAGGCCATTCCTTTTAATCACGCCTCTCCAGGTCACGCTGTCATTGCCCACGGGAGCATTGAAGTCCCCCAGTAGGACAATGGAGTCCCCAGTTGGGGCACTTTCCAGCACCCGTCCCAGGGACTTCAAAAAGGGAGGGTGCTCTGAGCTGTTGTTTGGTGCATAAGCACAATCAACAGTCAGGACCCGTTCTCTGACCCGAAGGCGCAGATAAACAACCCTTTCATCCACCAGAGAAAACTGCAACACACCAGCAGAGAGCTGCGGAGCTATTAATAAGCCCACACCTGCCCTCTGCCTCTCACCTGGAGCAACTCCAGCAAAGAAGAGAGTCCAACCCCTCTCATAAAGGTTGGTTCTGGAACCCAGGCTATGTGTTGAGGGGAGCCTGACTATATCTAGCCGGTATCTCTCAACCTATTGCACCAGCTCAGGTTCTTTCCCCACCAAAGAGGTGATGTTCCATGTCCCAAAAGCCAGTTTCTGTAACCGAGGATCAGGCCGCCAAGGCCTCCGCCTTTGACTACTGCCCAATCCACACAGCACTGGACCCCTACGGCTCCTCTTGTGGGTGGTGGGTCTACAAGAGGATGAACCCATGTCACGAGGCCCTATCGGTGGAGACTAGGCACTCGCCTGCGGGCCCCAACCCCAGGCCTGGCTCCAGGGTGGGGCTTCAATGACCCTCCGGCCAGGGTGAACTGGTTCCTGTTGCAACTCATCATTAGGGATCTGTGACCACACTTTGTCTGGCCTCTCACCTAGGACCAGTTTGCCTTGGGAGACCCCACCAGGATCAATTCTCACAAGTCTAGCACTGATGTGGAATATACTGTATATCCATATTCAATAGCTCTGTATAACTCACAGCAGGTTTTTGGAAGGTGAAGTGCAGATTGATCATCAGTCTGGATCAGCACTTCTACTCACTCACTTTCCCCTGTGTGCCTCTTAACGTAACAAACTTTATGTAACATTAGTCAAGTTTGATCAAAACTACAGAAAGGCAGCGTCTTATCGCCTGTTTCAGGATGTTGGTCCTGCTTCAACATAAATGTCTCTGTTTCGGAGTTTGAGAAAAGACTAAGTGTTCGGTTTAATTCTGAGGGTCTGAAAATGAGATATGACTTCACTGTCTGTTTTCAGACTGGCCCACTGATTTACTGTCAGATGTTTCATAAGCACACACACAGTGTTGGGAAGGATGCGTTTGATTATTCACCCAGTCTGCCTTGTTTGTAGCATAGCTATTGTGGATGGGCATGACAATAAATGATATATAAATCCTAATATCACTCCTCATTCTAGAGATAATGATGCCAATTATGTCAGTCAGAATCAATTCTTTGAGGAAGTAGTGGAACAGACCATTGTCAGGAAAAAGAAAAGGCTGCCTCTTTTTTTTTTTTTTTTTTTTCAAAGTGAATCTTTTCTGTGTAATTGTGAACAAAGGGGCTGCAAGGTGGTGCAACGATTAGTGCTGCTGCCTTAGAGATTGTCTCCAGAATATGGTAGTGGAGATGATGAGATGATGGGATCAGCTTAGGTGTGCAGTTGGTCAGATACTGGTTGAGGAATGTGATTTCATCCCTTAACAGTGTGTGACCGACTGGTTAGCAGTAGAAGGAAGAGGGGCCAGCTGTTGTGGCTGTTTAGTTCTTTTACACGTTACTGAGGCTCCTGTTTGTTAAATGAAAAAAAAATGATTAAAAATCATTCAATCCACCAAACAACATCAGAAATAAAAAGAGTCAATGGCAGAATGAGCTGTTTGACATTGTTAATGAGAAGATGTGGCAAACTTTTTATGTGCTCAACCCACATAATCAGCTCTGCTGCTCATCCCATAAATACATGTTCGTTACAAATGATGCTCCATTGAAAAAATAAATAAACAGGCTTTACAACGATATGAGATTTATTGACAAGACGCATTGTGAAAGTAAAAAGAATAATCCACAAAACACACATTTGCATACTTTTTGTGCTTAGTGTTGAGATCAATTTATGATCACAGGTCGCTGGAAGAGTGACACCTAGTGTTAATGTTATGTACCACCTTCCATTAAACATAACCCGTTTCACCTTCAACCAGCTATTGTAACACACGTTTCCTTTATTGTGATCTATGAGTCATGCTGTTGTTAAATGTACTAAAATGCTTCCTTCTCATATCTGAGGTCACAGCATTATTGGACCTGTGGGATACAACGTGATCAGGGATCAAGACTGTGAACATAAAGGTTGCATATCTTTCCATAGATTGATATGAAGTTAGTGAAAGTTAAAGAGGTTGTGAAGACTATCTGTTAGAAGTGGATTACAGCGACACATTTGGCTTGAATGGTGCGCACACTGTCGTTATGACATGACTCTTAAGGTGTGTGTTTGTTTTGGAAATGAATGGAGATCAGATCTTTTTGACACTACTTTTCTTTGTTCAAGATAACTTTTTACTGGAAACAAAGTGATGAGGTATCAGAATCAGAAATACTTAATTGATTCCCAAATTGCTTTTAGGTTTACAGGTAAGGTATTTATCAACAGTTACACAGCACTGTTGTTAGAAATGGGACAACAAGTAAAATTTGTCAGTTTATACTGTGGTTTAGGAGCTGGCTATATTTAGTGTCACTTGTAGCCTGGAGCTCTGAGACATATCTGTAGGCTAATGCTGGCAAATTCTAATGTCCTGCTCATCTACCAAGCAGAGCTAACAAGACCTCACTCTCCATGTTATTGACGGACTCAAGTTTTAACAGATCACTGAACTTTATCACAAACATTTTAGTCTGTGTTTTAGTCATTAGCTTGTGGTTTAGCCTTTAGCCAGTGTTTTAGCCTTTAGCTTGTGTTTTAGCATTTAGCCAGTGTTTTAGCCTTTAGCTTGTGGTTTAGCCTATAGCCAGTGTTTTAGCCTTAAACTCTTGATTTATCTTTATTTGTTTCATTTTTATTTTATTTTTATTTCCCCCTTGTCTTCATATTTCCTTCAAGTTGAACACTGTGTCCGATGTCAAAGTTAAAAGACCAATGGTTTTTTTATTGCAGTGAAACATAAATAGTTATGATTCATTGCTGTCAGTGACCATCACCAGCCCTCCCTGTAGGCTACTCCATCAAATCAAACTTAATTTTTTTCCGATGTGAGCTGGAGGGGAGGGCCGTGCTATACCGTAGTGTGAAGGAGGGGAAATTAGTGACAGATAGGACGAGACAAGACAAACAGGAAAGAGGATGGACGAGGATACAAAGAGGGGGAGAGGACAGACAGGGAAGACGGCAGACAGGTAATGTTGACAATATTAAATAGCAGTCCAGGTGCTGTGCTGTACTAAGTATAATTCAAGGAGTGACAAATTGTAAGAGAGCCCAGGAATGCCAGAGAAGTGGGATCCCTAAAAAAGTGCATGAACCAATGGATACGAGAGAAGGAGGGGGCATGCGTCACACAACACGAGACAGAGTGTAGAAGTGCCAGAAGTAACTCAGCATGTTCTGATGGGACAGATTGCTTATTTTCCATGAGTCTCGACAGAAGCATGAGTATCTATGCAGGCATGCATGTGAGGTGATCACCGAAGCCCCACGTTGACCATTCCCTGCAGTACCCAGGAGCCCAGAGACAACCCGAGAAGCCAGGACACCCAAGACCCACCACCAGAGCCCCAGATACCACCCAACACAGCAACAGACCCAGGACCCAGAGGGGGGCCAACCCCCACCACTCAAAGCACCAAGGGTGACACTAAGGGGGCCAAGGGGGGGAGGGAGGTCCGCACACAGCACCCACTCCCAACCAACCGCCCATCCACCTGGCCGACCCCACAACCCCCATACCCCCATACCCCCATACTCCCATACCCAGCCACCCCCCACGCCCCCACAGCCGGACCAGGGTCCCCCAGCGGCCCGGGAGCCAGGTGTCCCAGGACCAGGTGTCCCAGGACCAGGCACCGTCTGGGGACCTAGGGTGGACGGGACAAGGGCGTGCATTGTTGAGGCCGGGAGCACACTCCATCCCCCTTGAAGAGCACGCCCCGGAGGAGCACAGGAGACCACCGCCTATGGGCCCAGGGACGCCCCGGATCCTCCCACACAGAGCGGTGCCCCACAGGCAGCCACCCACAACGAGACCACAGCAAGCTAGCTTGGGGACGCGGTACCACAGCACACCAAGGGACGCAAGACACCACAGCACTCATCTGCTCCCAAGGGGCCATCCCAGCCCCCCCCCCACACAGACACCCGGGGCCAGCCGCATCTAGAGGCCCCTGATGCCAACCCACTAGATGGAAACAGACCCCACTGGCCCTACCAAGCCTGAACTAGTGTTCCACCCCTTGTCCCACCCTGCTAATATGTATCTTTGCTTCCCGAGAAATATGCATTATCCTCTCAACGTGGCTAAGTGTGTCCCTAAGTGTGATGTAGTGCATTTAAAAGAGAGAGAAGGTTGGCGGAGTGGGAGCCCACCGATCCCCACTCCCCCACCCATCCCAAACAAGTGAATGTTTGTGTGGCATTAGAAATAGAGAGAAGGTCAGGCAGGAGAGAGGCGAGCAGGGAAGGGCCCCAGCCTGTGACAGACTAGAGTCCGCCCATTGTTCCCACCCTCACCCTCCCTTAATGTAGTGTATGGGGTGCAGTTAAAAACTGGAGGACAAGAGGGGCAGGAGGGCGAGGTAGTCACCTCCCTACCTCCCCTAACCCCAGGTGCCCAAACTGTTGCGTGTGCCCCCCCCCCCCCCCCCCCCCCCCCCCCCTCCAAAAAAAAAAAGGGTGAAGTGTACAAGAGTGCAAGGTGAAAAGGTGCAAGTAAGAGGCCCCCCACACACGAAGCCCCAGTATCCACAGAAGATGACCAAGACGGACCCCCACGAGCAGGCAAGCACAGTAGGGACACGCCCCCCCCCCAGCGAACCGCAGCTTCAGAGTCCCTGACCCAGCAGGTGCCCCGGACCTATCACAGGTTAACCACCCATAGGGCACCGCTCTCCACAGGAGGACCGCGGGACCCCCACCCAAACCCCAGCCGGCAAGTCCCCCCACGCCTAGTTAAGCTCTGGTTTTAGCCTTTAGTCCGTGCTCTATCCCTCTCCTGTTTAGCCTTATTCTTCTCCTCTGTCCTTTTTCTGTCTGACAGTCCAGTTCCAGCGTCCACCATCCACTACTGTCCACTACTAAATTAATCCCAGAAATAATTTTCAGCAGAGAAAAACACTCTTCTCACTACTAAACTTCATCAGCCGGCATGATGTTGTCATAAAGACTAACATACCATAAATCAGTCTGTGTGCGTTATGTGCGTGGTGAGCTGTGTTGAGATTATCTGAGCACTTCACACACAACACGATCAAAACTATTCAATGCCTGATTTTTGATCTTCATGTGTGGGCTCTCTAACTTAAAAAAAAATTGCTTGGAGTTAGAAAATCGTTATGTAAATGGCCCACTGGTAAATGGACCAGTACTTATATAGCACTTTTCTAGTCTTTCTGACCACTTAGTGCTTTACACTGCTAGCCTCATTCACCCAATCACACCACATTCACACACTGATGGCAGGCTGATACTATGGTGTACCCCACTTCAGGAAGTCCTCATAGTCCCTTTAATTTGGGTTTGACCAATCAGAATCAAGCATGTTACACAGCAGGATTATCATAATGAAAGCCTGGTGATAAAATGGGTTAATGGTAAGTTGACTGGAGAGGGCGGAGGTAAGAGGAGGTGCAGAAGCAGCAGGGATAACTGCAGCCTTGAGAAGATTGGCAAGAAAAATTAACCCAAGAACTTCTGAGAACTTCAAAAAGTTATTTAAGTACCACACGTACACATCTCCAAAGAGGCTACAGCTGTCTTTTTCATGATTCTCAGCTACACCTGAACCAAAGACAGCATCATAAGAGTCTGACCTGGGCTAAGGGGGAAAAGAACTGGACTAATGTTCAGTGGTCTGAAGTCCTCTTTTCAGATGAAAGTAAATTTTAAAATTCATTTGGGATTAAAGCCCTTAGAGTCTGAAGTAGAGAGCCACAGACTCCAAGCCCAGAGTGACATTTCACAGCCTGTTATTTATTTTTCATTAGTTTTGATTGTCAAGTGACTTTATTCAGACAAGAAGTGAGAGCAGGAGAGGAGGGGTCTTTCATATGGTTAATGCCAATGGAAGATCTCTGCCCGGCTAAGCACTTAGTGCATCCCACAGATTGGGAGTCCTCTTGCCAGGGAGGGCAAGCACAGAGGCTCATTAGAGCTAACTGGAAATAAAGCAGCTGAACAATACATCCTGTGGCTGAGGTCCCTGATGTGACATTTAGTAAGCAGTTAGCACAACCTCCTGTCAGAGCAGCTCTGAAAATACAGAAATTTTATTCAAAGTGGCTGAGTTGAACTCTCACACCAACCCCAACTTTCAGACAGAAATTTTCCAAAAAGATTGAAAGAGACTCAAAATGTGATGATGTAAAACATGAGTGTTGGTCTCAGAGGTGGCATTTTAAAAAAAGCTGGCTCAGCCAGACTCTCAGCAGAACTAGAAACCAGCGATGAGGCCACAGGTTGTTTTCCAAACCGCCTACTACATGTGAATGTAGTATGAAGTCTGACTGTTCTGCTGGGTCAGTTTTGTTGTATGCTACACAGGTTTTCAGTTTTAGAAAAGGAAGTACAGCTGATGTTTTTTTTTTTACTTTATTATAAATGTACAATTGGTCCTTTCATTATTTTCAATAGTTCAAGGTACATTTTAAATTCAATTAGAAAAACAAAACAAAAAATCATGGAGAGATTATATGGATAAAAATTTGGAAGAGTGAAGAATTATTTTACAGCAGAATTCATTGTATTTGTTGTTAAATCTTTCACTGAAAGTTATATCATCGGTTTAAAATTAATGTGCAACAGATTGACTTTTTATTTTAACAGCTGATGGAGGAACTTTTCTGTATAATCCATGTATGGTTTATAAAAAAGCTGATAAGTGGTTTATAAGGACTTAAATGAATTTCATAGAAGTAAAAACCTCTTTTTTGATGAGAAAAAAAAAACATTTAAGTTTCTTCCGTATCTCTTTACTTCTTTCAAGGACTGTCTATCATAAGTGTTATCAATTGTTCTTTAAATTGCTGATTTATTTCAGTAGGTGGCAGTAATCTACCTAAACCTGAGTTTCACCATCACTAGAAAAACAAACAGTACTAGCATGGGGAAACAGTATGCAATGGTTGTGTGTGATACTTCAAAATTTGGCATCTATCTGATACAGAGTAAATACAGGGCCAATATCACTGATATTAATATTGATACCGATACCAATACCTTTTACATAGAAAAGCAGCTTGTTGAAATACACAACTTACAAAAATTTAGGGATGTTGTTGTTTACATGAGTGCTTTTCCTATTTGGTCTTAATTTCAATGAAATAAGTAATATTTCCCTTGGGTATTATGATTAATGATTAAGAAAAAACACCATTTTCATTAGTTCAGTATTTCTTACACCAACAATTTAGACAATAACAAATAACCCAAACCCAAATAACCAAAACTGACAAAGTCAGTAGCAGCTGTTTCCACCATTTGCTGCAATGACAGCTTGACAGAGATGTCTCATGCTCCTCGCTAGCCTCATGATGTTATTCCAAACATCCACACATGCTACACACAGTTCTGCCAGGTCACATTGGGGTGGGGTATGAGCATCCAGTCTCTGCTTCAGCTGGTCCCAGACGTGCTCTATGGGGTTCAGGTCAGGTGACATTGCTTGCCATACCATATGAGGCACTCCCACTTCCTGAAGTCCAGCTGTGACAGGTCTGGCACCATGTGGTAGAGTATTATCATCCATGAACAGAAAGCTGGGGGTGTGCTGGTGGAACTGGGAGAAGATGAGATGGGTTCTATGATGTATCTGAGGTAATATGCAGTGACTAAGCCATCTACAATCACCAAATCTGTTTTGCACTGACTGGTGATGCCTGCCCAGACTGTTGCACCTCCTTCACCAAAGCGAACCCTGGGGACCATGTTGACCTTGGCGTATCCCTCACCTTGCCTTCTCTAGCAACGCTGACGACCATCATTTCTGTGCAAGGTGACCTGACACTCATCAGTGAACAGGATGGTTGACCTGCTGCATTGTCCATGTCACATGGTCTTGTGCCCACTGCAAACCGTCACGGCGGTGTCTTGGTGTCAGTGGAGTCACTGGCAATGGTCATCCGACTTTAAACCAAAGTGGTGGAGTTGGTTGTGAACGGATTGTCTGGAAACCCTAGTATCCCTCACTTCTCGTAAACAAGCCTGCAGCTGTGTGGCAGTTGCATAACGGTGTCTAAGCTCATAGGTCCCTAGGTACTGGTCATCATTGCGGTCCATCACTCGTGGGGCTCCACTCCTGGGTCTGTCACCAACACTGCCAGTAGTTCTGTATCTTGCTGCAAGTCTGCTGATGACACTTTGAGACACACCAAGTTCACAAGCAACATCTGACTGCCTTCTACCGTCCTGAAGGAGCGCTATGGCCAGGTGGTGCTGCTCGTCTGTTAAGTGACGTTGTGTGTTCATGGCTGCTTGATTGATGAACTGGGAAATAGTTACTGACAGTACCAGCTTTTTATACCCCCAGAATGTTGAAACTGATACCACATTTAAAAGGGTTGTCTTTTTGTATTTTTTGGTATTGGCCCCAATATGTAAGGCGCATTGTACACAGTCAGTACGTTTACATGGAGCTTCAGAAATCAGACCATGAGCTCAGTCAGTGTGAGATCGGACTATTGAAATCCATGTATACAGCTTAGCCAGACCGGATACAGACTGAGCATAGCTTGATTGACACACCAATGCAGTTGCTATTGGGATGCGGTTGGATTTGGCAGGACTCGGCAGGTCTCTGTAACCCTCGACGTTCAGCCGGAAGAGGAAGTAGATGACATGATAAATTGGGTCGCTGTGCTCATATAGTCTGTGGCTCCAACACAGAAATCAAACACCATGACACACTTACATAAATAAAAACACAAAGAGCTACAGCTGCATCCATCTCAGCCATCATTGTTAGAATGTTGTTTTCTCTTCGGGTGATCCAATACTAGTTTGATACGCCACACAGCTTTGCTCATCAATAAAGGACACAGTGCTGCATATCGAAGTGGAGTGAAACAATCTCAGCCAGAAGTCTAAATCTCTTTACTGCATGTATACACAGACAAGACTAGACCCCCTGCTATGACCTTAGCCGGACTGCTAAATGCATGTAAACGTACTGACTACAGAGACCAGTACATGGAAAACACAAAATGAGGTGTGTCTATCATCCTGATACAATTTCCCCCCTATCCTAAAAATCACTGAAGTGAATCAAACAAACCTTATGTATGAAATCCACCAAGGACTTCACAATATCCCTAACTTATTGTGAGTAGTGTAAATCAAGAATAACAAACAATGGATCAATCTGCCCACCACTAGTATGTGAGATGGACTGACCCATACTAAGAGATTTTCGCGGACCAGCTGGAGATTTTGACACACTGCAGATTTTACTCTTTTTCACTAACTACATTCTAGATTTACACCAAATTAGTCTGCACAGTTTGGAAAACAGCTACAGACTTACTACCTGGCAAACACAGCACACCCTCCTGTCAGTCCAGTCAGTCACACTTTAATCATGCAGAAATCTTGCCTAAATATGATCAAAATAATCTGTTTGATAAAAAATCATATTCCTTACAATCATAAATAAATAGAAAAATGATAAATAGAAAATACAAAAACTTGTGCTAATGACCTACACATGCTCAAACAGGCAGATTAATATGATTTCTTTGCTTTGAAGTCAGCCTGAAGTGGATTCTCGGGTATTTGTAGCTTGATTTTCCAGTGCAAGGGGCTGTAAAGCACATTGACCACATGGAGCCACTGAGAGAACTGCAGTTTGTTACTTCATCAGCTTTTTAGTTTATGACTAAAGGTTGGCAACTCAGGGAGACTCAGTAAAACAGGAAATTACTCAGTGAAGAGGATATTACAAATACTTTACATATGCCCACCTAATTCTTAGTTTAAAAGCCTTGTGAGGCCCTGTTATATACACTCACCGGCCACTTTATTAGGTACACCTTGCTAGTACTAGGTTGGACCCCCTTTTGCCTTCAGAACTGCCTTAATCCTTCGTGGCATAGATTCAACAAGGTACTGGAAACATTCCGCAGAGAGTTTGGTCCATGTTGACATGATAGCATCACACAGTTGCTGCAGATTTTTTGGCTGCACATCCATGATGCGAATCTCCCGTTCCACCACATCCCAAAGGGGCTCTATTGGATTGAGATCTGCTGACTGTGGAGGCCATTTGAGTACAGTGAACTCATCGTCATGTTCAAGAAACCAGTCTGAGATGATTCCAGCTTTATGACATGGTACTAAGGGGCCCAAAGTGTGTCAAGAAAATATCCCCCACGCTATTACACCACCACCACCAGCCTGAACCATTGATACAAGGCAGGATGGATCCATGCTTTCATGTTGTTGACGCCAAATTCTGACCCTACCATCCGAATGTTGCAGCAGAAATTGAGACTCATCAGACCAAGCAAGGGTTTTCAAATCTTCTATTGTCCAGTTTTGATGAGCCTGTGTGAATTGAAGCCTCAGTTTCCTGTTCTTAGCTGACAGGAGTGGCACCCGGTGTGGTCTTCTGCTGCTGTAGCCCATCTGCCTCAAGGTTCGACGTGTTGTGCATTCAGAAATGCTCTTCTGCAAACCTCGGTTGTAATGAGTGGTTATTTGAGTTACTGTTGCCTTTCTATCACATCAAACCAGTCCGTCCATTCTCCTCTGACCTCTGGCATCAACAAGGCCTTTTCACCTACAGAACTGCCGCTAATTGAATATTTTTTCTTTTTCGGACCATTCTCTGTAAACCCTAGAGATGGTTGTGTGTGAAAATCCCAGTAGATCAGCAGTTTCTGAAATACTCAGACCAGCCTGTCTGGCACCAACAACCATGCCACGTTCAGAGTCACTTAAATCACCTTTCTTCCTCATTCTGATGCTCAGTTTGAACTGCAGCAGATCATCTTGATCATGTCTACATGCCTAAATGCATTGAGTTGCTGCCATGTGATTGGCTGATTAGAAATTTGCATTGACGAGCAGTTGGACAGGTGTGTTAAAATAAGTGGCCGGCGAGTATGAAAGATTTATTGACTAATATACGAGGAATATGTGCAGGAATAAATAAAATAGTGAAGGGGAATAAATGATGTAAATATATGTGAGGGAAATAACTAAATGAGGGACAATAGCAACAGATATAGAAGCTGTGATGGAGAAAAATAAAGGACTTAAGGAAACCCAACCAGCTTTACATAATTAGTTTAAGCACCCGTAAGTCTCTGGAGGCAATTGACTTTGTTATATGAGTAACAATGCAAGGTGCACCTTACTTAGTTTGGAGAGACACGGGACGTCAGCTAGGAGGATGTAGAAGCAGCGGAGAGATCACAGAGAGGATGAGGAAGCCAGCCAGTGTCACAGCTGGCTGTGAAGTAGTGTGTTGGATGTCAGCGAGGGGAAGAAGAGGCCGATGGAGGTCGGAAAGAGGGACCCTGTCAGTCGAATCTACTCGCGATGGAGCTGCAGGAACAGCGGTGGTGACAGCAGTTTTCGAAGAGTTCAGCACTGAGCTCTTCCTGCGGCAGCAGGGGTAGCCTCGCTTCACGCTTGTCTCCTGACGTCAGCGTGAGGGAATCCCGGCTGTTAGGCTGCTTGACTGAGATGACTGTTTGCCCGGACCTTGGTTCAAACGAGTCAGCAGAGGTGACGTGTGTCACAGCACACAGGGTCCAACGAAGTTGTCACACAGGAACTTGTGAAGAGCAGAGATGGGCAACAAAGAGCGAGCGAGTGCTGTCCACACCCAACAGGGATCTTTTATTGACCTTTTCCTCCCACCAAAGTACGAAGAGTCCACTTGCAGGACCTCCCCTCCATCCTCTCACTGCACGTAAATCAAAAACTTACCAGACCATTTTTTTGATTCTAACTTTTTACCACTTACAAGTTCCCACATGTCAGACCCAGATTCACTCCAACAAAGAATTTAGCTTCATAACAACTCTAAACATGTCAGGGTTTGCTTTTAAGAAACCCTGTAACTAGGAGTCTGGGTTTATAAAAAAGGGAATAAGGTTCACAGACAACAGTCTACTCAAATATTCATAATCTTTTTACATTTGGACAGTGTATAAAAATATAAAAGTGTATGTGCATATGTTAGAGGTAAAATCCTTGATTCCTGATGTTCCAACAGTCTTTTACACATTCAGTCTCCTGAAAGATAGTTCATGAGGTACATGTCCACCCCTCCTCCTTCCTTCTATCAGCCAGGTGCCCCGATAAAGACACATTTCTCCAACACCTGGAGGAGTGGGAAGCATCCTTAGTGGGAAAGAAAGTGTCCTATGTAACGAGAGGATGTCTGTGGCACGTCAGTTGTTACTGGTGATGGTTTAAGTGTCAACCAAATGGTCCAGAATTTACTCTAGCACCTCCTGCATTTTGGGTGATATCTCAGTTTCACCCATCATCAAAGAGGGAGTCCAGAGCAGAGGTGAGGATGGCCTTACCTTGACGAAAACCTGATGTTAGGAAAGTTCTATTTTGTTGCCTCTATTCCCAGAGGTCACTTCAATGGTTAAGCAAGGCTTGGACGTGCCTGGCACCAGGCTATACAACACATAATATCACAGCAAACAGTCTTTTCTTTGTCTTGAACAGAGAAAAGTCGAGTTAAAAGAGATCTAAACTTCAAGACTAATGCACATCTTTGCAGGAGTCACAACTTTACAACAGTGGGTGATGGTGCTCATGGGGAGTGGAGTCTTTATTCTAGTGTTTCATCTATGAGGCTCTTGTCACACCTGTTATTTACTGTTTTTTTTTTTTCTTTTCCAGGTTCTAATTCAAGTCCACAAGGGCCAGGGCCGAGTCTTATCAGTGCCCCTCCTGAACCTCAGAGACCAAGAAGACACTTTTTCAGGGCAAAGCTGGACTGTGACAACCAGCCCCCAGAGCCCGACCGCCTTTTCCAGAGATGTTTCATGGCCACTGTGACATCTATCAACATTGAGGGTCCTTCATAGACGGGTGGTATAAGTAACTGTTTGACCGGCTGCTTTTGTCCTCATATTATTGGTTGTCACATACCGCTTTATTTTACCACACAGTGTTATTGCTCCATGTATTTATTAAAGACTGTTGATGACAAACAATGAAGTACAAACTTTATTTTTGTTTATTTACACATTTAGGATTTCAGATTACACCACAGGAATTATACAAAGACGAAACTCCTCTCTCTGTAAAACAAAAGAGTATTGACGCAGCTTTAAAAAAAAACAGATGATTAAAAACATCACACTGTTGGTGCTCTGAATGAAGAATATTTATTCAGGAGAAAAAAAAAGTGTAAGGCTGATGATGTGTGCTGACTGGAGGAAGTGAATACAGAAGGGTTGTTTGTTTGCACCTCTTGCTCAGCATGTTTTTTTTGTTTGTTTTTTTTTAATCTTGCGACTGAAAAAAAAACCATGCAGAATCCACCACTGGTTTTCAAAAATGAGAAACACAGAGGAAAGCAGAAACAGTCGCTGAATCCTGATGAGCGGTTGATTTGGGAGAAAAGTATTTTTTCTCAACTTCAGCTACAAAATAAAATCCTCAAAGTGAAACATGTGCTACAGCTATATAGTCGCTGAGAATGATATGTTCCTGATGCTTTTGTCTGAATTTCATGTCACCGTCTTTACATCAAAGAGGTCACACTAACAAACACGTAAGTTCAAGGAGAAGAGTTTGAGTGGTGTGGGAAAAAAAAATGCAGTGGCATTTTTTTTTATAAAAAAAAATGAAAACAGAATAAATCCTGTAGAAGCTGTGGTAATGGATGTGACATAGACTCAACTACAAAATTGAATCCATTTGTTTGAAGTGTTTTTATGCAATCTTTTTTTTTTTTTTGTCAGAAATTGACGCAGATTAGAAAAGAAATTCGATCCCATGTTATGTCACTCATGTTTGCACACAGACACCTCAACTTTCGTCCATCATAATTTTTTGGGGGGGCAGGTTCAATTTTCTGTTTTTCAGATCTGTCTGAAAATTTAGCCAGCAGAATAAATAATCAGTAACAAAATGTCAGGTGAGATGGACTGACACATTTTCTGTCATTTCAGGCTGTTTAGATGAATGAAAACTTGGGTATGTTTATGTGTGTGTGTGTGTGTGTGTGTGTGTGTGTGTGTGTGTGTGTGTGTGTGTGTATGTGTGTGTGTGTGTGTGTGTGTGTGTGTGTGTGTGTGTGTGTACTCCTACATCAAACATACTGACCCCAGCTGCTCAGGATCAATTGCTTAGTCAGCACGAGATCAGACTAGCCAGAAGTCCAATTGTCTTTACTGCATGTGTACGCAGACAAGAACAGACCCCCTGCTGTGACTTTATGATCAAGCTAAGACCTTAGCCGGACTGCTGCGTGCATGTAAACACACTGACTGAGTTTGAGGCCATGAAGTGTTAAAGGCTCTGTGAAGACTTCAGGAGTGATCTAAAAAAAAGTCTCACTTTTATATTTTTGCCTGTTCAGAATCTATAAATTGAAACTGGATTATCGGCACCAACATTGGTTGTTTCTAAATAATTCTGTGCAGTATCCATGGTCCAGTCAGGTTATCCCAGGAGAACATGAATACATTTACAGCACGTAGACCAGAAGTCCCATTCACGACCTGACACCAGCTGATAAAGTTTAGCAGTGAGAAGAGAGATCTGTGTTTTTCTCTGCTGAAAATGATTTGTTGGACTTATTTAGTTGTAATGTTGGACAGTGGAGTTGGACTATTGGTCAGAAAAAGGAGGTCAGAGCAGAAGAAAGCTTAACAAGGGAGAGACTCAAATTACCATGTCACTTATACATATATATATATATATATATATATATATATATATATATATATATATATATATATATATATATATATATATATATATATATATATATATGAAGATTGATTGATTGATTGATTGATTGATTGATTCATTGTTTTCACCTTTCAAACTAAGTAAATACATTACCTCATCACTTTGCATGCCTTGGAAAGAGTCACGTCTTTGTGACAGTGGGTGATGATGCTCATGGGAAATGAAGTCTTCTTTTTGAGAAAAACACCACAGATTTCACTGTAATCACATTCACTGTAAATAAACAATTAGCTGAATGCATCAGCTCTCATTGAGGCAGTAATTTAGCTTCCCTTTTTTCAAATGGAAGGAAATAAAGATGCACCATAAACATCAATATGCAGTCGATGTATGTTATCAAAATTTAATGCTTAGTTTGAATATTTCATCAGTTTTCATTTATCATGAGTGTGTGGAGATGAAAGCCATGATTTTTCTGCAGCCATGATGCATTATGATGCTTTTTGATAGCTTTTTTTCAGATATTCATAATCCCCAGAGGATGAAACCAGATGAGCTCTGAGGCCGTTTTACTTTATCTCCACAGCCTCACCAATGTTCTTGCAAACGTTTTGTCATTTTACTGAAGGTAACTGGCACCTTATGTCACATATAGCCCCCTGAATACAGGGACCTTTTTGAAAACCTTATTTTACCCCATTGCTGGGATGAAGTGATGGATAATTCAATATTAGCGGCATACTTGTTTATTTTCTCTGATTAATATCTGCAGGAGAAAGAGTCTGCAGGTGTTTTTCTACAGCCGTGTAGATGGCGCTCTGTGTGAAGGGAGATGCTGTGCAAAACACTGCAATACAATTAACAATGACGTCACTCTGGATGCCATAGTTTAAAAAAATGTGCATGTCTACCTTAATCTGATTTAATGCACTACCTGGTAAGCATGCCAAGTAATCCAGATAAAAGACACACACACACACACACACACACACACACACAAAATCAAAATTGTTCTTCTGCATAGGCAACATTTTACCTTACAATCAAAATATCTGCAAGGTCAGTATTAGCATGTTAGCATGCCAGTAGCATTCAAAGCACAGCCTTGAGTGCTGTCTTTAGGCTTTAATCAAGAGCACTGCTCACAATATTGATAATTATGAAGTGTGTGTTTTATCTCTTGCATTCTGGAAGAATCAATCACAACATTTAGAGAACTCAATATCCTACAATACATCATGAAAAGGAGCAACAACGACTCCTATGCTGGATGCATCCTTCTCAAACAGCTTTCGATAATCACTAAATACTGATCTGATGAAGATGCATTCAGAGGACTTCTCCTTGTTTGAACAGCTATACTGGATATCCACTGACACATCGAGCTGAAGGTCTCCAGTTTACAGGGTAACTCTTTAAACTGGAGCACCAGGAGCTGACAGAGACACATTCACACTGTCAGGCTCAAAGAAGACTATTGTTTAGGAGTATACCCATACACTTAAAACTGAAGTTATATGTAAGCTGTATCTTTTCCCCATATATCAAGGTGTTTTATTTTGGTGTCAGAGCACTTCAAAGCTCACTTTAGTCCATCTTTGTTCATTGCTGACTTCATAATATCATGAACACAATGTACTTTTACAAAGAGCCAGGAGCTGCAGTACCTCTCATAGTGTATTTTCTCTAAGGGTAATAGGTTATTCTCTTCATACACTCTGTGTTTTTATTGTATAACCTGATTTTGATCCCTCTGAACTCTAAGCTGTGCATTTGAATTGGGTTTTCATCTTACCTTGAGTAATTCATCATTTATTAGGACAGGCACCAAGGCTGCCGTCAGAGCTGTGCGGGGATTTTATTATCTCTCATAGATTATTTAACCCTGTCTCCTCTTCAGCTCAGATCATTTCACTTTCTACTGGCTTGATGTAGGACGATTAAACTATTCTTTTCAACTGAGACTTCAGATCATGGACTGTATAGAACACACACCGTGGCTCTGCCTTTTACCATTGTACACTTTGAAGCCAAAATACCCCCATCAGAGGCGCCGCCATTGTGCAGCCAGTCTAATCAAAAGTCTAATCTCTTCTGAACCCTGCTCCTGATGTAATTATCTATTCCGAATATATATATATATATATTTTTTTTTTTTTTTTAGTTTGACCACAGCTATCAGGAATGAACAGGGAGTTCTTGACCTATACTGCAGCCAGCCACCAGGGGTAGCAGTTTCTGTGGTGACCTCACTTCAAGCCAAGCGAGATCATTTTTTTTTTCAAGTTAAATAGATAATAGTCAGTTACATTTGAATCACCTTGAATATTATGTTATTATTTTGCATTCAGAACAGTTTTAAGTCCATATTAACAATGGTAAAGAGGGCGGCTGTAGATCAGTGTTGGAGTTGACGTCCGAGGTTCGATCCCAGCTCCTGCAGTCCCATAGCAAAGTGTCCTTTAGTCACCTTCAGAAATGGAACTACAGTTATGAACAGAAACTAGAAGCAGAATAAAAACAATGGCTAAAATTAATTTAAACTGTATGTAGAAAAGCCATCTCCAAAGACCACATTTGGACTACAGTTAGTTCCTATAAGGAGGTACTGTGGACGTCATAAATGGACACCTAACAAACGTCCATTCATTTACAAAAGTTCCAGTTCATTTTCCTATAGCTTCATTTGATTTTCCCAGCAGTAGATGGAGACTGAACAACACAAAGACTCTATGAGTTTTCACTTCAAACCTGCTGCTGAGCCAAATGAAGCTACAGGAAGTCTAACCAGTACAGGAAACAAGTCCCCCACCTTCTGGACACATGGGACTACAATCAGGTTTACAATAAATCCCAATCCAATCCCGAATGGTTATTGCAAACTTGTCACTCAAGAACCTTGACTTAAATTGAGAAGTACTGTTACTACTACTACTAAATAGTAGTTAGCATAACCCACAACTAGTTATTAAAGCTTGGACCTAAAGCAAAAACAGAACCAGTTATAGTGATTTTTTTGCAAAGGGAAGGAGGGTGGAGGGGAGGGGTCCAGGGTCTGATGTGCAAGAGGGAGGTCCATGGTGAGGAGCGTACTGAAGGTGAGGCTGGCAGAGACTGGGCCGCTGCACTGGAGGCTCTAGAAAAAGGAGGACAGCAACAATATGAAGACGTAATTTCACAAAGCTAGAGAGTTCAAAAATTTATTAAATTGCTCAAGTCAACTGTAGAGAGCCGACCGTAGGACCACAGGAGATGAAGGAACACTCTGGAGGAGACTCAGAGCAGAGCTTAAGAGCTGGTGGTGATTGGGTGATGAGCTGCAGGAGGGAGTCAGTGCAGGAGTGAGGGTGTGTCTGAAAACTCCAAAGTTTCATTCTTCCCTCCTCCACTTGTGTCGTTCACTTGCGTCTTAGTCCCTCCCACCAGAGATGCAGGAGAGATGAAGGAAATGAAGAGAGGAGCGAGGAAACAAGGAGATTTCTTTAAAGAGAAATGAGACGTCCTCTCCTCCAGACAAACACTTTAACATGAAGAAAACCTGACCTCTGTGTATTCTGTGTCCTGTTTAGAAGCATGCGGATCACTTTACTTTAAAATGCCTCATTATTAGATTAGATGTCTCAGGAACTCTGGATATTAATTATTTATTAGATCTCAGAGAAAACAGAAATCCTGTTACTCTTCACAAACCTCATGATTATGAATTAAACCTCACAGGTGTTTTTTTCTCTCAGACTTAAATTCTCTTCATAAAAAAAAACAGAATCAACAAGAAAATGAAGGAGAGAAATAACTGATCACCAATATTTATCTTCAGTCTTCTTTATCACACTTTATGAATTATTTTTCCGTTAGATGATGAATTTGACCTGAACAGTTATATAAACTCAGCAGTGATCCTCTGTTATATTGATTTGATGACGGCTGTCTTCAGTATTCCCTGCTTTAAACTCATATCAATCTTTTTTAACCCCAGCTTTATGAGCTGTTCCAGGATTATCCTCTGGATACTGACTGTTTTCAGCTCCGTCTTTTTGCTCTCATTAAACTCCGGTGATAAGAAGTTTCAGAGTTTCAAGTCTGAGCCGCTGCAGCGTCCAATCAGTGAGTGATATCCCATACGGGGGCGTGTCTGTCAGTGAAAAGACTTCCACGAAGCCAGCTCTCATATCTCTTCGCTTTAGGAAGTCTTTCAGTATGGTGCCTCAGAAAGTACTTTCAGTGCCACAGAGGAGAGAGGAGCCTGAAGTTTAACACTTTGAGATGCACCCTGAGACACCTAAAACTTTCAAAAAGTCGACTAAAGTTCCAAATGTAATGAGCAGTATATATATTCAGGGATATCTATATATGAAGTTTTCGTAAGATTGTGCAGGGCACAGAAGTCATATGCCCAGCTATAGCAATAAGGCACGGTATTCAAACACGTCTCCACTCTCACCTGTGCCTGCTACTCCTACGCTACTAACACTTTGCTACTATCTTAATGAATCACCTCCTCCACCCAAGCCTTCTCCTATTAAGTCTCTGTTTGTATCATATGAAGTCTGCATGCATGTATTTCATCCATTTGGCAATAAATGGTTCAAATCTATGATGAGAGTGTTCCTGAATGAACTGTTACAGATGTGACCAACATTCATTATAAAGGTTGCTCAGGTTTAAAGTGAACGTCCAGCATTGACACTTTATATCCGTGTTTAAAGTATGAAAAAGAAAAGCACCTCCACTTTAAATCCTGCCAACATTTAATCATAACATCAACATACCACTATTTTTGATTTCTATATAACCCTCTTGCAGCCTGATCTAAAACTACTTTACATGGAAAGTTTCCATTAGCAGTCTTTTGAAATGAGCTTGTGGGTGGTTATGTTGACAGAGGAAGCTGACTGAAGGTCAGAGGTAGTGAGGACTGACTGAACAAACAGAAAAGTATAGCCTGAAAACAAAGAAGTGACGTTTCAAGCTGCTCCATAAATCTGACTCATAAAAAGCTGCAGTGAGTCACAAATAATTCAATGGTGACGGTCCTTCAAGATGTAATAAAAAAGAAAAATAAAATAAAGAAAAAAAAACTAACACAAACTAACAGAACTCTGGCCTTTGTTCTCTGGATCCAGATCGGTATGGGACAGTGAAACCATGTCAGTAAGGCTCAGCCCAACGTGGATGTTTAATCTTGAAGGTATTGTTTGAGTAAAGGATGAAAGATTTTCCTCTCAATCACATCCATCGATTGACACACAGTCAACTACAGACAATAGACTCTTCTACAGCCTTTGCTTCATCATAAAGGTGTGCACACATTGGCAACAAAAGTGACCTTGAGCTCCATCCATTCAGACAAGTCAGCATTCAATAATCTCTGAGCTCAAACTGTAAGCAGCATGAAAATGTCTGTTTGTTCTGTGGTCGGTTGTCAGAAATGGTGCTGTTGTGTTTTCTTGATGTATAGATATAGAAAGAACTCTGTGACAAAGAGCAGCACCAGTATCAGACAAGCTCCATGGTAACCTGGGAGGACACCTGCCAATATAATCTCTCTCCTGGACTGTCCATTGAACCCTCCACTATAGAGGTTTGGGAAGTGTCCTTGTGACACCCACAGGACCTCAGAGGCTTGTAATTTGAAGCTGGATTAACAGATCCAGGATCTCTCTCCATTACCTAGATTGATTTAACGAGACATTCACAATCCAGATCAGTGGTGCTATCAACTCGCTCAGTGAATCCAGGGTTTTCCAGTCTGGATCAGAGCGCGCTCACATTAAAGGGGTGGAGTCTGCAGCGTCTGACCAATCACAAACATGGAGAAACAGAAGAAACCCTGCAGAGCAGCCTACTTTACCATGGAGGAGCAGACAGTTATTCTTCAAACAGACCAAGAATTCAAACACATTATCAGGACAAAAGAAACACTGTTACTGCAGCAAAATCCAGGAAGGAATGCTGTCAGCAAACTGTGACTCTGTTAATGTGTAAATTCATGAGATTAAACAGGATTCATTCATGGGACAATATAAACAGACAGCACTCTGATCACTCAGTTTGACTTTATTACAGCACAGACGTTTGGAGCAGAGCTCTTCATCAGTGTCCTTCCATCCACTCATCTTCTATCCCTCTTATCCTGTTCAGGGTGGAGGGTGTCTGTCCCAGATGTCTTGGAGTGAGAGGTGGGGTACAGCCTGGATTGGTTGCCAGTCAATCACAGGGCTGACACACTGAGACAGACAAGTTTCACACTCACACCTATGGGCCCAGTGCAGCCCCAGTGTCCTTCCTTTGGTTTATTATTTCCATTGAGTCCTTTTGAGGCTCTGCCTGTGGCTGTACAAACTATTAAACCTGTTTCTGTATCAACCTCAGTGAACCAGGTTTGACTGTAAATAAATAATATTAACTGATGAGACTCTGAATCAAGTTTTTGCTTTGTGAAGTTCATTAAAAAGTTGGTTTGGAGCCCAGGTTATGACCAAATACAACACTTAGACTCAATATAGAGAATAAATAATTAGAGGAAGTTTAAATGATGATTAACAGAGATGGGTTTCATGTTCATGGTCAAACAACGGTATATTTAAAACTATTAACTTTGACAATTATCAATCCTTAAATACTGGATCATTAATATTCTGATGGATTTGGAGCAGTTCTCTGTCTTGATGTAGTTTTTGGCTTCTTTATTATGACCCAGGTGTCAGACTCAGCGGTCTAAATGAGTCCACATGGTCTGGTGTATTCACTGACTTGCTCCTCCTCCATTTGCTGATGCCTTTCATCCACAAACTAATTACACATAAAGCTCAGAGTCAAGGCTGAAAACAGTTCTGTTTAGCTTTGCATACAACTGAAAGTATTTTATCTGCCCTCCTCATTTTTAAATTAATTGTTTTAATGTTTTAATGTTTTATTTTATTCTTTCATTTCTTTTCTAATCTTGTGATTTTATGTTGCTGTAAAGCACTTTGAGTTGCCTTGTGTATGAATTGTGCTCTGCAAATAAACTTGCCTTGCCTAAGAGTCAGTTGAGGGTTTTGGTGTTTACATCCTTACGTAGCTTTATGAACCATGCTGCCCTGCAGCTCTTCTGATCAGAAGTGATCAGAAGAGCTGCTCAGTGAGCCACAGCTTCTCAAGGACACACAGCACTGACACGTAAAGCTCTGAGTCACAGGAGAACAAACAGACAAACTGCCCAATTAAAACTCCATCAATCAAAGTGAAAAAGCTACAGAGAGCTGTTACTGTGAGGGCCCAGAGTTTAACTTCAGTCAACTCTTTATGTTTGAAGACTTTTAACTTCTCTAACTCAGCTTCTTGCACACTTGTCATCTTCTTTACATGTTGTTTGTCTGTAAACAACTTTCCCTCTACCAGACATGTCATTGAAGGTGTTGGTAGGTGAGTGTTTGAATAAGCAGTGCTGTGACTACATCTAAAAGCACAAAGGGAAAGGGCTCTGTGGTTTCTCCACACTCTGCGTGTTTCTTATCCCTTACACTACACTGAAAAAAAAATGATACATTGGACCAACCTAAAAATCCATCCATCCTTTTTCTACCTCTTATCCTCTTCAGGGTCGAGGGTGTCTGGAGTCTATCCCAGCTGTCTCAGGGTGAGAGGTGTGGTACACCCTGGACTGGTCTCCAGCCAATCACAGGGCAGACACACAGAGACAGACAACCTTTCATGCTCACACTCTCTCACCTACGAGCAATTTAGAATCACCAGTTAACCTGATGAGCATGTTTTTGGACTGTTGGAGGAGGCTGGAGTACCCGGAGAGAACCCACACATGCACAGGGAGAACATGCAAACTACACACAGAAAGGCACACAGTGTCCGAACCAGGCTTCGAACCAGCGTCCTTCTTGCTGTAAGGCAACAGCCCTGACAGCTGTGCAACCGTGCAGCCCACCAACCTTAAAATAATTGCTCCAATTCGTTACACCTAAAATTTACGTTTTTCTCAAATTATATTTCTGTTTCGTTTGAACTCTAAAATTTGATCCAATATCAATGAAAATATTTTTTTTAACAAAGTCAAATATTTACATTAACACAAAGTGAAAAGATAATTCATTACGAAGACCACACATTGTTCTAATTTGTTAGAGCTTAATTCTTCATTTTGAATAAACGTAATATTTACAGTTCCATCTCAGTTAAACTTTAGAGAAAACTGGTTAAATTACTCTAATTTTGTTACAAGAAAAATTCATAGGTTTCCTCAAGTTGGTCTCTTAAGTTGGTACAAAGCAAAACTTTCCAAGACAATGTTTAGTATTTCCTTTTTTCATGAGGACAACATCTGCATAAAGTAGTTTACCACACTGGGTAACACACATTCTGTTGCTACCCTCACATGAGCGCCGAACTGGTATTTATAGCTAGTTCAAATGTCCATGATATGAAGAGATGGGACTAATGCCAAATAAATTGGTAATGTGGTGGGGTCTTTTATCAACTGCATATCCCTCTTACTCATGGTTACAATAAATTTATAATAAAATCATTAATATTCTTACCCAGTGTTATTTATAAGTGAGCCAGTCAGTGGCTCACAAACAAATGTCAGACAAACTGTAAAACAGATTAATTTGTAACATAAAATACAATATGAACTGACTTGGATGAACTGCATTATGGGAATAATTTAGATTGGCTAAACCAGGGTCACATGACATGGAAATCTCTTGTCTGAAGTGAAAATGCTATTTCAGTAAAATAAATATCTTAATTCAATCTGAGATGTTTGCTTTTTGCTTTCAGTCAAACTGAACCGAACAGGTTTAAAACAAAAACAAGATTCTAAGTTAGATCGATTAAAAAATGCAATTTGACTTAATGACACGGTTGTTTCACTTTTTTCAGTGTATCCTATGACCTCTCTACAGAAAGGCAACAAAAACCTGAAAATCAAACTTCAAAAACACAGAAAGGGGAAAAAAGTAAGCAGTTTTTTAGTTTTGTGTGCACCAAGTGGAGTTTTGTCTCCACAATATTTTAAGTTTAGGGGTGGAAGCCATTGTTTAATGCACACATGATATTTAATTGGTTTCCACAAGAAAAATGCTCATTGTGATTATCTTGTTGGTTTTACATGAGATTCTGTGTGTACAAGATAAAAAATTGTCCCCACAATTTCCCCAAGGGGATTGATAAAGTGTATCTTCTTCTTCTATAAGATAACAGTTCGTAAGCAAAATGTGAATTTCTCATGATGACAAGTTCTCACCTTGTGTTAACAAGACCTGATTTTAAACACAGGCTATTTGCTCGGTAGGATTCATCTTGTGTGCACAACATAATTATCTTGAGAAATTAAGTACAGTGCATCCAAAAATTATTCTCCACGCTTTGTGATATTACAGCCTCATTCCTCAAAATTCTACAAACAACAACCCATAATGATAATGTGAATGTGATAACATTTTCTGGTTTGCTTTTTTTTTTCTTTGAACTTCTTCCATTCACAGATGATGGAGTCCACTGAGCTAACCGGGACCTTCAAAGCAGCAGAAATGTTTCTGGACCCTGGATCCAGATTAGTGCCTGGAGACAGTTCCTTTGACTTCATGCTTGGTTTGTGTTCTGACATGCTCTGTCACCTGTGGGTCCTTATATAGACAGGTGTGAGCCTTTACAAACCAGGTCCAATCAGCTGAATTTACCACAGGTGGACTCACATGAAGCTGTAGGAACATCTCAAGGAGAATCAGAGGAAACAGGATGAACCCGAGCTGTGTTTATTCCATTTTGATAATGAGGCTAAAACATAACAAACTGTGGAAAAAAATGAAGCGCTGTGAAGACTTTCTGGATTCACTGTATCTTGTGTGCACAAAACAATTATAATGTAGGAACACCTTATAACATTGTACGCACTAGCCATTCATTTGTTGCCACAATAAATTATTATGTAGTGGTCAAGCTTTTATCTGGATGGGACAAATAAATCATTTGTGAACATTAAATTTGTCAAATGAAAGCAGGAAATATTTGCTTCCTGTAAGTCCAAATCTCTTTGATTTCATCATGTGTTGAACATTTTTTTTTCTTTCTTTCTTTCTTTCTTTCTTTCTTTCTTTCTTTCTTTCTTTCTTTCTTTCTTTCTTTCTTTCTTTCTTTCCTTCTTTCTTTCTCTCTGAACCTTATGTTGCTTCATTTTTGCAGCATTCTGTGTATTAGTTGCTGTTTTTTGACCTGAAGATTCAGCTGCTCTGTAGTAAAACCTCATTGTGTCGTTTGATTTAAAAGTTTCCTACTTTTTTTCGTTGTTACATTTCAGGGCTGAAGCCAAGACTTAAAAGTGTTGAAGTCCTGGCGGGGGCTGGAGTCAGGACCGTCGGGCTTGGAGGAAACGGAGCGCTCATTAAATCAGGAAGAACACAAAAAGAAACTTTAAATTTGTACATAGGTTAAAAACAAATCTATCAGAAAGCTGGAAGGCAGCACACACTGACTGTGCATGAACACACACACACACCGAGAGAGAGAGAGAGAGAGAGAGAGAGCGAGAGAGAGAGAGAGGAGGTTATACCCTCAGGATGTAGCCTCAGCAGCAGATGTAAAAAGTAATTAGTTTGGGGTTATTTTGGTTAACAAAAATATCATCCATGACGACACTGAACACACTGCTACTCACGTTCACCCACACACACATGATTCACTCACTGATGGCAGAGTCTGCAGAGTGGGACCATCATACACCCTCAAACACCACTAACAAACTGCAGGAGAAATTTGGGGTTCAGTGTGTTGCTCAAGGAAACTTTGGTAAATGACAACAGGAGCTGGGCTCAAACCCCAACCTTTCAACTTCACACACTGATCCACAGCTGCCCACTTAACTAACAAACTACAAAAGAAGAAAAGTTTCTAAAAGCTAATGATCACAGCAGCATCAAAATGAGAAAAACCAACACAAAATCTCCCTCCTGGATTTTATACATCGGCAAGGATCCAGTGCTTCACTGACCACGACACAGCTGTCACAGCTGGTCTGTCTGGTCTGGTCTTCTCTGCTATTCTTACTTTTCCTGAAGCTCCTTCACAAGGTCAGAATCTAAAATCTATGAATCTAAAAAGGCATTTTCTTTATGAGGGACAAGAAGGGATAAACAGTATTTAAAAAACAGTTTGATTTGCATTTTCTGCTTTTAAAAAAAATAAATATAAATAATGAGACAGAAAAAAATACGTAGTATTTATTTATTTATTTTAATATATATATATATATATATATATATATATATATATATATATATATATATATATATATATATATATATATATATATATATATATTTATATATATATATATATATAGCCAAGATGTTCTTTCTTGTTTCGACCTGACAGGAGTGTTTTTGTGTGTGTGTGTGTGTGTGGGGGGGGGGGGGGGGGGGGGTAACTAAGTACTACTGTGGACAGCAAGAGGCAAGACCAACATATGTCGAATAATTTAGAAAATGAAGGCAGGATGATAAAACCCTGCTGAGAGAATCGCGTGACGCTTTAAGCCCCGAGCAGAAAAACAGCAGCAGGGACTCTGATGGCAGTGATGATGACAAAGTAGAGCTAATACAAGGTCATTGATTTTACAGAGAGGAGCAGACATCGAGCGCTCAGGTGCCCTCTGAAACAAACAAAGGATGTCAGCCCCTAACAAAGATTACAAGTGTGTGTGTGTGTGTGTGTGTGTGTGTGTGTGTGTGTGTGTGTGTGTGTGTGTGTGTGTGTGTGTGTGTGTGTGTGTATTTAGAGTTTTTTTTGTTTTTTTTTTTAGTTCAGTGAACAGACTTTTGGTCCACAACAACACAATGATAGTTGATATTCTTCAGCAACTCTTTGATTTCTTTTTCTTCTTCTTCTAAATTTGAATTTGCTGTCCCATCACCAAATATTTACAGAGTTTGGTGCTGGTTTAAGTTGAAGTTTCTTTGTTTTCTTTTTTAATTTTTATTCCTTCCTCGCTTCCTTCCTTCATTCATTCATTCATTCATTCATTCATTCATTCATTCATTCATTCATTCATTTATATCTTTTCTTTCTTCTTCTTTTTTTTTTTTTTTTTTACACATCCTTATTCCTCTTTCACCAGCGCCGCCCCTTCCTACACGCAGAACGTGCGCTGTGCGTAGGGCCCCACAATCCATGAGGTGGGGGGGGGGGGGGGGGGGGCATTTTGCGCAAGGGGACGCAACAAGTCAGCCCGAGGCAGGAGAGAGAGAAATGTGTAATCTAACACCGCACGTGTTGTCACAATGATTGACAGCTCAAAGCTTCTGACTAATCAGCGGTCAGATGCACCGACCGACAGGCTGTTGGATGCAGGTGAAGAGATGGCACCGAAGTGACGGTATTATTCCAGAGCAAGCAAAAGGAAGAAAAAACAAAACAGGAGGAGGCTCGTTAACTCTGAACTGGTAGAGCAGCTGTCATAGGATGACCTCATTGATGACTCCATCCAGAAAATGCAGCTTTTTAAAATGTTGAAAGAGGTTGGGTTGTTTATTTTCATCTTTAAAAAGGTTGTAACCTAAATGGCATTTCGTGATGCAGTCATTTCTTTAAATGGGGGGGGGGCTCAAAACAAAAACCTAAAAAGTTCTGATGTTCATCTCTTTAAACTTAAATTCCTGTCAGAATAACTGTAGTAACACTGGATCCCCACCGAGTCACTGATTTTGTACCAAAGAGGCAGAAATGACTTGACACGTATGAGCCATTTGTATGCCTGTGGTGCCACCTTCAGGCAGATAAAGATTATTTTGTTAGATTCCTTCCATTTTTCCACAAGACCATGTCCAATAATTTCACCTAAAATACTGAATATGTCTTCCATATCCAGAAGAGATGTTTGGTGGATTAAATTAGTTCAGGGATTCCTGAAGGAGGGACAGGAAACTCTGATGGTGGTTTGTGAAATGCCTTCTCTACTCCAAAACCCATTTTTAAATGCATATTTCATTTATTATTGTACAACTAAAACAAAAAAAAATAAGTTAAATTCTGTATAAGACAGTGCAAGCAGAAAATATTTGATCTTTTTTCCACATTTCTTTGTTGAAGAGCCCCCGAGGTGACTAAACCAGGATTACAATGGTACCAGTGGAGACAGATTAGTTTAGGAAACACATGTGACCATAGGTGGTCTCATTTTTATCGATTAGCTAAATTAAGTGTCTTGGACATTTTTGGTGGGTTTTTGGATTGGCCTATGAGTGTATTTCTACAGCAGGGGGTCTCCAGTCTCCAGTGTTTTGGGAGTTTGCTAAAGGTTTAGGGATCACTTACCAAAACTGTTCAGATTAACTGTAGTGAGCTCGCAGGAAAGGCCACTTCAATGCTTTATACATTATGTTCAAACTAACCCTGTTACTTTCCTTGTTTCCACCTGTTTGTTCAGAAGCCTGGGGGTGTTGACAGATGACTACTTCCACCAACAGTTATCGATTTCTGCTGTATGTTTGGCTTCATTGATGCTCTGGATGGGCTTTATTGCTGCCTTCAGAAATATAAACTCAGAGTGTTTCTTCACTAGTACTGCCCCTATTTTGTTACGATGCAGGTAGTTGTATGCTTCTGTGTTTTTGTAAAGTATAATTCTTTGCTTCAACACCTTCAGGATGGTTAACTCAATGTCTATGTAACTAACTTCGGGCCATAACTCCATGTCATCTACCCACTCTGTGAGAACTGAAGGCTGAGGCACTTTTTAAAACATCCACACTAAGAATCCACCTCACATTTTTGTTCATTTTATCGCTTTCTTGCTGTTAAAAGTCGTTTTTTAGAGCGAGTATGACAGCTAAGCTAACATCATCAGTTTTGTGGTCTCCATGGCATCATAAACAGAAGTTCAATAGGAAGAGCAAAAACAACAATCACTATGAACCATGGGTAAACTCGTGAAGTCTGGAATAAATTCAATAGATTCTGTGTCAAGAAATGAGTGATGTGTCTGTGTGTGAGCTTCATTCCCTTTTCCACCAGTGCTAGTCCGGTACCAGTTCCAGGCCAGTGCCTGAAGTAGCACCAACAGAGCCCTGGCTCTTGGTGCTAAAAACTGGTGTTAAGCAAGCACCAACTCTTTGCTTTGCCAGAGTTATGCACCAACTACATCAGGGGCCGGGAGCAGGGTTACCGTGACCAACGATCAACATGGAAATCAGCCATTCATTAAAAGAAAAGCTGCTAAGTCAGTCGTCTGTTGTGTTTCCTCTGAAAAAACTTGAAATGGAGGTGAAATTGAAGCAGCAATGCGTTGCTTCACTTATAAATCAGGTCTATGCTTTGTTACTTTATTTCACAGCTTAAACAGAGAAGTGTGACCTTGGTGAAACTGTCAATTATCTCTTTATTCAGACTGTCTCTCGGTGCTGTTGGATTTGGATCAAAAGCCATCCATTCTGGGCTCTTTAGAGTAACTCGTGTGTGGTGACATGACACAAGACAAGATGAACTGATGAAACAGAGACATTTACTGTGTCCCAAATCATATACTTTCATAAGTACACTCACATGAATCGTACTGCATACACTCTGTACTTACTGAAACGGTGCACTAAATCTTACAGGGTAGAGTTGTCCCAAATTAAACAAGGCGGCTTTGCACTCACTGGAAACTACATTTGCATTTCACAGCTGTTGGTGTTCCTCTGTTGTTCATTGATTCCATACATCAACCATTGTTTGATCTGTTCCTGCTCCTTCCTCTACATCGCCAAGAGTGATCTATGTAGAGTGTGAGAAGTGTCCACCGTTCCACATTCAACTTTTTGCCCATTTTGAGTGTGCCAGCTGAGAAATCAAAGTGCACTGTGTGAGATGAGACACAAGTAAAACTAATTAGGAGACAGGAGGGAAACACTAGGAGAAGAGTTACAACTAAATCAGAAACACAAAACAGGAAACAGGAGACTTGACATGGAATCACATCTAAGAATTAGAGATACAAGATAACTAATGACACAAAGAAACACAAGATAAATAAACACAAGGACCACACACAGAGAGAAAGACCAACACATGACAACACACTGACATTATTGAAAATTCTGCTGTAGAGCTCTTGAAATTAATCTTTCATATTCTTGTTTCATTACCTCAGATAAGTAGGCTGACTTAGAGGATATGTTAGTATTTCGTGCATTCATCTTTTGATTATTAACTTTGCTGATTTATTTAATTCAACTTCCCCTTTCATATGACTGAAAGAGTATAGTGCAGATCACATACTCTGTGACCAGTAGATGGCGGAAATGCGCCAATTCGTTGTTTGCCAACCACCAGAAAGCTCAACGAAGAAGAAACACTTCCATGGCGACGAGGGACGCTGGATGGTTGTGATCAAAGTTTATAACATTTTGGGTCGTTTTGTGTTCTCGAAATTATGTGAAACTACGAAAGGTAGTGCGTAGCCTCGAGTTATATTGTTTCTCACCAAGCTAACGGTGATTTGTTTCGGGTTTTAGCCTTTAGCTAGCTAACACTTGTGTCTCCCAGTCATTGTTAGATTAGTCAGTAACTGGGTAACTCAATGAAACTCCCCTGTCCGTCTAACTGTAAAACATGTGAAAATATGTAGTGGTTATTTGGGAAAGTGTTTGTTAAAGATGTGGAAAAAGGGCGGTCGAAGCTTAGCTCTTGACCGAGCTCAAGCCCTGCTCGCCGCCAAGAAACAGGACAGAGGAGGAGCTGGCTCCTTCCAGGGGTCTGCAGCGAAAACACGGACACATGAGGTGAGAGTCGGGCCTTAGACATGTTCTAGAAAAATGAGAGTTTTGATATTTGTGTCAACACGAAAACTGGTGTTTATTTTCTCTCTGTAAAGGATGATAGGGACGGGTCTGTGAAAACCAGGTCTGTGCCCCCAGCTCCAACTTTCTCATCAGATCTGAGTGACCTGTCCTCTGTCAGCGCAGCTCCTGAGCCTGAAGCTGCTCCAGCAGGGAGGACGGAGGGCAGAAGCGAAGGACCGACCTGGGTAAACAGCTTTAGAAGTGCTTCTCTATTATAAAGTGTAAGGTAAAAAATAAACTGAAGCTTTAAAAGAACCGTACCGTGTAGGGGTCATTATTTTATGACAGCAACGTTATGTCACCCAGCTTGCAAAAACAGCCTTCATCCACCTCAGAAACAGAGCACATCCGTCCATTTCTCTCTTTCTCTGCTGCCAAAAGACTAATCCACGCATTTAATCACATCCCGTTTAGTCTACTGCAATATTATCCCCTATGATACACCAACCAAAGTCCTCCATAAACTGCAATACATCCAGAACTCTGCTGCATGCCTCCTCATCTGCACCCGCTCCAGCGACAACCTCAAACCCCGTCCTCCTTCGCTGACTCCCTGCCCCCTGACCTCACCCACAAAGCCTTCCACCACCAGGCCCCTTCCTCCCTCACTGACCTCCTCCAGCATTATGTGTTCTGCTGTCTCTCTGTGTTTTCCTTTACCAGGATCTCAGACCTCAGAGCTCTCTGGGTGGTGGAGGAGGAGGAAGCAGGTTCTTGAAGAAGGCTGCACCACCTTCATTTAACAGTAGCCAAGAGCCTGAACCCAGGTACGCTCTTTCTGTATGTGAGAAGGAAAATAAAACTACAAAACCTACAAACTGTAATATATCCATTTCTTAAACTCGCTCTCCTCTGTTTAGATATGTGTCGTCTTCAAAGAGAGGCTACAAGAACGCTGCTTTAAGTAGACTCGATCAAATCGAGAGCCTCATCCACAGCCATAAACAGGCTCAGGAACGTCACAGACAAGAGTCCAAACCACCTGAGAGTATAACCTCAGACTTCAACATCTCATCACCACCAGCTGCCAAGTCCCTGGAGACCCCTGTACAGCTCCCAGCACAGTCCAGCAGTGACCAGAATTTGTCAGGGAAACGTTTCCTCAAGAAGACAGCTGCAGCAAAGGCTGCTGCTTCATCCCCAAGAGGCCAAGACTCTGGTGTCAGGTCTGCGTCCAGAGCTGCTGATGCTGATTTCCCTTTGATGAGTTGGGACAGAAAGCCAGGGAGAGTAGTGAAAGGTGTAAGTCTGGAAAGTGATGAAGAGGACATGAAGAAGCTGCTTGGAGACTCACTGGATTCAGTGGACAGCAGCTTCTTGAAACCAGGGAGACCCTCTTCTGCAAGGACAACAGACAAGGTACCATTCAGCTCTCAATCCAGAGACCAGTTCTCTGCATGCTTTTCATCCCCTCTGGTGATGTCACTAAATGTAAACAAAAGATTTTTCAACAAACTTCCATGAAAAAAGGAAATCCAACAGAAATAGCTCTCTACTTTATTTCTCTCTCTTCTCCTCTCCTCTCCTCTCCTCTCCTCTCCTCTCCTCTCCTCTCCTCTCTTCTCCTCTCCTCTCCTCTCCTCTCCTCTCCTCTCCTCTCCTCTCCTCTCCTCTCCTCTTCCACAGACGTTGGGTAAAAGCAGTCCAAAGATCGACTCCACTATTCCTCCCTCTGCATCACCTCCCCACCCAGCACCCACTCCCTCACCTGCCTCTCCGTCTCATCGTGGCTCTCCTTTCCGATTCACCGGCCAGGCTCAGGCCCACTTCAGCCCCTCTGCGCTCTCTCCATTGCCCTCCCCTCCTCATATCTCCCGGTCTCCTCCTAGGAGGCTGGAGGACTCTCTCAGGTCAGAGAGTCCACAGAGATCCCTCTCCTCCATGTCTGGCCACAGCCAGGTGATGTCTCTGGAGGAGCTTTTCCCTGTGCGGTCTCACGCTGAAGATCTCCAGAGTGACATCAGTGAAGTTTTTTCTGAAGGTGAGAAACACTTACTAAAGTTTTTACAGTCAGAGCTCATCCTCTTCATGTTAAACTTTTACTCCAGTTTCTAAAAATGATTCATTGGTGTGAAAACCTTCACTGTGTGTGAAAGAGAAGAAAGAGGACACATTATTTCTTTATTTATATCTTCTTCCTCACTCTGCATCACATGCTTCCCAGCTGGACTACAAGGTAGAAACACTGTTTATTCCTGTGAGCTGTAATGAAGTGACTCTGACATGTTCTCTGTCATGATTTAAAATGTGAGCAGCTGTAATAGATTAGTCTTTAGTTTTTCTTTTACACCTGATGTTTCTTAAAGTACAGTTCTTATAACACCAGATTTCTGTTTAAATGTGTTGTCTTTTTTAAATTCTGTCATGTTTCTTTTGGTTGATGCAGACTTTAAGATCAATGTGATGTCCTTAGACGACCTCGTCCCTGCTCACCTGGCCTTTACTGAGGAAGCAGCAGACAAAGAGGTGAGGACTGACAGAGGTTTATTCAGCACTCTCAACAGTTTTATTTACACTCCTCACAAAATCTTTAGACTTGGGAAAAAAATTGCACAAATTCACGTTTTTAGTTTGACTTTTAGAGGCTGGGGTCTGAAATGTTTGATGATCAGAGGGTAAACAGCCTGTTTGAGTTTAAATGCAGTTTTTAAGAAATGAAACACTACCTACTTTTTGTCTCTGTTCCTTCTTCCGGTTTTTGAAGCTCTCCTTACAACCTGCTTACAATCGACCAGTGCAAAATAAAATTAAAGCAGTAAAGCCCTTTATTGTCATTGTAACAGAACAACTATGAAATTGAAGGTTCAACTCCACCTGTTATTTAAGGAAGACAAACCTACTTTTTTATTCAAGACTCACTGATGTGTGTGAAATCCTAAACCAGATAATAAATGCAGTGCAGCATGGGACATGTGTCAGAATCACTTTATTAATCCCAGGGAGAAATTTAGTGTCAGCAGGGCTCAGCACAGAGTTACAGCAGCTGGAAATAAAATAGAAATATGGTTATAAAATAAGCAATATGTACCAAATAGAAAAATGAGCAAAAAGTAAGTAAGCAGTAAGTACCAATAAGATCAGATAAGATCAAACTAAAAATATAGTGAAAGAGAAAAACTCGACATTTTGTTTGACAGATCTTGCACAGTAAAACATATCACTCTATGTATCAACCAATTTGCAAACAGATTGCACATCCTTGAGTTAAATACATAAGTTCTGTTAAATAGGAGCGTCCAGGTGACTGATTTTTAATGGGTGGAATTATGAGTCCAACATTTTCAGAAAGCCTCAGGTAGTTTTTAGAGGTGTTGTTTTTAGACCTATGGCAGAGGATTAGGGCTGATTAAAAAAAAAAAGAAAAAAAAAAGGTAAATTTATGAAAATTAAGTCACAAATTAATGAGAATAAACTCAGAAATTTCTGGCTTTAAATTCATGAATTGATTTAAACTATGTTAAAAAAAACAAACTTCATTCTGAAAGGGCCATCCGCCTACTCAAAGAGGATGAAGTGAGAGCTTCTTCTTGACAAACAGCCTTCTTAATATGCTCTGCTGATAGTTTGTTAGAGAACCTGGAGCTTTCTGATGAAGGCAGCTGGAACACGGAGCACCGTAGGCTACCACACTACGATGGAGGATTAGGGCCAAGTTCAAACCTAAACTAAAGAAGAACTTCACAAGATGCTCCGTGTTCCTCATTTCTGTACAGGCGGCTGCTGTTCAGATAGACAAGATATAGACTAAAATAACCAGATTATTCCAATGAATTTAGGAGATTAATCTCGTACATTTACTTTTTTAAGCATGGCCTTAACCCCTTATCGCATAGACCTGTTTAGATGATTAAAAAATAATAGTCCTGTTGTCTTGTTCAGTGGGGGTTTATGTTATTAGAATTAAACCAGCAGGATCATTATTCAAAGTCAAAGTCAAAGTCAACTTTATTGTCAAATATGCTATACATGCTCGACACACAGCATAAATTAAATTTCAGTCCTCTCAGACCCACGGTGCTGCAGGGTAATAAAATAGTTACAATAACTAAGCTAAATAAGACTACCTTAAAAATAAAGACTACCTTAAATAAAGACTACCTTAAAAATAAAGACTACCTTAAATAAGACTACCTTAAAAATAAAGACTACCTTAAATAAGACTACCTTAAAAATAAAGACTACCTTAAATAAGACTACCTTAAAAATAAAGACTACCTTAAATAAAGACTACCTTAAATACTACAATTATCACAATTCCTTGTGAAATGTAGGATCTAGTCCACTACCTGAAAGACTCCACACACTGAAGTGTTCACGTTGTTCCTTCTGTCTGAACAGACCGAAGCTGAACACAGCCCTCCTAAACATCTGTCTGGATTGAAAGAGGAGAACGAAGGTGAACAGCAGCACGAGGAGGAGCACACGGAGGACTACCAAAGTGACTTTGAGAGTGAGAGCCGGACAGAAACAGATCACAGTGCCAGCCAGGTGTCAGAGCACCTGCAGGCACATGGAGACCAAGAGGAGGTTGTATCAGAAGCTCCAGAGAAAACGGCTGACTCAGAAGTTTCCTGTGGGAGGACGGATTATGATTACTCGAGCTCTTTCTCAGGCTCAAGTCGCTCTCACACCCCTCGTACAACGAACCAAAGCCAAACGTATCGCAGGAGCACAGACTCCAGATCCTCCAGATCTTCAGGGTCACATACTGAGCGGTCCAGGAGCCGTTCTTCATCTAAAAAGGTTTTGAAAGACTCAGCAGTCCAGACTCAGCCTGCTCCACTGGCTGGCATGTGGTCTGCTGGTGAGTTAGACACTCTGTAGATTATCAGCTTCAAGATGAACTTAATTTAGATCGTATGGATCATTAGGAGCCTCATGTCTCTCCTCTCTTTGTAGGTGTGTCGACTTTGGGTCCTGCAGTGAGAGCTGCTTACATGAACCCCAGCTCAGCGCTCTCTCAGACTGTCGGAGCAGAAAAAGTAGAAGGTAAGGCCCATTTCAGCAGATCCTGACACAAGGCAGGAGACGGTGTGTAGCTTTCCTCTGCCAAGGCTCAACACTGAATGTCAAAACTCAGTACAGAAACTGCCTCAAAGTTTTAATCCAACATCATAAGTTAACTCATTTTATTTCTACCTCAGCTACATTTGAATAAAGATGGTTTTTAAACTTTGTTATTGTATTCTTTGCATGAAGTCTTCTCTTTCTGTCTCTGTGGGACGAGTCGCTGCTCAGTCCTCTGTGTTTCATACCTCGCTCACCCTGAAACCACTCAGTGGTGTTTGCACTGAAACCTTTTGGCGTCACATTCATGAACCTTCTGTTTTCACGTCTTTCACGTCTCTTCTTCAGCTCTCAGCACCCTCAATCCAGCTGTGTTCGCTCTCAATGAAATACTGAAACAGCATCTCGCCCTGACGAGGCGCTTCATTGAGGCGAACCGAGATCTTCATCTCAGGTTGATGAAGAGCCTGGAACCGCCAAACTACAGATACACCACGCTGGAGGACACCAAGGAGGTAAAGCCCCCCTGACAAACACACAGAGGGCAGCTGGTGAGCTGGAAACAGAAATGACTGATTTGAAGCCTCACTGGTCCAGTTTGTGTGAAACAGATTTCTTTTAACATTTTATTTGTGTTGATGAGTGAGCCAGCCTCTCTGCACTCTTATTATAACCAAACAGGAAAAAACACACAGCTACATGCTCTAAAATGCTATCATATTCTCCACTCCACATGAGGAGAGGTTTAACCTCTCGGTAACAAGCAGATGATCCACAGTCCCACTTCTTTTCCCCTCAAGCAGCTCTGGTGCTGGTTCAGAGTTAGTTCAACTTGAGAACTGTCCCAGAACCAGCTTGTTTTTCCACAGACAAGACCCACATTTTAGGTCACTAAATTAGGGCTGTCACTTTAGTGCATTAATTAGATTAATTAATTACACCACAAATTAATGCATAAAAAAAATGAATCGCGATTAATCATAGCACACAAACATTTAGATATTGGCAGTGGCACATCAATTCACACATGCGTCTGTATTCAAACCAAACAAAGCCCAGGTAACAACAGGAACGGCATATTTAAGACTCAGTCTTATTCTATTTTTGAATTTATTTATCTATATTTGTACTACATTCTTTAATAATGCATCAGGCCTAATTGGTTTGCTGTATGTCCTCGACCTTTTTCTTATTTTGATTTTGATTTATGAAACACACTTAAAGTGTAATTTGAGTTGTCTGATTGAGTTTAGAATTTTCTGGACAAGTTTCCCTGACTTTGGTTTTATTTATTCACCAATGAAAATGTGGATTTACAAATCCTCACTTCTCAGTGTATTCATTTGATTATTCATGCACTACAATTTTATAATATCCTAGAATTCAAATTCTTTATTTTGGTACTTTGAGCAGATATGAGATTAAAATGAGATTAATGAGATTAATTAATTATAAATAAGGAAATTAATTAGATTAATTTTTTTAATCGACTGACAGCACTACACTAAATACATCATTTTATGTCCCAAACCCATCAGGAACACCCGCATAGTTTACAGTTAAAACAATGAAGATGATCTCGATTATGTCTTTTTTTTTCCACTGACATACACATGAAAAACCAGTCTGCTCTTTTAAACAGCCAAATAATTTTTGATGGTACCCAAAGTCCCTGTGAGGACTTTCTAAGTCAGTGGTCCCCAAACTACGGCCTGATGAAAAGTGTAATTTAATTTTAGGAACAGTGTTTATTTCCTGACTTTTCTCTGTGAAGATCCCAGAAGATCTCAGACACCAGTCTTTTGGTGGTCAAACACAAAGACCTGGTCCCTGATTTGGCTCTGAAAATGGTATCAGAGACTTTTCCTTCTTTTCCCGCAGTACATTCGCAAACAGAGACCTCCTAAGCTGACAGTGGAGGAAGCCCTGGAAGACGTGATGCGGGAAATGAACGACCATCACATCTGAACACTGAATGATGGACAATTTTCAGTCACCATGTGGAAAACTAAGGATCGTTGCCTTATCCTTTTTTTAAGACTGATTTTTTTATCCATTAAACACTATTTTCCTACCACTGGAAGAATGAGGTTACTCATTGTTCATGTATAAGAGAAAATTCAAATGCTCTTTTAAAAGAGCATCCTTACATTCTGTAGTATGTTTGTCAAAGATTAAATCATGCCATATCAAGACTTTGTGTGTAAATTATGTTGTTTCACAACACGACGAACTCTGCAGGTCAAAGAGCTTTGAGAAAACTGAACATCCACCAGACGTTTTATTATCTTAGATTGTTTGAACTTTTGAAATTTGAATCTTTCTTTCAAAAGATCAACTTGGTAAACATGATCCCTGAAACAGCAGTTCACTGGACTCTCTTCATTTGACTTCGTGCTGACAAAGATATTTACACATCAAACCCTCTGAAGCTTTTCAAAATGATAAAGACGTCTGCCAGTGAAGTAACAAAATGTTTATTTAAAAAATAACAGGTACAGTATGTTTACAATCATACCAGGAGTCTTTACAGTCTTCATCACATGAACAATAACTTTGACCTTTTTATGATAAGTGCTCGATTTAACATGATTTAACATCACAGACTGACAACATGGTCCTGGGACACTTATATATGATGTGTGGGGGGTGGAGGTGGTGTTGGTGGGGGGGGGCGGCTGAAGGCACAAATTCAGGTTGTTGAATGAGGGGTCAATAGGGGTCGTTGAAGGGGTAGTGAGGATGTCCTGCATCCCTGGGAACACGCTGTCCGTCCACCTGCAGGATCCAAAGAGCCGTAAATATATTTCTGACAATGACTCACTCTGTCCTGATCATAGGCTGTAAAACGGTTTATATAACATAAAAAGTACCACAGGTAAGATATACAAATCCTATGAAAGTCAAAACAATCAAGACCTACTCACTTGAATCATCGGTACGATGTAGCGCCAGCCTTTGTTCAGTTCTGTGACGCTTTTCATTTCATTTGCTTCAAGGGTAAAATCAAATACCTGGAAACACACGAAACAATTAGGCCCCGTTTATACAACAACGGTATTAGGAAGAAACACAAAAGTTATGTTGCGTTTCGGCCTCTCGTTTCTACAGAAACACTGTTTCAGCCAACCTAAGACACAACTTTTAGAAGGCCCCGTTTATACGACAACCCTTTACAGCGCTTCACTCGAAAACGCAAAAAAACAGAGAAAAAAAATCTGCGTTTACACGGAAACGCTGAAGGACTGAAAACACTGTATTATGCATAACAGGCCTGTAGGTGGTGATATAACTGTAGAGTCTTTTGGTAGTCTGCCGCTGAAGAAGAGGTGGGCTGATCATCTGGTGTATATATTAAATACGTCTTATCTGAGAGCAGAAGTGGAGCAACAGATGAATGTTTTGTTAAAGGCAGTCAGCAAATTCAGCAGCACAAGAACAACACTGTAAATCTGCCATTTCACCGTTGTTGTTCTCCAAAAGTTCTGCAAAAGTTCCCACAACTAAAGTGGAACGCGCACGCGCAAAATGCAGTGTGACATCGGACTGCAGCGAAAAACTCCACTCTGGAGGGCGTTTTAGGCCCTGTTTATACGACAACGCCCTCCAGAGTGGAATTTTTCTGAAACGGGCCTTTAAAGAATGAAGATTAGAGAGAAAAAATATCCAATATGATGCTGAAACAAACTCTTCTAGATAACAGATTTTGCAAAATAAAAAAAAAATAAACAAACAAACATAACCTCCAGTCTGAGTCGAGTCCGGGTTACAAAAGAAGAATTGGAGTCAAGTTCTGCTGATCTGAGTCTGAGGTGAATTCTTTCATTAACAGAAGGGTTGAAGTTATTTCCATCAGTTCAGGTATGTGGTTATTTTACCACACTATTTATTATTTTGTTGAAGGGTAGTGTAGGATTTAATGTTGTAGATGTTACAAATGTATTTTAGAACACACTCAGATAGGTTGATGGTTTTGGAGGTGATCTGAGGCCTGTACTACAAAGCTGGATTTTCTCTTAGCGCGGTAACTTCTGGCTTAACTCTGGATTTTCTGTCCTATGAAGCTGGTTCACTTCTTCAGTAGCTGGTTTGAGGTTTTTTCTTAAGTAAATAAAGAAAATAAAAAAAAACTTCAACTGCAGCTCAAAGCTCACGTCTCAGTGCCAGCAAACTGAGCCACAGCGCCACCTGTTGGTTGGGAAATTAACCACCAAATCTGTGCAAAAATCTTCAGCTTCACCACAGGAGAGAAATTTGTGCCAAAACTCGTGTTATTTTATTTTTTTTGTGCTCTCAGGAAGAAAAAAACACATCCTCATTTTTGTGAAGTTTTGGCAGGATTTTAGCTCCATGTTAGTTTGACAACATCACGGTTTGCTCATGAAGTGCTGGGACTGAGGTTTACTCACCTGGATGTTCTCTTTGATTCGGGACTCAGTCACACTTTTAGGGATTGTTACCACTCCTCTTTGAGTCTGCCACCTGCATATACAACAAATCACACAGTTAAGAGTGGTGCATGGGGTCACAACAGTCAACATCTGTTTATTTATTCATCTGACAAGTTACATCTAGGTTTCTCTTTGTACCCTTTTTTTGTAATTTTCCCCTGTGATGATTTCAAGCTTTACATCACGAGAAGTTAAAAAAAAGAAAAGCTCAACTTCATTCTAGAATTACCCCCTGACGTCAGTTTTCGGTGTGGTGCATTGGTATGGGATAAGTGAAGCCTGTAAATAACTGGGTGTTTCTCATGTTTCTGACTGAAAACGCTGCACAGACCCACAATGCTTCAGCAGCAGCACCTCAGTCTGCAGCATAACAGTGTTTCACTTAAAAACACAAAAAACATGGAAAAAAAATCTGCGTTTACACAGAAACGCTGAGGGACTGAAAACGCTCTAGTATGCATACCAGGCCTGTAGGTGGTGATATAACTGTAGAGTGTTTTGGTAGCCCTTTATCCTAAAACTGTTGTCATGTAAACAGGCCCTGAGAGATAACGTGATTTGATTTTAACCACAGGATGTCATCTAATCCATGAACTTTAAAGGAAATCACCTTAAAATAATCTGGGCAGGAGACTTTTTATATTTCTCTGCTAAAACAGCGAGAACCGGCTCCTGGAGCAGAACAGGCTCATCAGGATGTTTCCAGGCCCGGTCAGGAGAACCCAGAGGACTGTAGGCCGTCATCACCAAACCCTGGTCCCGGCAGTGAGCCAGCAACTCCACCTGGGCCAGGTAGGGGTGTCCCTCTACCTACCAGACCAAGAGACAGAGATACCAGTGTTATCTGAAACCATCAGAGCACCAGACCTCGTGTGTGTGTGTGTGTGTGTGTGTGTGTGTTCCCATGTCACAGACCTGCAGGACGGTGGGTTTGATGTTGGCGATGGACAAAATATCATCAATCTGTCTGCAGTTGAAGTTGGACAGGCCGATGGAGCGGACCAGGCCTTTCCCCACCAGCTTCTCCATGGCCGCCCACGTCAGCTTGTAGTCGATGTCATCATACAGTAACGTGCCGTCCTCTTTTCTGGGAAAGGCGACGTCTCCTCGTCTGGGAGGGAGAGACAGGCAGATGTTCTTTAATAGGAAGAAAAACTGAAAAAATCAGGTAGAGGAACAAAAAGTGTCTGTCCTGTGGGTTACTCCTGTGTGACTCAAACATTTATACTTTTACAGAAAGTGAAAAGTTTAAAAGATACACAGAGCTAAAAACCTTATTTTCATTTAACAACATGATCTGGGTCAAGAAACATACTAACATACCCGTCAGCTGTGAGCAATGAATTAAAGACCTACAGCTACGGGTCTGTTATACCGGTGTGAACTTCTTTTCCACTAAACTTTCAGCACATCAGAGTGTAAACCCTGAGAGCAGGGGATCAATGTGAACACTGCTGTGTGAATAAACCTATTTTAATAATAATTATGCATTATTTCAAGAGAAACAAAGGTGTTATGGTGGAGTAAAGACTGATTCATGTCTCTTATGGACACAGACAGCGGTGAGGCTCACTGGAAGGCGTAGGGCCAGTGGATGAGGTAGAGGTCCAGGTATTCAAGCTTCAGGTCCTTCAGAGTCTTCAGCAGAGAGGGCTCCACCTCCTCAGGGTGATGTCGGTTGTTCCACAGTTTGGATGTGATGAACACGTCCTCTCGTCTCAGGGCCTGGTGCACAGACAACAAGTGAATAAAGAAGTTACACTGTTGTTTTGAGCTTTAACACCTTTATTTTTAGAGGACGGGACGAGGTGAGAGCAGGAAACTGGGAGAAAAAGGCTTACCGACCAAGCCCAAAAATACCCCATCAATCAATCGGCACTGATTTGTATAACACGTTTCAAACAAGTCCCCTGCAGTCTAACCGGCTGAACAGGCACTGAAAAAAAAAAAAGGATTGAAAAACAAATAAAAGATTTCAGAGTAGAGAGACTAACGCATGCTGTGATTCCCTCCAGCTGAGACAGACAGGCTGATGTGTGCCCCTCAGTCCTGAATCATTAGCCTTTAGAGGATCATGAGTTCAGGCTGAAATCTCAGGGAAAAGCAGTGACTGGAGTGATGTGCTGTGTGGAATCATTGAACCATCTGCTATCAATGGTTTACCAACATAACCAGACATAAAGCAGGAGACTCCACGTATGTCTGCCACCTCTGACTATTGTACACATTTACACACAAGTCCATCTGAAATGTTAAACGGTTCACAGAGGAATCTGTTAATATGTTCTTAACATGATGGTTTCATTTCAGTTCTTGTAAATTTCAAACCTCAGGATTTCCTCTTTATTTTGAAAGTTAGTGTTAGTGAGAAAAACTGTTTTTTAACCTTCCAATTTAGGATCGGAATGAATTTGAATGTGGAAGTATTAAAACATGCAGCTGGTCAAGTGTCCACTTGAGGCTGACTACAGAAGTACCAAAAGTCACAAACACACCTAGGGCTGGGTATTAATTAAAAATGTTCAATACCTGTTCCGTTCACTCACAGAACAATAAACAAATAATTTCCAGTGCAAAAGAAGAGTTTCAAACAAGTGACAGGTCAGTTTATACTGAGTACACTGTAAATGTCTTTATAAATATCAATGAACTTTCTTCTGTCGATTCTTTTTTTATGTTAAAATAAAAACCCTCCTCCTTTATCCGGGCTTTTAACCAGCAAAAATGACCTAAAAGAGACAAACATTATTTGCATGCAGTCGTCTGCTCTGGCTGCAGCTTGGAGGGTCTGCTGTGAGTGAGGAGTCTGCCTGTGAGTGTTTGGAGAGGGGAGGAGGTCAGCACCTGTTGTTGTTGGTTTTGCTCTTCTGGTTGAACGTTCTGTTTATGTCGCCATGGAGAGCACATAGCTGATGATGTTAGCCTAGCTGTCATACTTGCTCTAATAACCGGCTTTTAAAAGCAAGAAAGCAACAAAATGAACAAAAATCAGAGGTGGAGTCATAGAGTGGATGTTTTTAAAAGTTAACATCAAGCCCTGTCTTGCAGGATTTCACAGGAGTTGTTTCAGCTAGCTTGACGGCGGTCAGCCATATTGTTGCAAGGCAACCAGAAGTCGATAACCCCTGGCGGAAGTCAACACTCATAGGCCTCTGAAGAAACAGGTGGATGGCTGTTACTGTGGAGACTCACAGCCCGCCTCATTTCCAACATGGCCTCACTGGCTGTTTTGCTTCAAAAATCCGTTTCAGAAACAGACGGGTGACGTTGGGAAGGCTACGTCCATTAATTATACAGACTATGAGCTACAACTGACTAACAGCTTAATGAAACTAATAACCAATAACTTCCTGTACAAAGAACAAGCTTTGTTATTATACAGTCTTATTTATCCCAAATAGCGGGGAGAAATAAAAAAAAAAAAAAAAAAACAACACCTTGTGTCTATGTAACGTTTAAAAGTCTCGATGGTTGTAGCTGCGCTCAGATCCTCCTGCAGGCTGTTTCTCAGTCGTGGAGCGTAGCGACTGAAGGCAGCATCACCAAAAGTTTTAGTTCCACTCTGAGGAGCAGCTCAAGGAGAGGAGCTGAAAGGCCTGAAAGATCTGAGAGGACTTTGAAAACTAGAAAAAAAAAAACCCACAAAGATCCAAAACTTACAGGCAGTGTGTGTAAAGGCTAAAAAAAAGGCTCTCCTCCTGGTCTTTGTGAGGACTGCTGCTGCATTTGACCAAACTGCAGCTGACATACTGTATTCTTGGGGGTCGAACAGAAAGGAAACAGTAGTCTCTCCCAGTACTGATAGAGGTGTTCGTTAGTCTCTTTGTTGCTCAGGGAGAAACATGCTGATTCTGCACTGATAACTGAGGCTTTAATGTGCTTTAGTGAAGCAGTTTTACCTTTCCCGGGCCGAGCGTCTCCTGTAAGGCTTCTCCGATCTCCACCTCATTTCCATAGATGGACGCACAGTCAATGTGTCGATACCCAGATTCCAAAGCCCAGATGACAGCTTGTTTTACCTTTGAGCAGAAAATGAAATGAGTAACCTGAGGGTGGCACAGACAGCACTGCAGGATGGTCAAACATTGTCAAATTCATGAGTGCACACTTGATCTCTTGCAGGTTTTTTTGTATCTAAAATGTGTTGCTGGATGCACAGATTTACAAGACAAACGTGTTAAAACCAGTAACATCACAACCAGCAGTCCTTGTAAGTTTTGTTACAGAGAATATTCCATTGAAAAGTTTGGATATTTTAGGTAAGCTTGTCTAAATTCTGAGTTGGGACACGCAACTTCTGGGTGAACGGTGTAGATCAAAGAACGATTTATAGTAAAGACAGAACCATTAATGGACCCATGAGTGAGGAGTGAATGGGGTGCTGGATGCCTGGATGTTTCAAGTAACACTGCCTGCTGTTATGAGCCATCAACACTGTTAAGTTACTCCTAAAGGAGTACGCAGGTTATACAGTTCACTCCAAGAGAATTGACTCAGTGTTTTTGCTCCTACTCTTGTTGCTGAACCTGACAGTTATACTCTAAAATGAGTTAATATTACTCTACCAGAGGAAAATAATTTTTACTCTAGAAAAAATACTCAGCTAATTTTCCTGAGTATGGCCCAGGATCAGGACATCTCTATTAAAAATATGAACTTTCACTCAGAATTCAGCTTTGATTTTTAAGGATGCACATTATTGGATTTTTTGATTTTATTTGACATGACAAAATTTTACAACTCAATTTTACAACATGTATATATATATATATATATATATATATATATATATATATATATATATATATATATATATATATATATATATATATATATATATATATATACATACATACATACATACATACATACATACATACATACATATATATATATATATATATATATATATATATATATATATATATATATATAAACTAGTTAGCTACATATACCTTACAGACTGCTGAATTCAAATTTAACTAAAACAGGAGCCAAATATGTGACCACTTCATCTCTACTGTGCAAAATAAAACTCACATTAAGTGCAAAAAGTATATGCAGTTTCAGTCTCTAATCAGAACATGGATAAATATGTGGCCTTATAATACACCACATCATTGTATCAGCCACAAACAATGTGTAAGAGAGAGGTGATGTGCAAACAAAAAAAAGTACAGACTATACCAGCAGCACCTTCAGTCTGTGGTACTGAGATCATTATTTTATGGGTTTAATATATCTGCTGATATAGGTGTGTTGGCAGTTCATTTTTAAGACAATATCTGCTGATACCAATATTATGCAGATAAATACTGTAATAACACTTTTTTGCAGCTTACCTTCCCTGGCTCACTCTTCCATGTTCCCAGTCCAAGGAGGGGCATCTTCCGCCCCGTGTTGAGAACTGCAAAGTCATTCATGCCTCTCAGAAGCACCTGAAACAGCACAAAGAGAGCCAGGTTCAGTCTGAGAGGGGAGCTAACTCTGAGCTTTAAAGTCATGTGCACAAACACACCCAGGTACTCAGACTGCAATGAGGTTATATTTCCTCAAAGCTGGCAGGTCTGCAAGAGAAAAACAGTTACAAAGCACACACACACGCAGACAAACAATGTGACTCACTAATATCAGCTCATTTATACTGCTTAGAATAGAGCTGCAGACTGAGAAGTTCAGCTTGCAAAACCTGGTCTCTGATCCTTTACAAAGGATGAAATGCGGGGGGGGGGGTTACAGAAAGAGTTACAGCACTGTGTGGATCTTTGAAAATATGTTGTGCAGCCATTATACAGAGAAAAGCATCAAACTCCAACAATACTGAAAGTTTTGAATATGTTAGGGAAAAGACTTCTTCATAAATTAGTTTCATCCAAAGCAAGTCCAGAGAGAGAACCGGCTTCAAAATCAAACTGCAAAGCACGAGAAGACGCCATCAGTACAGAAATAAAGCAACATCAGCATTAACGCTTTACTTCAGAGTTTCTGTGAGGAAACAGCTGCACTGGACACTGATTCAACAAACTGGTATTTATTTGACCTGCTAAAATAAGGCTCAAATAAATCAAATGAAAACACTGCAGTGTGAAGAACAAATGTCCAAGAGGAGAAGTTTTACCTTTTCTGGAGATACTTGAACTAATAGTTTCACTGACTCTTCGTCTAGGGTCCCTCTTTCATTCAACAGTGAGCAGGAATGTGCACAGAGGCTCTTTAGACCTGACTGACCGAGGAAGAGAAGGAAGTGCTGACTCATATTTCCCTCAAAAGTCACCAGACTGAACTTCAAGTAGAAGGTATGAACGGCTGTAACTTTCTGTGATACTCTGATGTCTGTGATTTGATACCCGTACCAGGACAACCAGCTGCTAATCAAATCCCAGAAGTGACCTACAAATAAAACGTTAAAAAAGTCAATAACAAATTACTATTTAATTATTACTCAATTTTAAAACAATCGGATCAAATGGCAGCATGATTAAAACATTTCACGTTCTTAGCTCAAGCAGCCATATCAATGCTAGGATTTTATTATTATTATTGTAGAAAACATGAGCAAGAATTTAAGTTGATAAGATGTTATAAGACTGATCTAATCATTCATGTTTTTATCTGCAGAAGAGGAGACCAATGACTATTAAGGAGCTTTTCTTCCTCTACCTCCTCTTCCTCTTTTCTTCCTTCCACCTGTCCCTCGGGTGTCTCACCTGTCCCTCAGGTGTCTCTCCTGTCCCTCAGGTGTCTCACCTGTCCCTCAGGTGTCTCACCTGTCCCTCAGGTGTCTCACCTGTCCCTCAGGTGTCTCTTCATACCAGATGATCAGTGGTCAGTTCTCTGCAGTGTTACCTGCTGCATAAACATCATCAAACTCTGCTTCTGACCAGGGAAAATGTTCTCCATTAGGGGGCGATATGGGACAAATATGTCAGCAGGTTTTTATGACAGGATCAGGATCTGGATTTGATCAGGATTGGTTTTTCACATTCAGACTATTTTGACCCGCAAACAAACTTTTTAGACACAAATACTTCCTATCCTGTATCCTGAACGATTATTCTAGTCCAGTTTTTGTCTTTTCTGCTCCATTTCAAAACTTTAATATCATTTTGCGTCCTCTGATGATTTTTTTGAACTCTCACATTTTCACATCCTGATAAATTCATTCATTTAAAGACGTCAGCTGTAAGAGTTGTTGAGTTTCTGTTGATTGTACAGAGCTTTAGCTTTATACAAGTAAGGTGGAAGCTTGGGGATGGATGAAAATGAACCTCGGGCCACAATTGACCTCCGGACCCAATGTAGATTATTAGCTTAGTTCTTTAAATGTAAAATGCAATGAGTTAACAAACCAGATGTGATGTAATTTGGTTTTGGTTTCCAAAGTAGATAAACATTGAATGCCCCTTAATCACTCAAGAATCTGTCAGATACTTTTTCAAGATCTACCTTAAAAAGTTTGGCTATTCAAAATAAAATGGGTAAAGTTTGGAGATAACTCAGTGAAGATCTGAAGTGCTGCTTTTTGTTTCTCTGATCAAACTAACTTAAAGCAGCCCTGTTTTTTGACAGCCTTTGGTTAAATCACATCTCTGCCTCATATTTACTCACGTTATTGCATTTCTTTTGATTTATCACAGCACTCCATCTGGACTGAAAACACAGCCTGATGTGGCTGCAGTCTGCAGACAAAGAGCAGACATCCTTCCCAGGCTTTTTTCCCCAGATCTGTCAGCTGATTCCACGGGAAGTCACGCGCGCGAGACACACCTCAGGATCTGACCTCGAGCTCAGCAGCTATGACACCTCAATTTATGAAAACATGTCCACGTATATCAAAACACAAAGTTGCATCATTATTCAACGAAGGTCAGCACGCAATGACTGATGGTCATATAAGGCTGCTACAGTTTAAAAACAGAGGACGACGTGTTAAATACCTGCCAGGTGACTTTAATAAATCACACTTCCATGACATAATCAAGTCTCTGCTTCTTTATAGACCTGCTGCTAGCTTTAGCTTTAGCTTCATCTCAAATTACCCATTAAACCTGCCTCAGCGTTTCCACCTTCAGGCGCGTTTCATTCCACATATAAGACAACACATTATCAATCCGTGAAACACTCACCCTCCTGCCAGTGTCACAATAAAAACGTCGTAAAAGCTGCTTTAGGACCTCACATTTGAATGAGTGCATGATCGGTTCGGCTCAGTGATTGCATAACAGAAGACAGCAGCAGCAGCAGCGCCCTCACACACCTACCGTTCAAGGTACCAAGAGCTGCGTCTTAAATGATTAGCCTCTTCTTCTTCTCTTCTCCCAAACAGGGGTCAGACTGTTGTTTTCGGCACAATATTCAAAAACACCACCTCATGTATGAGACATTTCCCTTTCCGGTGTTATCGCCCTACTGGTTCCAAAGTTCCATCCTTCCTTCCTCCACTTGCGTCGTTCACTTCCGTCTTAGTCTCTCCCACTAAGGATGCATGGGAGAGATGAAGAGAGGACAGAGGAAACGAAGAGTTTTAAGATAATAATAATAATAATAATAATAATAATAATAATAATAATAATAATAATAATAATAATAATAATAATAGATTTAGATATTATTTTCCTCCGGAGCGTCACATGAAGCGAAGTCTTTTAGTGATGACGGCGTCAGCTGATCACCTCTGGATCATCTGTCAGTCAATGCTAACAGCTGTTTGTGTCTGCGCGTGCGCTGTAATAATCTAATAAAATAAAAACACTGTTTAACAAACTACGTCAGAAAACCTGCACTCATTAGATTCTCTATTAACAATTTATTAGATTTCAAGGAAAATAGTCCCTGTTACTCTTTACAAACCCCATGATCATGAATGAAACTGTATGAAAATAAATGTAACAAACATCTTTATTTTTTTTGTTGTTTTTTCAGACTAAGTTCCCTTCATAAAGAGAAAAAAAGAACAAATGAGAGAAATAACTGACCATGAATATGTCTATTCTGTTTATTTTATTGAATTATGTGAATTATTGTTTTGTTGGTTGATGAATCTGACCTAAATAGTTACAAAATGTTAGAATTCAGTTCAAACCAGATGCAGTGGGACTACTTACTTACATAAATGGAGGATGAAATAAAAACATGGAGGAACTTTGATGTTCTTTCCCAAACCTCAGCTCTTTAGATGTTTTTATCTGCTCTGAGAATCAGAGGGAAAAAATCCTCTGATGTGGGCATGTTGGATAAATCAGAGATGATGCTGGCATTTCACCATCAGCAGCATAATAAAAATACTGATGAATGTTTAAAAAGCATTAATACACAATCCTCCCTTTATTAATATCATGTACAGTTAAAAAGTCTGGAGAACAAATGAGTCTGTCTTTTTTTCCTGTTTCACATCACGGGTCTGCTTCTATATCTGCAGCCCTCCTCAGGGCTCCTCAGAGACCATCTCACCCAATCAGCATCCAGTTTTCTTTTCACCAAATTTCAGAAGCAACAGCTTTGATGCTGCAATGAATAATACACTCACACATCTAAAGAAACATGATGATCTGGGGACTTTGTTTGGACTGGAGTTACAGTGGGTGTATTTAGAGGAAACAGTGCAAAATAAAATGTGTAGAGTTAAATAGTTGTTGGTTTTATTCTGTGTTACATTCATACTTGTTCCAGTCTGAAGTGTTTGAAACATCAAAGCATCATAAACAATAACCTCAGACCTCTGAGAAAGCAGCTCTCTGCAGGATAGAGACTCTGCTGGCTTCAAAAAGATGTGACATCTCTTCTTGGTCACAATAAAAGTGTTTAGCTTTCTTTTTCTAAATGGATCCTTTCTGTGATGGTGTCAAACTCTTTAAGCATAAAATCAGCCTGTCTGCAACAAAAACAAGAAATCTTGAGAGTCTTCATGTGTACTCACCTTAAAGATGAATCAATGAACAGACAGTTTAAGGCCTCCTGATGTTTAAGGAAAATTCAAAACTTTGTGCAACTATTGGTCATTCAAAAATATTGAATTACAGTAAAGAAATGTCTTGGTAATAATAAGTCTTTCTCACAACTCTTCAAACAGCAGTGATTCTGGTGGAAGAAGAGGGACGTTTTCAGGTCAGGAAGAAGGAACTAAACAAGTGATAATCAGTGACAGCAGTACCAGGACTGTCCTGTAGATGACAGCAGAGTCACTAAATGGATTTTCAAATGCTCTGGAAGAAAAGACCAGGGATCTGTGTCACTAAGCAGGTTAAGTGAAAAAATCAGAGTCTGTTAACTTTGAGGTAAAGGAAGGGGAGGGGGTAATCAAACCAGAGAAAGAGCCTGTTTCACAAAGAGAGGTAACTTGACCTTGAAGTCTGTTACTCTGGCAACTGAGTCTGTAAACCCAACCTGGTCAGGAGCAGGTTTTTCCTCAATGTACCTCGAGTTTTTCTCTGTCTCCGCCCTCATTCAGGCCCACACTTGTCATTTGATTTCCTTGTTCAATCATACATTCATACAACAGTTACAGAATTCATCTGTGGTCATGCACCCACCTCTGACTTGTGCTCCAGTATTTTCAATTTACAGATCTTCTCTCCTAATCTGGCAGTCCAAGTAAAACATTTCTTTATTAGAGTCAGAGCCCAAGAATCAGGGCGAAGGCCTTCTTCAAACCCTTGAGATTTTTTTCCTGACTTTAAATCCCAAATTGCGTGCCTTCCACTTGAGATAAATGCAAACACATCCAACCACAAACTTCAGCCCCAGTTAGAAATTTTGTGACTGCATTGTTTTTGTGCCAATACGTACTCCACAGCGCCCCCTAGCCCCTGAAAAAACAGCCAGGCCAACTGGTTTGAGCTACAGGTCTGATTTTTGGTGTGCATAACCGACATGCCATGGCACAAAAAAAAAAAAAGTCTCCCATGACCATAGGGAATTCCAAACGGGAAGTTCAGAGAAACTGGAGTTAAACCATTTATAGTGTACCTATTTGATCAAACCTGTCCCACAGTGCTTTTCCGATCTTCTTGAAAAAAAAAAAAAGTGCACTCTAGACAAAGAAATTTTTATATCTCAATGGGTGTGGCCAGGGGAGGTCGCAAAATTTTACGATTTTTACGGCAAAAATCCAAATCTTAATAACACTCATAAACAAAGTTGGACCCAAAAGGGACTCACGTGTTCAGTGTCACAGCCTGAATGCATCTATGCTTTTTTCATGTTGATACGTGCTCCACAGTGCCCCCTAGTGACTTAAAACTACAGCCGCTCAGGCTACTTTCAGCTATGGACTTGATTTTTGGAGTGCATAACTATCATGCCAAGACCTACAAAAAAGTCTCTTACGACCATAGTGAATTCCGAACTGAAATTTAAGAAATTGGACTCAGTCATTCGATTTTCATGATTTATAGGGTACGTATTTTTCTCTTGATCTTTGACCATCGATATCACTGTGGCCTCTTTTTAACTGTTCTGTGACTGTCGCCCCATGCTCCTCAGCTGCATCAAATCACAAAACTACACGGTGCAGTACCCACTCTTGAGGGTGTGTTTGTGAACAGGTTGTGAATATCTTAATCATGAACATAGTGTTCCCTTAGAGTTATCATGTCTCACAAAAGTCCTCAGTAAATGAATAGATTGACCAAACCGTTTCTTGTCCATTGTCTTGCAAAGAGGTCACTGAAAGTCTAAAAGACAAAAGTATCATAAGTTTTGTTATTACAGAGCCTGTTAACACCTGGGACTTTTTTCCCCCAACATTTTTATTTCTTTTGCATGGGTTTCACCTAAGAATGCATGGGTTTGATGACAAAGGAACAGAAGAAGAAAAATTGTTGTCTGAATTGAGAGAAGTTTCTGATTGTAAAAACTTGACCAATGGAGGATCATATGAAGAAAGCTCTCAGGAGCCTCCTGTTTTAAGGCCACCATCACTTCTGAAATTTCACTAACAAATGTGATTTCATGGGAGCATTGATCTGGAGCCTGACCTGAACCTCTTTACTTAATATCCATACCTCCACACTGTTCATCCATTTTTTTTTCTGTCTGTCTCCATGACTGAAACACTTGAAACACTGAATCTGGGCTATTAAATGTAATTTGGTACTTAATTTAAAAAAATACAGCATAGGAAAAAGGACCCCAGCTGTGTGACTCGAGATGGAAGGAGGAGGAGGTGGTGGAGGTAGGAGGTTGTGGTGATGGTGGAGGATGTAGAGGAGTAGGAGGTGGTAGAGATGGAGTAGACAGCGGTGGTGGGAGGAGGAGAAGGAAGAGGTGGGTGGAGGAGGGGGATGTAGAGGAGAAGGAGGTGGTGGTGGATGAGGAGGTGGAGGTTGAGGAGATGGTATTGGAAGTGGAGGTTGAAGAGGTGGTGGTGGACGAGACCGTGGTGGTGGGTGAGGAAGAGGAGGTGGTGGTAGAAAAGGAGGTGGTGGGGAGGAGGAGGTGGAGGTGGAAAAGGTTGTCGAGAAGGTATTGGTGGGAGAAGGAGGAAGTGATTGAAGTGGAAAAGGAGCAGTGGTGTTGGGAGGTGGAGGAGGTGTTGGAGGAGGAGAAGTTGGTGGTGAAGGAGATGGAGGTGAAGGAGACAGTGGTGGTGGAAGAGGAGGAGCTATTGGAGGTGGTGGAGGATGAGATGTCAGAGGAGGAGGTGGAAGAGGTGATGGATAGGGTAGTTGAGGAGAAGACGGTGGTGGTCTGAGGACAGGGAAGGTGGTGGAAAAGGAGGTGGCGTCGGAGGAGGAAGTGGTGTAGCAGGTGGTGGAGGAGGAGACGGTAGTGGTGCGTGACAGGGAAGGTAACTTCTTTCAAGTTGGCTGAATAGAAGTCAGTTATTTTAAACAGGCTTTATTAGAAGACATTTATGTGTGTGTGAAAACAGCATTATGTTCAGGATATAAAAAAAAAAAACCTGCACAGTCAAACAGCCATTTAATATTTACTTTACCAAGTAAAACATGATCAAAATTAGATACTCTTGTGAGATTATGCTGAGGTCTTAACTATGTGAGCAATGTTTTTATAATTCTACCAAGTGCGCTTCATTCCTGCGAATTGCACCAAAACAAAATTAGAAAACAAAAACATAAATGGTGCAAAGAAGACAAAAAAGTACATAAAAATAATTCAGAATACAGGATAAGAAATATTTGGGGATGACAATGTTGTTTGCAGGTTAGAATAGTCTGAGCATGAAAAACAATCCTGATAAAATCCAGATCCTGCCATAAAAACTGATGAATTATTGTCTGGTATCAAGAGAGTTGAGGCTCAGGTGAGGTTTGGTTTCTGTAAAGATGGCACAAGTATATTTGAGAACACTTTGAGACTAATTTTTACAGATATTACTAAGAGAAATAGTTTAAAAAAAAAATAGAAAACATTTATATTTTACCTTCATGTTTCAGTTGGACTTTGGTCATTTTCAGAAAATAAAATGTGTCCCTTTCTGAAAAAAAAAGTGTGCGCGCCCCTCAGGCTGGGGGCGCGTCCTGTCTGGTGACGTACGCTGTGATTATGTTATCTGTCCGGACATTTGGCAGAACAGACAGTACCCCTGCAGAAGCTCTCTCGGTAAGATGTGTGTTTTCATTTGCGGTTGACACATTTCGACGTGTTCACTTCGGTAAACTCAGACAGATGTTCACTCTCATTGTGTTAGTTTAGCTGGATGCGTTCCGTTAGCTTCGCTGTAGCAACATGAACAGCTAACTTTGACTATAGAGATTAACGTTAGCGGTCTGGTGCACTAAGTGCCATTCTGCAAAGCATATGTACTTTGATTCTTTATGATTTTGCAGGTGCCGTCCTTGTAAAAAAAATGGCCCAGTCCATTCTCGATACCATGCCCGGAGCCTCCACCGGTACTGTAGTGGTCACGGACCATCTGAATTACTGGGATGGGAAGCGGGTCAAACCACGAGAGGAGAAAAACGCAGAGCCCGTTTTTGAGCCTTCAACTGGTAAGTAAAAGCAAAATTAGTAACCTTCTTAAACCATTTAAGGTAATACATGTCAAAATGTCATGAGAGGGAACCTGCTGACAGTGGTGACATATATCCATACAGCGGGTTTAGCTGAGGGCACAGCTGTTATGTAACAGAACCCCGAGTAAACTGAGTGTGACTCGTCCCTTTACAACTCTGTTATGCGGAAGACTATTAGGGCCACTGAAAAAAAGTAACGTGCAATAATGTGTTTATTAGCAGAATTATTCTTAATTCTGAGTTTCCGAGAATTCCGAGAAAAAAAGTCAGAAGTCAGAGAAAACATGAAGATATAAAGGTTGCTCCTATTTGACATTTGTTTTCTAATACTTTCCAACATTCATTACTGTTACATTGGTATTTTAAGCCTTTATTGCCGAACGTATCATATTTGATACATGAGTTTCAGAGAGCTCTATCTGACCAACATGATAATTATTTCATTAAAAACCTATTTATTTATTCATTTATTCATTTATTCATTCATTCATTCATTCATTTATCTGTCTATCTTATATTGCATCCTACACCCTTGAGGACTATTATTCCACTACAGGCAGATGAAGTTGTATGTTGGCCCTTTAATTAAATTGCTGCAGGAAAATCAGGAAATTATCCACCCTTTTTTTATCAAGAGACTCATTGCTAATTTTCAAAAAGTTGTGGTAAGAATAACATCTAAACTGTATTTTTTTTTTTAAATAAATATTTTCTTCATTGAATGAATTCATTTTTATTGGAAAAAAAATGTACTAAAAAGTTCTCAAGAGCACCCAATTTATCAAAGATAATACAAAAATACATGATAAACAAAATAATTTAGCAAGGGGTCAATAACCTCTCAGTTCCAAAAATAGAACTTTCTGGCAGTTGTTTTTTTAATTGGTCAGGCTTTTAAGGGTTAATTATGCCTCAATTCTTCTTAAAGTGGTCCTGAAACAGACTGAAATTGGTACTGATGTCTCTGTATGAACTTCAAATGTAAAGAAGACCATTGTTAGAGGCCAAAAAACTCAGCTCTTTAGCTCTTTTTACCTCCTCAGGGCAGGTGTCAGACACAGTGACACACCACATGCTGCATAAATAGTTTTATTATTTGAATAACACTTTCAAATGTCTTTACCAGCCCCTGGTTGTAATGTGATGAAACCACCAGATGGTAGTTGCAGGGCATCTGAAAGCTGTTCCCTTTATGCCATCAAACAACAAAACACTTTTATAAAAAGATAAAAATATTTTAGATCATAAGACAAAGCATAAGTGCCAGGGCTGGAAAAAGAGGTGTGACTCTGTGAGAGTCAGAACTGGAGAAAAACACAGGAGGACTTCAGAAAAGTTCTGTGGAGAACTTCTATTAAAAAAAGTAAACGAAAGTAAGGTTTGATGAATAATGAGAAAGGACTCGCTGGGAATTTCTGTCCTTATTATTAATTTAAATGTCCTGCAGTATTTGTAAATTTAAGTGTGTTTTACTCCGAGTTGTTGTGTTTCTGTTCTGTTGTGAGTGCCTGGGTGTGGTTGTGCCTTTGTGCCTCGGTCCAACACTCACCTTCAGATTGTGCCATTATAATTCATATTGGACAAGAAGATTCCTCATTTAATACTCATTAACCCTGAAACCTGAGAGTTGAGCTCTCATTCATGGAGTAAGTAAATGCAACCTGTTGATGTTGTTTCTGCAGGTCGTGTCCTGTGCCAGTTATTCCCCTGTGGGTCTGAGGAGGTGGACGCAGCCATTAAGAGCGCCCATGCTGCTTACCTGAAATGGAGCAAGATGGCCGGCATGGAGAGAGCTCGGGTGATGCTTGAGGCTGCACGTATAATCAGGGTGAGAAGGTCAAGCTGCTGTTTCATCACACTCTGAATTCTGAAAACATAGCCAGTGATGTGTCAAAGTGAAAGCCTGACAGACAGGAGTTATTCATTAGCAACATAAACTCCTCCCCACCCTCAACTCCTGGCCTACTTTAACCACAATATAACTGTTTATGTGTCTGTGTGGCCTCTTTGATGTAAGGAAGTTGGATCCAACTTGTCATTGTCATTACATAATCTTAAAATAAACGTGTAACTGAGCTACATGTTTTGAAGAGGTTATATATCAGCAAATGTTTGTGCTTAATTTGGTAAAAACAGGAAAGAAGGGACAACATTGCAAAGCTGGAAGTGATCAACAACGGCAAGACAATCACTGAAGCTCTGGTGGATATTGACATTGCTTGGCAGTGTATTGAGTACTATGCTGGGATGGCTGGGACACTTGCAGGTAGGTGCACCAAAACAAATGATACTCCTACTTCAGAGACTCGGCTGTATGTTGTTTTAGAATTTTTCCGGGTGTTTTATTTATCGAAGGTCAGCACATCCAGCTTCCAGGGGGCTCTTTTGCATACACCAGGAGGGAGGCCCTTGGTGTGTGTGCAGGAATCGGTGCATGGAATTACCCTTTCCAGATAGCGGCGTGGAAGTCTGCTCCTGCTCTGGCATGTGGTGAGTTTGTCACAGCCTTTATAACCAGTTTCAACAAATAATTCAAGGAAATACAACTCCAGTTTGGTGAAGTAATTATGTTGAAATGCCGAGCAGCATTTCAACATGCAGAAATCCTACTTTATTATAAGACTTCTTCTTATTCTTCCATCTGTTTTTGGGCACTTTTCACAGACTTCAAATTTTCACAGATTTTCACTGTTCCAATTGTGAAACGTTCAGCATGTTCAACAGAATAGTGCGTCATCATCGTCTCATATTTCAGACTGGAGGTTGCCGCTTGTGGAAACCACAAAGCTGATGATGTCATAAGTGGTTAGGGTTAGGGTTCAGCATTTCAACATCCAGCATTTGCTGCAAGGAAATTCCCCCCAGTCCCAAAACCTGACCTCATTTAGACACAAGGGTACTCGGATGCTGATCCACTTTTTGCTTTTTTACCTGGTGACTGATGAGTTCTGATGACTACGCAAATATGATTGTGAATAAAATATCCAAAAAGGAAAAAATCATCTGTTAACTGGTGTTTTTTTACTGGTGTCCTTACCTATGTGAATTTAATATGTACGTGACTCTAACGTAGACCCTAACTCTGCAGAGAAATCACCTGTTTGTCCTCAGGTAATGCCATGGTGTTCAAGCCCTCTCCAATGACTCCTGTCACTGCGGTCATTCTGGCTGAGATCTACAAAGAGGCTGGGATGCCTGATGGGCTCTTCTGTGTGGTACAAGGTGGAGCAGAGACAGGCAGCTTGCTCTGTCACCACCCCATGGTGGCTAAAGTCTCTTTTACCGGCAGTGTGCCCACAGGCAAAAAGGTAGGGGACCGATACAGTGCTGTTATTTATTATCTTATTATCTTATTATTATCTTATTTTTAAATTAAGTGTTTTTATCTTTGAAATATGGTTCATTTGAGAATTGATAATAATAATAATAATAATAATGAATTTTATTTATAACGCACTTTACATTTGCAAACAAATCTCAAAGTGCACTAATTGATGCAGAAGAGAGCTGTGTTTCATGTCTGCACAGCAGAACGAGGGAAAATAATGCTTGCATGGGTAGTTGGAAACTATATTTGAATCTGTTATTAGTCAGGGGTTCAGCAGATTTTTATGTGATTTAATATGCAGAAAAACTGTCATAGTTATTCTAAAAGGGTTCAGTTTTCTCTGCTCATAAAACTCATTTGTTTCTTGCTCTCAGGTCATGGAAATGGCTGCAAAAGGAGTGAAGCAGGTGACTCTGGAGCTTGGAGGAAAATCTCCTCTGCTCATCTTCAAAGACTGTGAGCTGGAGAATGCGGTGAAGGGAGCACTCATGGCCAACTTCCTGACACAAGGACAGGTGAGACGGTTATGTCTTTAACGATATTACCCAAACTTGCACACTCGTTCTCGACTTCATCAGGCACACGCGTGTGTCTCTGTTTGTAAGGTTTGCTGTAATGGGACCAGAGTATATGTGCAAAGCGAGATCATGCCACAGTTCCTGGCAGAGGTGGTGAAGAGGACCAGGGCCATCCCTCTGGGTGACCCCCTGCTGGAAGACACCAGAATGGGAGCACTGATCAGCAAGCCACAGCTGGACAAAGTGTTGGCATATGTCACTCAGGCAAAGGCAGAGGTGTGTTAAAATCATTTTATTGTTAATTCATTGGAAACTATTGATTGAAGAATTCAGCAGCTGGAGAGAGGAAATTAAGAACATTTTTCATCAGACCTGGAAGCAGTGATTTGAAGTTTGATTGTACTTGTCTTGATTCTTGTAGATATTTGACTAATGTGTCTCTTTTCAGGGAGCTAAGGTGCTTTGTGGGGGAGAGCCTTTCCTTCCCAGTGACCCCAAACTGAAAGAGGGCTACTTCATGTCACCCTGTGTACTCAGTAAGTCTGTTATACTCTTCAGTATGTCACTCCTGACATTATACCGTTACACATCTGGAGTCAGGTTTGACCCTGTGAGCATGTTTTGAGTCTCTTTATGAATCATACGTTACATGCAGTCCTCCTTCTGTCACAGTTAACTGCAAGGATGATATGACCTGTGTGAAGGAGGAGATCTTTGGCCCGGTCATGGCAGTGCTGCCTTTCGACACAGAAGAGGAGGTGATTAAGAGGGCGAACAACACAACCTTTGGACTGGCTTCTGGAGTCTTCACGAGGTTGGAAAAGGATGCACAGAGCATGCTGAACTTTGGATTCAACAGTCTTATTGCTGATTCAGTTGCGTGCAGCTGACTTAGAAGCTGAAATTTGTCACTCTTGTTTGCCTGCAGGGACATTTCTCGAGCACATCGTGTGGCTGAAAACTTGGAGGCAGGGACCTGCTTCATCAACAACTACAACATCAGCCCTGTGGAGGTGCCGTTTGGAGGATACAAGAACTCAGGTAGGATTTTTAGAGGGAAATACATCAGAATTCAAACTTTTTTAATACATAAAATATACAACAGTATAAATTCATTCAGTTGCAGGCAGTGACTTGAATTATTGTCTGACAGGACTTGCAGGAGACGATGTTTACATAATATGTTTGGTGCTTTTGCAGGCTTCGGCAGGGAGAATGGCCAGGTTACGATCGAGTACTACTCCCAGCTGAAGACCGTAGTTGTGGAGATGGGAGATGTCGACAGTCTCTTCTAAACAACTCTCTCCCTTTATTTTGAAAAGAGCGCTTCTCCTTTCAGTCATGTGCTATGCAGATACGAATCATTGTATCTGATTTCACAATGTTTCTTGTGTTCCTATGAAGCTGGAGAAACATCCTTCTTTACATTCATTTTCTCTACTTTTGCTACTTTCAAGTGGACCCACCTTTTTTATTCATGAGTACAAGCTCTGATTACAGCTTATTAAGAGGAACACGTGTGTGGGGAAGAGGGTGGGGGTGGGGTGTGTGTGTGAAAACCTTGAGCCTTATTCTGAAATACTCAACTGTGCTGTAAAATTGTATGTCATCACAGAAAACTAACTGCCACATTTGGTGTCAGATTTTTATACTATTTCTGTAAGCATCACACACTTTTGATCAAACTACTTCCTTTTATCAAAATAAAATGCTTTCACCTTAAAGTCTGTGTCTGGTCTAAATAAGCCCAACTGGCTGGTATGAGGGGGAAACATTTTAAGTTGAAACCACTTTTTTGAGTATATGATTATCTAAGCTATTAAAACTAACAAGGCTTTTACAGGACATACCAACACAGTTGATTCTGCTTGCAATCATCTAAATTATTACTTCTACCCCAATTTTCCTATTTTTGATCTATCTTATTTGATATCTATATCAATAACCAATGTTTAACGTCAAAGATGCAAAGATTGAAGTTTCATATAAAAGATTAACAAGCCTGTTTTATAGGCACTTTCTTGACGTTTTAAGGTAAAATCACAAAAAATGAGAGGATAAAAATAAAAAAAGAATAAATTAAAAACCACGAAAAGTTGTCTTTACGTCGGAAATAAATTATTTTATTTTGAAACCGTCAACCGGAAGTGTTTCTGTCGGTAGACGAGCTCGTAGCTTTAGCATTTGTAGCACAAACAATGCAGGTACTGTGGTCTTTTCTTGTTTTCTAAATGACAGCATGATATTTTAGTGTTTCTTTTTGTATTTTTTTAAGTACGTGATGATCACTTGCTTTAATACTTCAGGTTGATTTGTTTAGAGGCCGAGAGGTAGCTTTATTGACATGGTTAAAGGTTAGCATTACAGCTAGCTGCGTTAGTTCGCCTTAAGTATAACGATGAAGGAAATCCTGATTTAAAGTTCCAGAAACAGTACTTCAACAGCTTGTCCTCCACACAAACTGTGGAGTTGTTTGGCGTTTTCTGAATGTGTGCTGCGTTAATAGTTAATCTTTTTTTCTTGTTTTGTTTTCTCCAAAAGCAACGAGAAGAGAAGCAGCTGGAGGCGTCTGTGGAGTCTCTCGCCTCTCGAGTAGCTCACGTCAAAAGCGCTCTGCACAGCTTCATTTACAAACTGGAGAATGAGTACGAGAGATTAACATGGTAAGAAAACGATTTCACTCAAGACTTTCTGTCTGAGCTCTCCAATCTGAAGGGAAAATCTTCTCAAACACGAGTTTCCATCAGTTACGACCAACATCTAACTCAGGTCAAAAATGTGACCATATTTTTATTTTAAGTTATTTAACAAGGAAATACCTCATTGAGATTGAAATACATAGCAGGCATACATACACACGGTAAAAAATAAACGCCCACAAAGAATTTAAGTCCATGATTAAACAGAATAAAAAAGGAAATTTTGTGAAATCATCCAAAGTCACAGAACCCCTGCAGCCTGACATCACCTTTACCTCACACAGAGAAACCTGTTCATTTAGTGTCAGATCTTTCTGTTAGTCCTTCCAGGTATTAGGAGCAAATTTAAACACCTATTAGTTCTGACCTTTGGAACTGACGGTAAGATCCAGAGTTTCTGTACTCTTTTGTCTAATCGAATCAAATGAAACTTCAAAAACAAAGAAGAGTGCAGGCACAACAAGAGAGCATATTCTTTACTAATAAGAATAATAATAATAATAATTAAAACACACATTGCATGCATGCAACCCCCCACCACCACTTACACACTTACACACACACCACACACTGCTGAGACCTTTAGCAGCAAGACTGTCAAAACTCAGTATGTAATGTTCATATCAGCAGCCTGTGGTTAAAGTCCCAGTGAAACTGCATTTTGGTTTCATTTATGAGGGAGGTGGAGAGCAAACAGTATTCAGTTAAGCTACAGCCACCATGTGGCAGTTGTATCACATTATAGCTAGGACCTTGTTACAAAAAAAAGTGGAATATTTATATACAGCTCTGGAAAAACATATAAGAGACCACTGCAAATTCCCTGAAATAATCATCTCATTTCATCTCGTAACAAAGCCGTTTTTATTCCAGTGTCTCCTGAATCCAAACACAAGCACACTTGACTTCATACTACTTAATAAGGTACTGATCGGAAGTACCTCATTAAAACTTATGTTTTCAGAAGCTGAAAAGAAAAGTTTTGGAGCTCAGTCAATCAAGGTCTGGATGAAGGACCGCCAGATTGAGACTCAGCCCGGCTGGAGTCCTGGACCCTGTTGTAAACCTCTGATTAGTCATCAAGAGGGGGGGTGGGGGGGGGGGGGTGGATGGTTGTGAGCCGTCAAACAGGCTGAGCTTCTGGATTTTTTGCTCCAGGAGAGGCAGAAAGTCACCTGGAGGAGAGTTCTCCACATGAAGACACATGAAAGCTGTGATTAAAAATCAGAGATATTCTACAGCATCTTGATTCCTGAACTCCTCCAAGGTTAAAACATCGGTGCTGTGTGGATTAAAATCGATATGAACTTGATTTCTTTGCATTATTTGAAGCCTGAAAAAAAAAAAAAAACTGCATCTTTTTTTTTTTTAATTTGTCCATTTTTCATTTTCTGTTAATAAACGCTCTCAGTGTTGATATTTTAATTTGAAATGGGAGAACCGTTGTCAGTAGTTTGTGGAATAAAACAAAAATATTCATTTTTATTCAAACACAAACCTGTAAAAAGTAAAATCAGAGAATCTGATGACTTTTCCGCAGTCTCTTAATTTTTTTTCCAGAGCTGTATATTTTAAGATGAGGTTGTCACAAATCGCCTTATCGCCTTTTTTATTGCAGGCAGAGAAAAGGATGAAATATCTAATAAATGCAGTGTTTTAAGATTTAAAGAGTATCACAACATAATCTTTGTGATTGAAGATGCTAAAACCTCACACTCATACTGTGTGTTAACAAACAGCATCTGATCAGTAAATACGATCCATAACAGTGTGGGTATGGAGCTGTATTTTCCTCATGAGCTGTGATCTCTTCGTCTGATTCAGGCCCTCTGTTTTGGACAACTTTGCTCTCCTGTCTGGTCAGCTGAACACCATCAATAAACTCCTGAAGAATGAGAAAACGCCATCTTTTCGCAACCAGGTTATAATACCTCTGCTCCTGTCTCCAGACCGGGATGAGGACTTAGCAGTGAGTATCAGAGCCACTGAGCGATGCCTCTGCCTCTCTGAGAGGGTTTTAAATCGGTCACTCTTCCTGCTCTGCTCGTCCTCTCACAGAAACTGACAGAGCAGCGTGTGCCGGTCTTCAGCCATGAGATTGTTCCAGACTATTTGAGAACGAAGCCGGACCCAGAGGTGGAGGAGCAGGAGAAGCAGCTGAGTGCAGAAGCAGCACGGATTGGCCCAGACGTGGCACAGGTCAGTGACATACAGACTGAGTGGATCAGTCTCATAAAAACCATTTCTCCTACATCGATCAGAGGAGTAGAGAATATTTCATGAACCTTCTGATCATGTTTTATCCACAGAAACAGATCCAGACGTTAAATAAGTTGTGCTCTAATCTGCTGGAGAAGCTGAACAATCCTCGTGATGACCGAGATGCAGAAAGCGCAGGTACATTTCCCTCACTCTGCTCAGATCATCTTCCTCCAGTTGATCCGTTACTGAAAACCGTGTCGACTGTTTTTCAGCGATCCGTCAGAACAAATCGTCCTTCAACCCTGCTGACACCAACGCTCTGGTCGGAGCCGTTGCTTTTGGAAAAGGACTCTCCAAATGTCGGCCTCCAGGTCCAGTAGCTGCTGGTCACCCGGGGCAGGGGCCCATGATGAGCGGAGGCCCCACCCTGCAGCAGGTTACTATCGGTGGGGGGTCAGGCCAGCAGGCAGGTATGGGAGGACCTGTGGCTCCACAGCAGCAAGGGCAGCCAGGTAGGAGACCTGGAGAGCTGGGTTAGTATTTCACACACACATGCACACACACACATGCACACAGTGAGTGATTGTTATGTAAGCAAACACATGTTCACATGTTAAACACAGAGACATGTTTGTCCAGATGAAGCTGCTGTTTGTCTTTCTCTTCTTCATCTGCTGACTTGTGTAATGAGAGGATGTCTGATGTTAGCTGTCTCTGTTTCAGGATAGATATGGGTTCATAGCATTGAATAGTTCAAAATAAAGGTTAAATATTACATACTTGATGTTTGGTTTTAATACCTCTCAGTCGAGATGGATCAATCCAAGATTTTAAGTCCTGATTAGTCCTTTGGTATCAGTCAATATGATGCTGATCTGATTAGTTACCAGCATCAATCTGACCGTCTCATCCTCATATTAAGGAATACAGACTGAGAATGATGTTTTATTTTGACTTTATCCAGAGAGGACAGTTGATAGATTGTTAGGACAGGATCTACAGTTTAACTGTAAACCTGAACGGTGGATAAGGGTCAGAGTTCAACTTGAACATGGTCTAATAGTTGTTGATGAAATCAGCATGGAATCCCTCCAGACTGCTGAGTTGCTGTAGCTCTCTTCCTTTATGTTACAGGGCTCTACACTATGATTTGGTTGCACCTTTTTTTTGGGGTGTACAGCATGACCATGTATGCTGATGATCAGACGTTGTAACTGTCATACCATAGTTTGGTATGAAGTAAAGATTGACAGTGACTCCAGTTATGATGTTTGTAAAGGTTTTTACTGTGAATTGTAGGTTTGTCACAGGTCATTAGTGAAACTGAAAACCTGACATCTGTGCTGTCTTTCATGGACATGTACTGCACATGATTTTTCTGTTTAGCTCTCACATGACTTTTGGGTTTGAGTGTTTTGTCCATGTGGGGTCTCCATAGAGTAGACAGAGAAACACTGTGCAGCAAGAAGCAGCTGGTGAAAACTTTAAGTTTAAATCATCTTACAAAGATCTGTTTATCTATCTGTCTGGCAGGGCAGCTACGATGAGGGAGGACAGAATAAAATAGTTTGGTTTTTTCCAAATGTAACTGCTTCATCATCTACAAAAACGTGAAGGCGAAGCTGTATGTCATTAACGTTAAACTTTACTGTTACCAACATTGTGTTATCAACACTGACATTAACATTAGACACATTTTTACAGGCTTTAGCAACATTTTTTTCAAAGTTATCCTTGCTGAGGTAGCTTCCTGTCTCCCTTCACTCTGTCGCCTCTTCACCACAGCTCTCAGTGAGCCACAGCAGAGCCAGAGAGAAGTTGAGACTTCAGTGTTGGTTTTTGAAAATCACATTATTTGCAGAGCAGTGTTACATTTCATGAGTACAGTTCCACACTCTTATTGTGGTCCATGAATGTGCACAAATATAGACTTTGTGTTTATAAAGATCATTAAAACAGTATAATTTACAATTTAAAGATCATAGTTCTGCTCAGCCGGTGTCTCTCTAACAACATTCTCTGTTGGAGTGTGAGCTGCATGATCTTTCCTGATTGGTAAAATTTTGCCATGTGTGTCACCTCGCATCTTTTTTTTCATACTCTGCTGAACTCTCATCCAAAGAGCACCTCCGCCTCCTGCAGTAGTTTACAAGCCTGATATTGATAGACAAGCTCTGCCAGACAGACACCCCCACCTGCTGAAACACATAACTGCCGTCTATAGACGCATTAAATGGTTGTAATGAATTGATGTCTGCAGCCAATGGGTAAAGCACCTGGCCTGTCATTTACAGCCTGTTATGGTTTTACAGTTGTTGTAGTTGATCCAAACATCGCTTCTGCTTGTGACAGTTCAGTCTGCTGCTGTCCTTCTGTTCATCTGTACAGCTTTATAACTTTATACATTTAATATTAATATTTCTCCTTTTTTACTCCTTTCTCAGGAAAAATGCCGAGCAGCATCAAGACAAACATCAAATCTGCCTCCAGCTCAATGCATCCTTACCCTCGATGAGACTCTTCTTTTTCCTGGACTCAGGATTTGTTGCATTTCAGACCCTCAGACTTCTCATCTTTGTGTCCTGAGATAAAAATGAACTTTTTTTTTTTTTTTGGTGTAATTGAGCAGCCTGTGCTGTCTCTGTTTTCTTCTGATGTTCTTAACTTCACATGAAAAAAAAAAAGATCTAAAAAAAAAAAATAGATAAAATAATTCATAACCATAAAGTTTTCCATTTAAATTTTGACAGTGTTTGAGCCACCAGATGGCAGTATGTCACCCTTTATCAGCTGTTCTGAAACTGAACCGTTCACTTTCTTTTTATTTATTTGTTGTTGTTGTTTTTTTTTTAAATAAAAATAATGACATTTTGGAGTGTTGTTTGTTTTAGTTTGTTTAAAATAATCTGTGTAATCCATCTCCTGTAAGAAACAAGAATCCTCTTCAAATATGTTTTTAATCATTCACAACAAAACTTTAATTATTTTGCTAAAAGCTCAACATGTTATCCTGTTTTAAAAAACTATTTTTTATTGACATCTCTGAGGTAATCATTAAAGTTGCCTTGTTGCATGTGTGTGTATGGTTTCTTGACATGAGAGGGACCGCAGCCATCAAATGACCATCTAACATTTCAGACATGCACCATGATCTGATGTCTGTTCTCAGTTTATGCCGGTTTCTCCCCCGTTTCTCCCTCTCTTGTCTCTCTTTGCCCATTTTGCTGCAGAGCCAAAGGTGAGAGTAATGAGGGTGGACGTCGCTCTGTGTGGCCTGATAATGTCAAAGTGTTTAAGGGGGCAAATGAGGAAGTATCGGTGCTGACGTGTGAGGGGGGCCTCTCTCCACGCCGGCTCTCTCTGTCCACTCCAATCCCTGTCCTGCTGCACAGCACAGTGACCGTGCTGCTGTCACAGCAAGCAGGCCCATGGCTGACCTACATACACCCTCTGTCCCCAAACAGGCAGACGTCTCGCTGTGTCAGCCACCACGGTCAGACGCTCTGCTGAGACAGCTCAAAGCTGCACAAGGTCAAGCCTTCGTCCACAGATGAGCTCCAAATTATAAACAAAGACCCAACAGAAAACATCCTGCGAAGCTCAGGAAGCTGAGAGGCTGCCTCAACTTTTCTGCATAACTTCCCCCCAAACTTAAAGGATTCATGCAGCTGCTGTTTGTCTGCTCTTCATTTTAAAGTTAACTCAAGTTAGACTCTTAGGGTCTTGTGATTTCTGTTTCACCAGCTTTACTATCCAGTGGTGTCATTTCATTCAAGTTTAACAAAATGACTGAAGACTTGACTGAGTCAGTCTGTCTGTCAGAAAACGTTATTCCCTCACTTCCTTTACTTTAATGTTTCATTACCATTTCACGTCTGAATTCCTGATGAATAAATGCATCTATTTCATGTCCATGTTTTTAAGGACTCAAAGTTCTTAAATAATCGACAGAAAAGTGATCCCTCTCAGAGGATGGTACCCTAATTTTATTGCTTTATTTAACTCCTCTATTAGACAGATCGACAGAAAAGAGAGACTGGAATCATGTGAGATGCTTGAATGCACTTTTTTTCTTGTCTTGTATTGTAAAATGTATTTTTTATAGATCTTTATTTATTTATGTATTTATTTATGTTAGAGCATGCACCCCATGTACAGAGGCCACAATCCACATTATGCTGGATCAGTTCTGGGTCCAGACAGCATTCAAATCGTGACTGTTAGTCTTCTCTTTTTCTCAACATTTCTAGTCTCTCTCAAATGTACTAATCAATTAAAGACCAAAAAAAAGACACGAGAAAATGCTTCTCTACATGTCATAAAGACTGAGGTTCCCAAAGTTTTAGCCCTCTGACCCCAGAAAAGCTATACCAGAGAAGGAAAAGGTATTTAATTTAGCTGATCAGTTTAAAATCAAATTGCTTATGTGCACATATTGCTGTGTTTCCAAAATGAATAAACCTCCACTGATACCATCGTTATCCCGGTTTAGTCACCTTGAAGGTCTTCAACCAAAAAAATATGGAAAACATGTCAAACATTTTCTGTTTGACCTGTTTTTATGTCAGATTTTACCACTATTTGTTTATATGATAGTTAGCATAAATAAAATACACATTTGTAAATAGTTTTTGATTTTGGAAGGATTTCACGACCCTCTCTCTGTTTCATGACTTATCTTTAGACGTCTTATTATAAATCTTTGGAGAATGTGTTTCATCTTCAATAATCTCAGTCCTTCAGTAAGAGCAGACCATGGGTTTATTTGTTCTCCCTGAAGAGGCAGACAGAGTGACGTCAGCTTCTGTCAAAACCACATCTGAGCACCATGAAAGCTGTGTGTCCTCTGTGTTTTCAGCATGAACATCCATTTACTGCAGAGGCCTCCTCATGTCAACTTTAACACCTGCTGGATACAACCAAGCACTGCCCAATAGACAGGGACTACAATTTCTGTGGCTTTATCCATCCATCCATCCATCCATCCATCCATCCATCCATCCATCCGTCTATACATCCATCCATCCATATCCATATCCATCCATCCAACCATTTATCCATCCATCCATCCATCTTCCATCCATCCATCCATCCATCCATCCATCCATCCATCCATCCATCCATCCATCCGTCTATACATCCATCCATCCATATCCATATCCATCCATCCAACCATTTATCCATATCCATCCATCCATCTTCCATCCATCCATCCATCCATCCATCCATCCATCCATCCATCCATCCATCCATCCATCCATCCATCCATCCAACCATTTATCCATCCATCCATCCATCTTCCATCCATCCATCCATCCATCCATCCATCCATCCATCCATCCATCCATCCCAACCCAAACAACCATCTTAAGATGAGACAAACTAAGTTCTCCACAATCTAATCTCATCAGCAAGCACTACACCATAAGTGAAATGCAATTTGACAATTATTTATTGATTAATATTTGATTATACATACATTTTATATAAGAATAAAGACTCTTCATCACATGTAAATTTCTGCCTGCTGATAATTTGGGGAAACTTCAGGGATCTGCTGTAGCTCCCAGACACAAGGCACCCCCTCAGGGTGCCACAAATAGGACAGGAAGAAGATAGAGAGAAGGGAGGGAGTTGAGCAGAATGTGAGAACCATATTATTCAGTCTATAGTAGGAACCAAAGAGGAGAGGAACAGTCGAGGTGTGGTCCTGAAACTTTACTTCATAGCATCACTTACAGACTTTATCTAACCACATGAATAACACTTTTCTTTTACTGCGTATCGTTGCGAGAGACAACAGCACATAAAAAAAGAAAACAAAAAACTAAAACAGTTAAGCACCGATAAGCCCTGCTGAGTAACTTAAGACTTCCTGTATTAAATGTTTGTCTATACTTTAATCTCAGGCAGCAACCTTTGGTCTAAAAATACCTAAAACATTAATAATAACATTAATCATCTAAAAATAACTGCAGATTTTAACACTTCTGTCTCCTATTTTTAGACTGGAGGTTACTGCTTGAGGAAACTTTGTCCATTTATTATAGTGTTTACACTGACGTCACAGTTACCTGGATGGGTGGCCATAATGGAGGTACACAAGTGTAAACACTGAATGGACAGAGATAGAAGTGCATGGTCAAAAAATGATTTTAAGATGAAGACTGTTGAAAAACACTCAGAGCACTAAAGCTTATTGTTAAGGACTTGGTCAGCAAGAAAAAGAGAGATATTGTGAGAAACTACGGCTAATAGGTGGGACAGACCCATACGAGTCAGCATCAACTTCATGGAATCATGACGAACCTCCGGTTCTTCCCTCCATATCCTGTCAGGATATTAGTTACTACCTTGTTTTTACACCTGTTCATAACTAACTCTTCCTCCCCATGAACTTGAACTCAATGAGACTGAGCCCTGTAGAGTAATACCAAACAGAAATTTGACCATGTTTCAGTGCTTATATGAAGACTAAAGGGATGATCTAGTAAAATCTCAAATCAAATAGTAACAGAATCTCTTCCCAAAAATATTTCTGAATGGCATTAGCATGTTTGTTTGTTTTTTATTTCAACTCTCTCTTCTCCTTCTGGTTTCACTGGAATAATCATGACATTGATGGCATCAGCGAACATGCTAGAAACAGAAGCTGTTGATACTTTGAATACATAAAGCCTAGTTTATGCCTGACAAGCAATGAGGTCTGTACAGTTCCATGCTGACAAATGATGTCATTTTAGCAACCACGTCCTCTTCTTTTCAAGCAGAAAATATCCACAATGTGGACATCCAAATTTTGTAACTGCCAGACAGAGAGACACACAAACAGGAGCTCTATGAGCATCTGAAGTTCAAAAATCCTGGTGTTTATATGATTCACCACACAGAGATCAGACAGAAATCCTGCTGCAGCTGGCAAGCCACAATCTCCTCCATTCTTCAGACAATTGTTTGCACTCCTCTTTTTGGTAGTTGAAAGTATTTGAGATGTTTCTCGGTCCAACTGATTATTGCAGCCTGCAATAATTGAACATTTTGTGCGATGATAATCCTATATACCTGCAAGCTCATTTCATTCTGTTGTGACAGTGCCTCCAATATGGCTGACTTCTAAATTGATGACATCACATGAAAACACTCAGTTTATTTCATTATATGGTTTAGCTTCCCTAAAATATTGTATGACAATATTAAACTTACTCAATTATTGGATATATTTATATTCTTATAGCTTATTTATGTGAATTTTCAGTGTCAGAATTATTCATTTGTTTTGGTTTTTGTCCTTTATGGAGCCTTTAATTTGTGAATTTTTCATCCTCCTCATAAAACAGCATTGAATGAAGGACTGAAAAACAACTAAAGTCAGAGCACAGAGCACATGAAGCCATGCTAAATGCTAACTTAGCTTCCCTTATCAGAGTGGAGGGCTCGACTCCTTCTGGTGGGATTCTCATTATTTAGCAAGATACATTGAAATCATATATTTAACAGAAAAATGAAAAATTTAAATCAAAAAACTTTATTAATTCAGGCGTTTAAATTGTATCAGAGCTTTTTCTTAGCCTTGAAAGCACGGTGCGGTTTTCTTTCAATCTTAGCCTCTGGAGAGGATTAAAACCTCCTCAAAGAGACATGAAAAGTTAAAAACGGTTAGAGCTGCTGTATATTTTACACTGTCTTTAAAGAGGTTTTTAATTCTTAAACCCCAAAATACTTTCCCCTGAAGTCAGCTTGTTTTTTTTGTTTGTTTGTTTTGGGGTTTTTTTTTTTAAGCCGCCTGAAGTCACACCATGAGGGGTCAACAGTGCTTCATGGTTAAGAGGATGAAGCCTTATACATAGATATTCCACAGTGCTAACAATTATTTAATAATTAATTCGATTGTTTTAACTTTTCAATCATTTATGTATTTTGTAAGTGAGAGAGAGAGAGAAAGAGAGAGAGAGAGAGAGCGAGAGAGAGAGAGAAGCAGGAAAGTCCCACTCAGTGGGACTTTCAGCCACGCTGTACATTCTGGATAATGGGGAAAACTCAATATGACAGCTGCCTCCTAAATTACAATATACACGCTATAGAAGGGAACACAGAGCAGGGAGAACTGGGCAGTTTTTGTTAACTGACACAAATCCATCCTGACAACATAATCAGCATCGCTATCTTATGAAAAGACAGAATTTCCCTCCAAAGCGACACACGGCAGTGACCAAATGTGTCAAATGACTTCATGTCCAGATATGCAGGGAAAACATTTAAGAATCTGAAAACACGGACACAAACTCAAAACAAATTAGATCACCGCTGCGTGAGAACTGACATGACTGATGTTGTTTTTGTTGCTGGGGATGAGTGAGATAATTAATGCAACAGCAGTGTATCTGAACGTCCTTGATCATCAATGCAAAATTTTGTTTTGTCTCATTTTTGATTCGTGTTTTGCAGAGATAACTTTCTTTAATAGGAGCATCTCCTGGCACCGTTTAAAAGGATGTTTCCCCCGTAATTGAAGAACATGATAAGGTCCGTATCTTGCTCATTATGGAAGCTTTAGGCAAATATAAAGAAACAGTTTAAAACCTTAAAACTCCCACACCCAAAAACTAAAACCCTCAAATATTCTGCAGATTCCAATTCAAATGTTCCACGCTTGAGATAACTTGAAAGGCTCCAGTGACGTACGCTGATCTGTGAAATCTTTTCCAAACGTCTTCTTTATGAAAGTTGGGATCAGAGGAATTCATTAGAGATCTGTGGGTGGCATAGGCAATACGAGGCTGAGGCTTTCCAGCAGCGAGTCTTTGCCAAACTGAACTGCTTCCAAATCTTAAATCTGCAACACTGACTGGAACACACCCACAGCCGCTAATTACTCGACCCGATTCCTGCAGAACTGTTACTTTGTGATTCATATGAGATCCATCAGTGGAGGAGGACTTGTTTCATCTTGTAAATGCAGAAGGTTTTCCTTGAGACAAAGCCTCTCCATTAAGTCGTGCCCTCGGCCCTCAGACCTTACACCGTCTGCTCCATGAGTCCTTCCCTCGGGCACATGTGTGGCTCCTTGTCGTGTGTCTGTTGGTGTGTGTCTGTTGGTGTGTATCATGCTGGAAGGAGCTGACATAACTGATACACAGAGTGCTGAGTATGAGGCCGGCCCTTTTATGAGCCTTGTTATTGTCATTGATATAATGTGAGCCCTGAGCCTCTCAGTATGTGTCACATACGTTGTGGTCCAGTTGAGGATGATTGATGTGAAACTCCAGCAATGAGAAGACTTTAATGTACAAAACAACTGATCTCTGTTCCTGTCCTCACATCCCACAGCCAGACGATATGATATGATATGATATGATGCATCACGATGGGACATGATATGGTTTAAGATTTCACATGTTATGATAAATATGAAACCATAAAGTCAAGATAAGACACAACAGAATACACTTTTATACAATAAGTCTCTTTTGGGAAAATGATCCGAGGTTCTGCCTGACTGAAGCTGTAAACATGATTGATTTTTACAGCTTTGAAAGAAATAAAGGATCAAAAAAATATTTAATGATTTATTACATAATAAGTTTAAATTGAATGTAAATTTTCATCATTCAGGTATAAATCATGTGTGTACATTGATTTTTTATGACACGAGTGCTTCCTTCACTAACCAAAATGAAAGCTGACTGTAAGGAGTATCTGAAGCCTCGTATGCAAGTTACGCTTAAAAAAGTAGCCGCACGTTTCAACTCACAATCTCCACAAGTTTCCTCTGGATGGCAGGCGGGAGTGTGACCTCTCTCAAATAAGTTTCAAGACTCTGTGGAGCTTCACTGACTTCAACAGAAAGAAGTGTGTAAACATTAAGAGTTTGGATCACAAGAAGGGCTCAAGAGGGAACAACAAAACTTCAGGACTGAAAACCAGAAGGAGGAAGAGGTTGATGATGAACAAGAAATGGAGAAGTGTCCAAGTTGGACACTTGGACACCACAGAGTTGGAATTTCCTTGTTTCTGTCAATTTATTATGTAATGAATAATTCTACAATTCTACAATTTCATTTAGCAGACGCTTTTTTCCAAAGCGACGTACAAACCACACACCACTGAACAACAGTGGGAGCAATTTGGGGTTCAGTGTCTTGCTCAAGGACACTTCGACATGTGACTGCAGGAGCTGGGAATCGAACCCACGACCTTCCGATTATGAGACGACAACTCTACCACTGAGCCACAGTCGCCCACATAATAAAATATTTCATCCTGAATTTTACAGGGTCACCCTTTAATCCCTCAGATTTGATAGTTCATAGTGCTTCTGTGCAGCGAACATTCAGCTGAGATAAAATATATTCAAATAATTAAAGGACACACTACAATAAAACAGAATATACAGTGATGTTACATTTTGAAAAACGATAATAAAATGATAAGATACAACATTTTCAACTGAAAAGTTCAGAAACAAATCTTATTTCAAGATGTTAAAAGACAAAAATGAGTGCTGAATTGTTTGTAACAGGTGAAAAAATCTGCTGGACAAAGACAAATTTGCTCGTCTAGTTTCTTAAAATTAGAATAAATTCTTAATACAAGAAAAATTTCTCTTACCACATTGGAAGTTTTTCTTTTTACTTGACACAAGCAATTCAGAGACCTCATTTTTGTCTTGAAATGACTTGAAAAAGACATTTTTCTGGACTGGTCAAGTGAACGTGGTTCATTTTAAGTCTAAAAATGAATTTGTACTAAAAATACAACAAAAGCACTTGCTTAGATTCCAGTTTTTTGCAGTGTAGACTGTATAGTTAATGGACGCTGTCTCTAAGACCTCACCCGTCTGTTTGGAGTTTTAAGGCTAATCAGCTGGCCCGGCCATATTGGAAATGAGGTGGGCTTTGAGCCTCCTCACTAACAGCCATAGGGCGCCAGTCAGTCACATGAGCTGAGCTGAGCCTCTGATTGGAAAAAACTGGCAATCTTAATATCTTCTAAACTGTTTAGAATTTTCTCCTTTGGAAAAATTATTTTGAGGGCTTCACAAATTTACCTGTAAAATGATTTATTATATTCATTAAAAATGACCCTCAGATTTAGTGGTTGGTTGTCCATCTGTTTGGCATTCTTTTAACTTGTAAGTGGATAAACCTTAAATGATACAACCCCAATTCTAATGAAGTTGGGACGTTGTGTAAAATGTCAATAAAAACAGAATACAATGATTTGCAAATCCTGTTTAATCTATATTCAACTTAATACACTACAAAGACAAGATATTTATTGTTCAAACTGATAAACGTTAGTTTGGGGTTTTTTGTTTGTTTTTACAAATATTCACTCATTTTGAATTTGAAGACTGCAACACGTTCCTAAAAAGTTGGGACAGGGTCAACAAAAGACTGGGAAAGTTGAGTAATGCTCCAAAAACACCTGTTTGGAACATTCCACAGGTGAACAGGTTCATTGGAAACAGGTGAGGGTATAAAAGGAGCATCCCTGAATGGCTTTGTGAACAACTGTGTGAGCAAATAGTCCAACAGTTTAAGAACAATTTTCCTCAATGTACAATGTCAAAGAATTGATGGATTTGATCATCTACAGTCCATAATATCATCAAAAGATTCAAAGAATCTGGAGAAATCTCTGCACGTAAGCAGCAAGGCTGAAAACCAACATTGAATGCCCGTGACCTTTGACCCCTCAGGCAGCACTGCATTAAAAACCAACATCATTGTGTAAAGGATATTACCACGTGGGCTCAGGAAGACTTCAGAAAACCATTGTCAGTTAACACAGTTCATCACTACATCTACAAGGTCAAGTTCAAACTCTACCATGCAAAGACAAAGACATATATCAACAACACCCAGAAACACCGCCGGCTTCTCTGGACCCGAGCTCATCTGAGATGGACTGACACAAAGTGGAAAAGTCTGCTGTGGTCTGACGAGTCCACATTTCAAATTGTTTTTGGAAATCATGGACGTGGTGTCCTCCAGGCCAAAGAGGAAAAGGACAATCTGGATTGTTCTCAGGTCAAAGTCTCAAAGCCAGCATCTGTGATGGTATGGGGGTGTGTTAGTGCCCATGGCATGGCTAACTTGACCATCTGTGAAGGCTCCATTAATGCTGAAAGGTACATACAGGTTTTGGAGCAACATATGCTGCCATCCAAGCCACGTCTTTTTCAGGGACGTCCCTGCTTATTTCAGCAAGACAATGACAAGACACATTCTGCACCTGTTACAACAGCGTGGCTTTGTAGTAAAAGAGTGCAGGTACTAGACTGGCCTGCCTGCAGTCCAGACCTGTCTCCCATTGAAAATGTATGGAGCATTATGAAGAGCAAAATACAACAACAGAGACCCCGGACTGTTGATCAACTGAAGTTGAACATCAGTCAAGAATGGTAAAGAATTCCACCTCCAAAGCTTCAACAATTAGTGTCCTCAGTTCACAAACACTTATTGAGTGTTGTTAAAAGGAAAGGTGATGGAACACAGTGGAAACATGATGAGTGAATATTTGCAACAAAACAAAGTTTATCAGTTTGAACAATAAATATCTTGTCTTTGTAGTGTATATTCAGTTGAATTTAGGTTAAACAGGATTTGCAAATCATTGTATTCTGTTTTATTTACGTTTTACACAACGTCCCAACTTCAATGGAATTAGGATTGTAAAAGATAAGATATTATTTGATTTATGATTTATGAGAGCTTCTAGAGAGATGCTGAAGCCAGTTCAAACCACAAAGAGCTTACAGTGTATCACAGGTAACCTTCATTACCATTAAAACAGCATCAATAAGAGGAAGCGATATGAGAACCAACTGCACAACCCACACAGCCTTAAGGATCATTATATAAAATCAGAGTGAGTGGTGGAGGACAAATCAGATGATTGTTGTTTTAAATACTCCACTTTATTCACCGGCTGGATTTCCAGCTGTGTGTTTTCTGCTGTTTGATGCTGGGCAGTGCAGCATTATAAACACAGCCTTTGCATGACGGCAGATAGCTAAACCTACACTGTTACATCAACTCTACATCAGGCCACTTTAGAAAAGCTTAAAGCTTAAAACACAGTGGAAACAATTAGGAAAGTGAGGAATCATGTGATAAATTAAAAATTAATGGGACTGGCACTTTTTTTTCTTTTAAGTCATCTGACGTTTCATCGTGGACCAGTTCCTACATTCACAGGTTTGAATCCTGTAAACCAAAACCCAACGCATCTTTTTTACTTGTAGATGATTCACTTTGTGATTTCTGCTCTTCAAGCAGAAGATCAAAATATTAACACCTGCCAAATGATTCATTTCTGTTTTTCAGGGAGGAATAAAAGCTGGTTAAATTTAAGAGTGAACACTTTTAGAGGAAGTGTCAGAAAAGGTAAGGCAGCGGATAATGATCAGAATAGTCTTTTTAAAACCTCGCACAGCGCTCATTACAGCGTAGCATGTTATTCAGGCCGTTTGTGAGAGAAATCAGAAATTCAAAAGAACATGGAGTGATTTCTTCCTAGAATGGGATTTACACCTTTTCAGCATGTAATGACTAAATCAGCCCCACAATGCCTTTTGGTTTGCAGGAGCACATGAATAAATTACACATGTCCAGCTCTTCCTGCCTTTCATTCCTCACACAGTGGCTAAAAGAAGCCTTTTGATGGAAACAAGGAGGCCTCTCCATGTAATTACACTTGATCATGTTTGCATATGTCACTCCCACAGTCTCTGTCACGCTCTGTGGTTTTGGATGCTCCTGGGAACCTTTTTTTGTTTTTTTTTCTAATCTACAAGTTAATGTTTCAAGCAGTTTTCCTGCCGTTTTCTTTTTCTCAGGAGCGGATGAATTGAAGGAGCCGAATCAGACATCCTGTCTGGTTTATCTGGAGGAGAGAGATAAGTGTGGATTCCGCCTCTTTCAGGGAACGCACATTAACCATGCCTTGGAGGGAGCGCTGGGTGTTGGGAAGGGGGTTGGGGGTGTCTGTCTGCCGGGAGCGCACAGCTTTCACTCACTTCGAAAACTGTGAAAATGTCCCCTTCACACCCTCGTCAGCGCGGCCGAGCTCCGGCGCTGTGTTAGTGTTGATAAAATGCCTGCGTGCAGTCGCATAGTTGGAAGTGAGATGTTCAATGTTATCCAGAGGTGTTGGACTGACAAGTCAGCAACGTGTAAACTTGTGTCCTACAGTGACTCCTGACCCTGACCCTGTTACTAAAGTCTGGAGGAGAAACCACACGCAAGTTTGAGCTGAAACACAGCCGCCGTGCATTTGTGGAAAAACTTGACCAGAGCTCATAAAACTTCATGACAAACCACAGAAATGCAATTTATGCAACAAAAGAAACTATTTATTTGGGATACGCATTGCCAGTACAAATGAAGAGACCATAAAACCTACACCTTTCAGCTATTTTTCTCCACAGAAAACAGGATTTGGATTGGAATTAAAAAGACAATAGTTTTCCATTTGATACCTTTTTACATACGCAGAGATCTTAAAAGTTCAAAGCTGTCAAGAAAAAGGCTCCACGATTTCACTCTGAAATCCTTATAAAAAAGAAGTTAACATTCAAAACACTGCAGTACGTTATTTTATTGAAGAACAAAAAGACATGCAACAAATAAAACATTTTATGTTTTACAAATTGTTCGTTTTTCTTTTCATGTCTCTTTTCCTTTTATATTCAAAAACTAAAAAGCGTCATTACATGAAGCTTCGATAATATTTGACAGGCAATGTGAAAAGTAGAGTTACGCCTTCTCCTTTTTTTTTTTTTTTTTTTCTTCTTTTTTTTTTTTTGAAGGGGTGCAGAAACAATCCTTGTGTTTGCCTTGCATGGCCGGTGCTGTCAGTTCACTCCAATGACTCCAGAAGACATGACTGAGGCAGGTTCTGTGTATCACTTCAGTGCTGCTCGGCCCCGCCACTCTAATACTGAGCAGGGGAGGGGAGGGGAGCAGGAGAGGCCGGTCTGAGTGATCCAGGTGGGTTGGTTTTGTGTAGTTCTGCCGGGGAAGGAGCTATAAAACATCCATGATTTCATACATGTGTAATAAATACAAACACACTCACAACTGTTGAAAAATACCTCTGTGGTTCTGCATGTGACGGCTTTGGACGGGGGATCATGTTTGTTCTCTGCTGGGCTAAAATCAAAGAGCTGCGTTTACACTGACTCCTCATCTTCAGGACGGCAGCCATGGCGGCTGCAGGCTTGTTTAAATGATCTGAAATGATTACACAGATTCAACCTTCAGTCTGACAGGAACTCTTCTATGCTGTGCTAAGATGTATACTGTCCAAATAAAGAAAAAGGAGGAGTAAAGGTGCATATCTACATACTGTATATAGAGCATTCTTGGGGTAATTCACATACAATGGAAGCATAAAATAAAAAAAGGGAAGTAGAAAAGCAATGTAGTATCAAATCAAAAGAAAAACATCATGAGTTATTCACAATATGGAGACATAAAAATATATCCAAACAGGATCTGGATTTGTGTGCCATCAGAGTATTAGTTTCCATCTTAATTTATATAAACACCTCTGCTTCTTTTGGGGTTAGAATACAGAGGACTGGAGCATTATGGGATGCTCACAAGTACAGGCGATAATAAAATCCTTCCAAAGAAAAACAACAAAAAAAAAACAAACGTGTCAGTAAAGCTGATCCCAATGAGGAGGATAAACTCTGCCTTTTTGGTATTCAAAGGACGCAGGACGCATAAATCTGATGACAATGGACTGGTTTGTGATGGTGGATGTTGTGTTTTAGGAGGGAGTACAGATGAAAAGTAAAAATATGAAGAAGAATCAAATTAGTGCAACGCAAAAAATACAATAGATATATTTAGAAAAAAGCCTTCGCTGTGGTTCAGTTTGCAAAATAATAATGAGTCTTCAAACTACATTGAAGTGTTGACCCATCAGCTCAGTACTGTGCATTTAAATGAAGAATTCAGTTTCTGTATTTGATTTGGTTACCAGCAGTATTTGGCTATGTTGACCACAGTGTGTAAACTCTCTCTCTCTCTCTCTCTATCATGACTCTGATAGTTCAACCTTGATATCTCCTCTGGATTCTTTCCTCTGACGTTTACAAACAATACCCTTTGAGTTGAATCGTCAGGTGTTTTTGTGCTTTAATACATGTTGACGTGCTCTAAATGCTGCTGATGTTGCCATGTGGAGTGAACATGTGTGACAGAACTCAATGTGTAAACAAATGTGAGCAGGTAACTTCAGATATGAAAAATGAGTTGCATAAGGGTGGAAAAATTCAGGTCAATTTCAGGAAAGTTTTCTGAAAATTTTCATGAGAATTTTACTTTGGGAATATTGGAAATTTTCAGGGTTTATTGCCGTCGACTTTAAAAAAAAATTCTAAAAATTCAACTGTCACGTAATTCTTTATGGTTTTTGTTGTTTGAAGATGATGACCAATCATAACGAGACAGTGAAGCCACTGAAGATGAAGAGGTCCAGGTCCAGGCATGAAGAGAAGCTAGACTAAACATGTTGACATTTTTGAATAGGACTTTTTTTCAGGGTGCTGAGGAGGAGACATAAGGAAGATGTCTGCTTTTTTTAAATACCTGAATCCTCTTTTATTTTTCAGCATTCATGGTTTTTGTTGTTCTGTAAAAGAAACCATTAAAGTTCTCCAGTTTAAAACCTGATTAGTGTCATTTATAGATGTTGTATCAGACATATTCACATGTATGTTTGCTTATGTCAAATATTTATGCCTACATTCATGACGGGGCGGCTGTGGCTCAGTAGGTAGAGTTGTCGCCCCACAATCAGAAGGTTGTGGGTTCGATTCCAGCTCCTGCAGTCACATGCCGAAGTGTCCTTGAGCAAGACACTGAACCCCAAGTTGCTCCCACTGTTGTTCAGTGGTGTATGAATGTGGAGTGAGTGTTAGTCTTAACGGTGGTCTGATTAGCTTAAGTCGGCCATCTGTGTGAATGTGGTGTGATTGGGTGAATGAGGCTAGCAGTGTAAAGCGCTTTGAGTAGTCGGTAAGACTAGAAAAGCGCTATATAAGTACTGGTCCATTTGGTCCATGACAGTTAGACTCAGTTTAGGAAAATTCCCTGAAAAATAATTTATAATGTAATTTAAAGATATTGCATTAGACATGTTTGCATGCGTGTCTGCTTTATCCACCTGTTTCTTCAGAAGCTTATGGGTGTTGACTTCAGTTGGTGGTTATCTACTTCTGGTTGCCTTGCAACGATACAGCTGACAGCTGGCAAGCTAGCGCAAAACAACTCATGTGAAAAACTACAGAACCGTCCTCACGGAAAACATGAGCACTATGGTTCCACCTCTGATTTTAAAAGCTGGTTATAAGAGCAAACATCATCAGCTTTGTGGTTTCCATGGTGTCCTAAACGGAACATTCGACCGGAAGAGCAAAACCGACAACCGCCATGAACCATGGGAAGTCAGGAATAAGGTGGACAAAACCACAGTGTTCATGCAGTACAATCCCTTCAAATTCCTGTAAATTTCTGAAAATTCCCATGAAAATTTTCCAACTTTGAAAATTCCCGGAATTTTGCAACTCTAGTATAAAAAGCCGCACATGTCACTGTTTGTGTTAGAAATCCTGAATTCAGTGATGAGTTATTGGATGTTACCTGACTAGATTAACATAAATTGTTTTTCACAAAAATTATGATGAAAAAAATAAAAAAAATAAAAAATACAAAAGAATAAAACACAAAAATAAGTAACGCAGTATTATCAAAATTCACCTCCAGGGTTGAACTTTGGCACAGTAACAAAGGCAGAGGTGTAGTGACAGGGCATGAGGAGGTGAACAGTAGAATCCCAATAGTTATAAACATTTGTAGAACCAAAGCGTCTTTATGTTGTTTTATGTTATGTTGTTTTAGCGTTGTTTTGGAATAGAGGTAGTGTGAAAGCATCTCAATTTACAAGAAGTGGGGCGTTAGCTGCTAACTGTGAGCCTACTGTGTGGATATATAATGTAAGAGAAAATACAAAGAGGCAACATGGACACCAAGTGGAAACTGTACAAACTGTGAAGTGTGGATATGAGTCCCCTTTGCAGTGCTGCTGCTGCTGCTGCTGCTGCTGCTGCTGCCATGGTCCAGATAGGAAAAGTGAAAAAAGTGAAATATTCGTCCATCATCCCAGACCCCATCTGTGTCCCGCTGTGACTACACACAGCACGTCACATCCACTCCTGATGGGGTTTGAGTTTTAGTTTTTGGGGATGTCGACGGGAAATGCAGCGGTGGAGGAAGTCAGGGAAGCAGAGGACACGGGGGAGTGAGGGGGAGGACGGAGGATCAGTTGGAGGTGTCAGAGTGAACGCTTCCGGGTCCTTCTGTGGGTGAAGTCACTGATGAGGGGGTCGGAGCATCCTGCCAGCCACCGTTTGCCTGAGAGAAGAAAGAGAGGAGCAGAAAGGAGGAGGAGGAGGAGGAGGAGGAGGAGGAGGAGGAGGAGGGGTGAGTCTGTTACTCTCATATTCATTATTCACTGCAGCTGGGTCAAAGACTGTGAGGTAGGACGAATGGAAGTCCTCAGGGCAAGGTAGTGTATGAGCGCAGTGTGCTATGCTGAGATACTTTGGACGCACAGCCTTAAGCTAAATTGTCCGCTGGATTGCTGGGAAAGCTAACTGTGCTCAAATTACAGCTAATATTTCTGAATAAGACTGACACAAAAAATAAAAGTTTCAACCAAGCAGACGTGCAGTGAATTACAGCCTCAACCCATCATGTATTTCACCCTAAAATTCATATAATGAAGAAAACACAGAGAGGGAAAAATCTCACCGAACATGATTTTTTTTTTTTGTGTTGAAATAAATGCCTGCCACTGCCGTTATAAATAACAGAGAAAATTTATGTAAATTATATGAAAAGACCACTGAAACAAAACAAGAGCCATCAATGTCATGTGCACTAATTATGCAGCCGACAGCAGGAATTAACATACAATAAGAGGCACAGAGGGCCTTTACACCGATGGAGAAAGAGCTGTTACAGAGCAGTTAGGATATTAATAGTGAATTTAAAGCCATCAAAAAAAAGAGGAAATGGTCCTCAGCAGCCTTTCATTTCAAAGCCTGTTATTTGAGGCAGAGGAGTGTAATCACAAATGGAGGGGTCGGGCCGGGGAGCGTCTGCCTTTGGTGGCGCTCTGCCTATTTCAAAAATTGTAATTGCAGCTGTAATCATCCTCAGCATGTATTATGTATCTGCTCAGTCATTATACAGTCCCCCCTGCTCGTGAAGTATGGTTCCTTTAACTCTCTCTCATCAGTTTTTCTGTGCTTCACTCGTGAATTCTGCCGTTTGGTTCCCTGTTTTCCTCAACATGCATGATCGAAAAGGTCTACCGTGTGTTGAGACCCCACATAGAGATCACAAGAGACTTCAAAGCTGATATATTTTCACTCCCTAGAACAAAAAACCATCCCTTTTGTATCGTGGAAGTTGGTGTATCTAAAACAGGAAAGAGAAAGACCCTGATAATAAATGCTGAACGCTGTGTACGATCAAACACTTGGGCCTAAAACACTGTTTCTTTGAGAAATAAATCAAGCAGTTGAGAGGAGCACATATTGTAGTATAAGAAGTGAGTGAGGAGCCAACATTTCTAACTCACTTGCCCCAGCTACATAAATCACAGGCAAACAGGCTGCCAGGCAGATCTTACATTATGCAGTGCGGAGCTTCTTTACAGGGTATAAAAGTGAATAACACAGCATATTGTGGCAGTGTAAGATGTGGTAGAGCAAGCAGGCGTCCAAGGAGAACCGTATCTGTGAGGTCAAAGGACTGAGAAAGAACAGGGCCTGAATACGTTAGCGGCCTCTCAGGGTTAGCACAGCTGGCTGCGGGATGGGCTCTGGGCAGCCAGGAGCCTATTTGAATACACATACATGTTTTTATACAGGAGACATTTCATCTGATTATCATATGGCCACTGAGGCACGACGACGAGAGCGGAGGAACCCAGCCGCGGCTGTGACCGTCCTCGTCCTCTCAGCGCGGCTCGCTGTCAGGGCCATTAGTGTGGCAGGAACATGATCTGAGCAATGCGCTTGGATTGCTGTCCCAAGTCCACACTCTGCTCTCCTTGTGTCTGTCTTATCGATTTTCCCCTTTACGACACGGCTTGTCGCTGTGAATTTCCCTACTGTTCGCAGCCGCCAGCGAGCAAAACCCCCAACCCCTCCCTCCTCACCCCCCCCCACACTTCTTTACCCGAACTCTGCTTCAAAATAAGACAAACACGAGGGGAACACGCCCCCACGGCACATGAGGACTTGTTTCCAGCGGCGTGAGGTTTTATTTTAGTGGGGCAGCGGCACTGTCTCCTGCGAGGCTTTAATGGGAGCGTCTGGCCTCTGGGCTGCTAATCATGGGTCAGGTGGTCAGGGGGCTTCAAAGTCCAGAGCAGGAGGTGTCACCTGTTTGTGCAGTTCGCTCACGGCTGACTGTACGTGGCTGCAGGTGCTACGACAGACCTGATCCGACGTGACAGGCTCAGACGGCAGCGCTGCATGTGTGTGGCCAGCCCCATGCCTGCATACGCCGAACAGAGTGCCGCCCATGGCACGAGCGATACAGAAGCAATCAACTAGGTGACCATGGAGCAGAGACAAGTCCTACTAAGTGGCATTCTGAGCCCTATGGCTTCGAAATAATTGGTAGAGAGAGAAAGACACAAAAAAAGAATCCTTACATTGATGCCCTGCGGACTGTACATCTGGTTGGCTGTGAGTCCTTCACTGTATCCGCCTGTCTGACTGATAACATGGCGAAGGGTATCCACCTGAAACAGTCAGAGGCAACAAACAAAGCAAGGTCAGCGTCAACACAAGAGAAACACAAGAGAGAAGAGAGAGGGATGACAAGAGAACAAGAGAGATAACAAGAGTACACTGCTGCAAGTCTATCCTTGGAGGAAACAAGGTCCATCAAACAAAAGGAGAATTCAGGATAAGAAATATTTGCTTTTTACAAGTTAGAATAAAAGCTTTTCACACAGCCCACACATTCTGCCCTTGAGACTGTGACGAGAGCTTTAGTGGAGCCAGAAAAGGCCTGTGCGGTCCTTCTTTTGAGAGACATTATGACTTGTCATCACAGAGAATACAGCTCTGTCTGAAAACTTTACTTGTGGTTTTGTTGCGTCTCAGTACTTGTCTACGATAGAGGATTAGGGCCAAGTAAAAAGAAAATAAAAATTGACGAGTATAAAGTGATATATTTACAAGAATAACAACATAAATTCCTGAGAAAAAAAGTCATAAGTTTCTGAGAATAAAGTCAGAAATTTCTGAGATTTAATTTAAGAATCAATTTCAATTAGGTTTAAAAAACATTATTCTGAAAGGTTGTTTTATAGGAGCGTCCATCCAACCAGGCAAAGAGGATGAAGTGCAGCGTTGCCAGACGTATGATAATTATCGTATTTGTACGATAATTTAGCCCTCTGTAGGATGTACGATCAATAATTCCAAAAAAGGCTAAATGTACGATAATTTGACAATTTCGTGTGGTTGTTACAGATTTACCCCAGTCTGACGGATTTATCTGTAAACCCTAAATGCATCTTATATCATGTAACGTTTCCAGCCAATCATAGTTTAAGTGTCATTCGTCTCAGAACGATTGACAGCCAATCACGGTCGTAGGAGCTCCGTCAGGAGGAAGTCAGTCAGTTGAGAGAAAAATGAGCTCCGGAGCCTCGAGCTGCTGATCAAACGGAGACACTAAACAGAGTGACCAATTGTGATTTTCACACAACAATAAGACAGTTGTTTTGATCATTATCAGTTATTTTGATTATTTTGTCGGGTGTACGATAATTTCCCCCAAAATACGCTAATTTTGAGGCTCTGGTACGATAATTTTATATTTCCCATCTGGCAACGCTGATGAGGTTGGCGCGTCTTCTTGATGAAGTTGTGTTGAGTTCCAGCTTTTACAAACAGCCTTCTTAATATCTCTGCCGACAGTTTGTTAGCGAACCTGGAGCTTAAAACCTAAACGTTTTAAAAGTTCAAACCTAAACTAAAGTAGAACTTCACAAGATGCTCCATGTTCCTCATTTTTTTTTTACAGGCGGCTGACAAGATACAGACTAAAATAACCAGATTATTCTACTAAATCTAGGAGATATTTTCTTGTAAATTGACTTATTTATTTATTTATTTACTTGACCCTAATCCTCCGTCACACTCGTCTGTACTGGAGGGTTGGCTTCCTTATCGGTGAACAACTGCAGTGGGGTCAGGATGAAGGGGGATATAAGTTTGTTCCGGTTCAATTCATTTTCAAAGGTGGTGAAGATGTATGATGAAGATGTGCTAATAAAAACTGCTCCCCTCACATTACGAACATGTGGCTTTATAATTAGCTAGTTTAACCAAACAGGGTCATCATAATACTTGGAGTTGAATATTTCTTCCCACAGCACATCATCCACACCGCCATATGACAAGCCAAAGCGTCTGCCGGAAGTCTGACCCTGAATTATCGACCCTACCTGTGACTGCACGTTGGCTCCCACCTGAGCCCCCTGGTACGAGTCCCCATTGAGAGACTGCACGCTCATGAACAAGTCGCCGGAGTTTGACATGTTAAAAGAGCCAGCAGAACCTAAAAGGAGAGAGGGAGCAGTGGAATCACAGAGAGACAGAAAGCAAGCAGGCTAAAGCAAGATCAGGCAACATGCACAGGTTAGCTAGCAGCCGTACAGGCTCTGTTAGCTGAGAGAAATGGAGCCAAGACGAAACAAATCAAGGATGTAGGAGGTAAAGACCTGTCATCTGACTCAAGAGGTATTTACCGAGTAGTAGTTTTCACCACCAGACATAGAAATAAAAGAGGAGTTTGTGTAAAAGCTTGTAAAAGATGACTCGAGGCTAGGCTAAGGCTAGCACAGTAGAAGAGATTTAAAAAGCAGTCGAATGGCTTCATGTTGCTGTCTTACCAAAAGTAAAATAGTCACATAATCACATGTTTGTCAAATATATAGTTTTAATTTCAGAAGAAAGCACAGGAGAAGCTCTGGCTGAGTTAAACCCAAGGGGCAACATCCGGTAGAGAAAAATGAAGCCTATGATGAAGAGCTAAAAGTTTCTGTTCATGGAGAATCCTCTAGAGGCTGGCTGCAGAAAGACCTGAAGTCACAAACACACCAAAAAAAAAAAAAAAAAACTATCGGCACACACTGTACGGTGAGTGAATTTTTTCTAACTCAGCAGTTTAGATGATACTAGGATTACGAGTTTGTCCAATCAGAGACTAAGTTCAGCTCAAGTGACTGAAGGGCGCCCTATAGCTGTTAGAAAAGAAGCTCAAATTCTGTCGTAGCCAAGATGGCCCTGTCCAATGATTGGCTTCATTTGACTGTATCAGGAACAGATGGATGACATCACAGAGACTACGTCCATATTTTATACAGTCTATGGTTAAGCCTAGATTATCGCAAGTGCTAAATGCTGCTAGCTTTGTCAAATGTGACAAATGCATCTTTTTTTACCTTTTTCCAACATGCAAGAACTTTGCATTTATTTGGTACAGTGGGATAAAACACTAATAGAAATGTCTGCATTTTGTGTTTTTGTTGATTTAAGCTACATGTTTGTTCTTCCAGTGATTTTTCTTTGCTCGGCTAAATGTTTTTTTTTTTCCTAATTCTGGTAAGACAGCAAATGAATTTTAAGATAAAGTTAAAAATGTTCAATTTTTTGCCTTAACTTATCGTCAACAAATAACAAAAAAGCAAAAAAAGAATGATAAAAGACAATTTTTAATGTAATACAAGATGAACTCATTACAAACTTTTTCACCATAGTGAGTCTTATAGAGAAATATGTAGCTGTACATTTTTTATTTTTAGTTTTAGTACACAGTGGAACAAGTCCATCATGCTTTGCTTGTCACTGGGGTCAGTTTGTTCTACATTTCTAATAAAATGTGATTTGTTGACAATAAGGAAACTACTGTAATGTCAGTACTGCAGTATGATGAAGACAGATTTGAAACAGTCACACATGAAGAATATGAAAAGCATGAGGACGAGAGAAGGAGACTTGACATGGGGCTCAGGCTGCCTGATCACTGACACAGCTTTGCTCTAACTGGGTAGTAGTACTTGTTAAAGGGACCTGTTCTGTACAATATGCTGCAAGGCCTGTTCCTCGCACATAAACCGCCTTTATATTAGTAGTAACTCTGTTATTCCTCATAAATCACTGGCACCAAGATGGAAACGGCCTCAAACTGATACACTGCAATAGTTGCTAAGCTGTAGTAAAGGACAGAGAGGAGGTACATGGCTAAAAGCTGAGCAGAGCCAGGGACTTCCTGTCTCACCTGCAGAGTTTGGAGTTGAGGGTGAATTTGCTTGGCTCCCATGTGAGGATGCATTAGCCGCATTCACGGCAGTTCTCGCAGCGTACATGTTGGCTTCTTCTTGGAACTTACCAATGTTTTTCTTGTATCTGATTCTTTTATTCCCAAACCAGTTGGAAACCTGAGCAGACAGAGAAGAAAGGTAGTTAAATTCTGCTGAAATCCTGACACACAGAGCCTCTCCACATTTGAGGACAAGCATTCAGAGGATTCAGGGTCGTGTTTAGCTTGCACGGCCCTAATGGCATGTGTAACGCTGCAGAGAGCCTCTGTAAGAGGAAGGGGCTACATAGACTGGTGCTGTGAATCTGCATTAGTGCCGAAGTGGAATGATTGCCAATAACAGTCTCATTATGTCACCATGACTGCAGCTATCATCAGAACTCACGCAAGCACCAATCAGTCAACATCCGCTAACACCCATTACTGCTAATGGACTCCCAGATGAAGCCAGGGGGGTAATCCCAGCACTAATGATAAACAACATTAAAATGAAAACCAAATCAATCCTGCAAACTTTCCAATACGCAGACTAGGTAAACATTCTCCTTTATTATGGCCAAGAAGCAGAAACTCTACAAATCATTCAGCCGCCGAGCAGCTCTCTCAATCAGACCCAGATGCATCCTCGAATTACTTGGTATAAATTAATGAAACCAATTGAGAAAACAATCCATTCCCAAATGATGGATCCTAAACACAAACTGCTGTTTACCTTGGCGTTGTCGTTCCTTATTATCAAATCTCACAGGATTGAAACAACTTCAACGCTAGATGGCAAAGATGAAAAAACAAGCTGTCTGAATTTCCTCGACTCGTTTTTGTTTGTCAGCATTATTGGCTCAAACATCTGAATGTTTTTGGATGTTTGGTAAGTTACTGTTAGATTTATTGTACTTTAGATAACTGCAGCACTAATTTCAGAGGCTAATGGTCCTTCTAATTACTTCCATGTACTATAGGGCTGAAACTGTTATTTTCACATTAAATTACCTCATTGATCTTTCTTATGAATCAATTTATACTTTTTTAAAGTTAGCAGTGAAAAAAAACAAAACAAAAACGATATTAAAAAAAGTTTTCTGGATATCAATTTTGAACATAGGTGGTTAATTTTCATTCACTGTGACAGCTTTTGGTTCACAGACTTTTACTGCGTCCTATTAGAGTTTTATGAGATGATTTGTTCCACCATATGATGAGTGAGGAGCGTTGACAGCCGTGTTGTCTGGAGCTCGTGTGACTTCAATAGAAACAAAGAGTCATTGGTCCAAAATAGCTTTGTCTGGTTTGAATTATGAGATGACAAACTTATGACATGGCATATTTATACTTTGAGTACCTTTGTTGTCTCAATGAAAGGTACTGCTAAAAGATCAGAGGAGCTGTCTGTACTCATGACAGTCAGAAAACTTATTATTAGGTTACTTGCCAAGACACTCGCAGCCGCTTCAGACTAGAAATCGTGTCTGTCTCACACTTCTATGTGGAGTTGTTTTCCTGCAGATGGGGTTTAGGACTCATGGTGTACCTGGGCAACTGTGATGGCACACTTCTTTGCCAGCTCTTCTTTGGCCTCCTCGCTGGGATACGGGTTACTGAGGTGTGAGTAGAAATACTCGTTCAGGATCTCTGTCGCCTGTTTGTTGAAGTTTCGTCTTTTCCGTCTGCAAAAGGAGCAAAAAAAAAAAAAAAAGTTCAAGACAGGAATCTGTAAAACAAAACAAAGACAACTGTGGAGCATTTTCTGTTCAAATCGGCATGTAGGGTTGGATACATATCAGATGTCTTAAAGTGGCAGAGATTATTAACATGATATCCAACACAAAGATACTTTGACCAGGATGAGACACAAGACTTGTCACACAATGTCACACAAGTGTGTTTGTGTGACATTATTCACTGTAATCCAGGGCTGGTGCAGAGCGGGCTGTGTGATAACTCCTTACACGTAGACCTTATGAGTACACCTCATGTGTAATATTGTTACATGAAGCTAAAGCTAGCTATCTGCTAGCTTTGAATAGTCGGTGTAAATATGTGGATAAAAAAAAATGTTGTTGGATTCAGGAAAACTGTAGCCATATAAAACACTCAAAGCACACAGCAGGATTTTTTTTTCTTGTTTAATTGTAGGAGTTAGAAACTTACCAAAGTGGTTATTCAGAGAACCCCAAAGTCTTCTGATCCAGGCTTTAAAACTCAGAAAATCAACGATCTAAAACTACTTTTATTTGATCTGAGCATCTTAACCTCAGTCTGATACAGATCAGAGATGAATCAGCAGCTCTGGGTTTATTCTGTTTGGGATTGTGGACATATCCTCTGTCAAAGGCTCTGTGAACTTTCTGTTTGGTGCTGATCAAGTTTGATCAGATCACTGCAGAATAACTGCTGCATGTGGTTGGAATGAGCATTATCACAAACAGTTTAGCCCGTGTTTTAGCCTTTAGCCTGTGTTTTAGCCTTTAGCTCGTGTTCTATCAGTCTTTCTTCTGCTCTGACCTCCTTTCTCTGTCTGACAGTTCAGCTCCAGTATCCACCATCACTACTAAATAAATCACAGAAATCTTTTCTGGACTCCCTGGAAAATCCAACCTGATTCTCAGTAACCACTGTTACTGAGAAATAGAACTTATAAATAACCAATTCTGGCACTGATAATCTCATTTTAAATGGACGGGTAAATAAATAAAAGTGGGGCTGTTTAAAGGTCACTAAAAGGACCTTTAAGATCTGTTATTTCTCTGCAGTTCATCTATAAAGTGTGACTCAACAACACTCTACTAGGTAAATATTTTTTTAATGGTCTACGAGCGGCTCCCCAACACTCGAAGCTGCTCATTAAAAACTCTTTTCTCTCGCTAATCTGAGTGTTTTGGACGGAGCTTTGCTGACACCCTGGTCTTCATAAGCCTCCTCGGCTCTACCTGCTCTTAATGCTGAAGCACATTACTTGCTGTGTGTGTGTGTGTGTGTAAACCTCTGGCACATCAGAAACTTTAAATTCAGCTGTAGTTTTGCTTTGAAACACTTTGTCAGCACTCCGGGGAACAATTTGGCTCAGGACTGCTCACTCCAGCTCTGTTTATCAGCAACTGAAAATAGAATTAGCAGTAGCGATAATAGCACATGGAGGGCCATTATGACCTATTCAAAATCCACTACAAACAAAACACTTTTAGTCTGTGAGTTAAAAAAAAAAAACAGGGAGGGGGAGGGGGGGCAGACACACAGAGAGCTGTGCCAATCTGATAATTACATATATTAAAAAAAAAAAGAAGAGAAGTGAGAAAAGATGGAGGCTGTTTTTGTTTTAGAAATAATGAAAGCAGCTGGAAGTGGCACTTAGTATCAAAGCACAGTACTTTTCGGTGAGGTCACTAATTTAATATCATGTTAGCATCTGTCTGAGTATTGTTTTTTTTAGCAACATGTTCAGCAAGAAATATTGGGTAATTTAGAAACTAAGTGTTCCCATTTAATCAGCTGATGGTTGATCATTTTCTCAGTTAGCTAACTATTCACTCATATTACTTAATCTTTATGCACAAACATAAGTCCTACTGTTCAAAAACCTTGAATTTAAGTGTCTGTGAAGTCATGATTTAGCCAGTGAGATGGAGTGTTAGCTTAGCCTCCAGCTCCCCTCAAACTTTGCTAAACTGTCCGTGTTTCTTTTAGAATATGACTCCAAATTTACAGAGGAAGTCTCTGGATTTATGAGTCTTATAGCACTGGCCCACATTCCTTCACAAATACAACTTTCCACACGAAAATCCTGTCGTCCTCCTGCCACACACACAACACCTTAACGCAGACAGATGTCACATGCTGATACCCACGAGTTGACTGACCTTCTATCTGCTGCACTCGTCAGGTCACGTCTTGCATGTGCCACATCTAAAGAGAGCTTTACATAAGCTGGAGGGGGGACCCTGTAAAATCTCCATGCATGTATCCACCGGTGAGGAGATTTGTGCTAAAATCTCTGTCCCGCACTCCAAAAGCCTGCTTGAGAATATGTAAATGTGCACAGCATGGGCTCCAGCAGCCAGTAGATTAATCAGCCGAGCCGAACATGGCAGTGCCTCTCAACCAGTGAAAGCTTTCCTCTTCCTCTCCCTTCCCCTCCATGCTGCTGCTGCTGCTGCTGCTGCTGCTGCTGCTGCTCCACCACAATAATTTGCAAGAGAATAGATAGGGAGCTTTGTAAGGGAGCACATGCCTCATTTAAATGCTTTGCCTCCAACTCCGACTTTGAGCGACATTTATCCTTGGAGAAATGTATGCAAATCCGAAGCACGCATCAAAAGGAACAAGAGATTACATTAAAAAAGGGAAATAGTTAGTGTTATGGAACAGGCAGGGAACTCATGTTGGCCAGTGTTGCTGGGTACTCTGGTCCAAATGGCACCCATAGCTGCACACCAGCCCAGTGTGTTTGGTAAGTAGCTGAACAACATGTGTTACAGCATGTTTATAGCATGATGGGCCTCCTACATCAGCCATTCATATGGATATCAGGCTGCGAGGAAAGCGCTTGATGATCTGTGGCGTTGTTAAATTGGGAGGTTATTTGCAGCATGGAGCGTGGTGTGTGTGTGTGTGTGTGTGTGTGTTTGAGTGTGTGATTTGCAAAATGGAAATGTGTACACAAGGACACACACCTGGCATCGAGGAAGCGAGAGCGCAGGATCATAACGGCCTCACAGGTGCTCTGCTTGAGCTGCATCTGAATGGAGCTGAACTTGCGGTGGATGATGTTCACCATGCGCTCGATCTCTTTGGGCGAAATTGGCCGTGTGCGTGACTGCTCTCGCAGGAGGTTCATCACGTGGGTGGTGAACTCGTTGCATGCCTGTAAGACGGATACATACACACACGCACACACACACACACACACATGGGAGGATGTTACAGAAAAACAAAAGAAAAACGTGCCTAAAGTCGTAAGAAGTGTGAAAAAGAGTTTAATTTGTCAGTGTGGCCGTAAAGAAACCACACGACAGAAGAGATGAACACCCGAGCGTACACCACACACTGTATTTCAAATTCACAGATGAAAGAAACCTAAAATAAAATAAAATCCAGCTCTTTGCTTAATGCAGTTCTGGGCCAAGTATTCTCACCGAGCCAAGGGGGAATATAAGCGCTGATATATTTCATATTTAACACAAGTGGTGATGGCAGTGTGTTGAGAGAAACCAATGACAGCTGTTCCCCTCGCAGACACACACTTTTACAACATAGCCACCCTGAGAGACGAACATGCCACAACGTTTCATTCATCCCCCCCGTGTGACACCAGGCGTGAATCTGCCACGATATTACACTCCGACTCTGCGTCTCTTACTGTCTCCTCTTCTTTATTTCTCCTCTTCCTGTCGATCTCTCTCTGGATTTAGCCGTGTCAGGCTTTGTCTGTGTCTGTCTATCTGCCTGTTCATCTGTCTTACTCACATTCATCTGAGCGGGATGCTATTGTCGGGAATGCATCTGTTATCAAGGCAATGAGAGGAAATCAGCCCCCACTCGCTCAGACCCACTTTCAAGACTATACTTGGAATACACACAGAGACACACAACAGGCTGCATACGTTGAACTATTCTGGGAAGAAGACACAATCTAAAGTGGATTCTTTCTGACAGTGATGTACATTCAGGAAATATTTTAGTGTACCTGGCTCACCACCTGATATCTGGACGCTGATAGGCGACGCCTATGACGCTGGCTTTTAGATGTGTGCAGAGGCCGTATATAGAGCAGAGGAAACAGACACTCTGCTATCAATGATATGTATCTGTGACTGATCTTAAATGGACAAAATGAAAATGACTGAATGACTTTTATATAATATATGTATAATATTCAGTTTATAATCACAGTAAAGACATCCTCACAATCAAACACTTTTTTATTTTCTTATTTCTTGTTTTGTTCCCAGACTGACTGCTCATGGTGCCGTCGTCATTCATACATCCTGCAGAACAAACAGCCGCTACACTGTGAAACATAATAGGTTGACCTCACTTATTAATATATGCATTTGCAACAACTCATTGCCTCAAAAAAAAAAAAAAACCTTACTAAATTGTTTTGAGAATGCAAAACTTTCCGAAGATATTTTTTTTTAAGTTTGTGTAACTTACACTCTAAAAAAATGAAACACTGACTTTGAGCTGAAGCTCTCAGAGTTCATCTCACTTGGAGCTTTCCGATCCTTGCTAATGGACATACAGCATGAAACCATTAAGCAGTGCCAGTCTTTCTGAATAGTTATGTATATTTAATAATCCTCTGTCCTTTACTCCGCTTTTCTTATTCACAAAAAAAAAAAAATGCATTTTAAATTGTTGTTATGTTTTATACTGTTTTTTTTTTGCAATTGTATTTACCATGACGTGTGTCGCTGACCTCTTGGCCAGGTCACCCTTGTAAAAGAGATCCTGATCTCAATGGGTTTTTTACCTGGTTAAATAAATAAATAAAAATAATTAAATCTATAATGTCAGCCAGTTCCACCTGAACTTATTAGGTTAGTTAAAAGCAATAATTCAAGTTCAACTTGGTTGATCCTAAAATTTGTTGTTTTCAACTAATCTGATAAATTTTCATTGAACCGGCTGACATAATAAATTTTATTCATTTTTCTGAGTGTAGGTCATGTTTGTGATGACTTGAATTTTCTGTTAACCAAACTCAGAAAAAATAAGTTTTCAACTTCAAATACGAGGAATTTGTATAAATTAAGTGTTAATAACATTTTGAAGGAAACAAGCTGGATTCACTTAGTATTTTTTATTAAAAGTCAATGATGTGTTTAACAGTGGATTTTATCAATAATTCACCCTCATCCTGCAGAAATACGTTGATGATTTTCACATGTAGAGACGCTTTTCTTAGAAAGTAAACTGAAGGTTGTTCAGTTTTTATCTCAAAGTATTCAAGTTGAGGACCTCAAATCAATTTGTTTTTTCTTATAAAAGTTTTGTTTTAACACATTCATTCTTTAGTTTTCCTTCCTTTTCAGCATTTTTAAGTTGCGGCTCGAAACACACAAAGTGTCACAAGAGTTTTTTCAGCAGAAGGTAAAAACCGCTGTGGGAATTTTAACAAAAAGTGCACAATCTCTGCAAAAAATATAACATTAGAAAATAATACCTGTTGGATAATTTACCACCAATTATGAACTATTAATGGAAAGCCAGCGTGTTCAGCCTCTGCTGCACTATTTATCATCTGAACTCTTATTTTTAATGAGCTCCAAACACTGTTTAAAGGTCAGTGCTGTATTCTTTAAAGTAATTTGTTGTATTATTTGAGATTTTTTTTTTTTTTTTCTTAATCCTTGAAGGTCTAACTGGTTAAATGTTATCAGTCATTAACCTGTTCTAATATTGAATGGATAAAGATGAATATTATGACTTATAACTCTATAAACAATCGATCAGGATGCTTCATCTGTGCTTCTCACCTGTTCGTACTTCTCCAGCTCCGTGTGGTAGATCTGTCTGATCTGGGTCAGTTTGGCCCTGTAGTCTGAGTGTTCTGCCGAGTTGTCGGCTCCAGCTCCTCCCGAGGCTGCCGCTGCAGCCGCCGCCGCTGCCGAGCCTCCCCCTTTTTCTGGACCGGACACGCCCTCGGCCAGCAGCATGTTGTCCAGGCGCATGAGCTGGGGATCCGGGGGCTCCTCCTCCTGGGCGCCGCGGATACTCAGCACTGCAATGACAGGAGGAGGTCAGAGGTCAGTCATAAAAGGTCACACCTACAGTGGCGTGATGCACGGTAACAAGCTGTCAGCTGTGGAGGAGCCTGACTGCACGGCTGACACCGCCGAGCTGAGCCCCCCCGTCCACCGGCTGAGAGAGGATGACTGAATGTTTAAAGAGGAGTTACTGCAGAGACACCTCCACAGGGACAAAACCTGATCAGTTCATCCTTTTTCAAAGACTTCTTCAAAGCCCCAAAGTGTGGCTGAATTCATCTTATGAATGTAATTGTAAACACAGAACAGACCTCACACACTGTGATGAAAACACTGGACTGCTGCACTGAACACTGAGGCAGAATCAGACCACAGATCTGGTCCCTGGAGTATCAAATCAAAAACACACTTCAGTTTTCTGAAATGGTTTTTCTTTATCAAACTGTGTCCCTGCATGTTGTGGACTCTGCCCTTTAGGGATCCAGCTCTTTGCTCTTGAATTTCAACAGGAATGCTGATTTAATAAAAGATTATTAACTGATTGCTTTATCACAAGAAACATAATTGCAAAGTAAATCAGGGCAATGAATACTAAACCAGTTATGAGTTATAGCCCCGAATTAAAAGTTGTGGCTCGATAATTCAGGTGGATAAGAGATGCTTATTTATTTATTTCTGTTAAATGTTTTCTCACCCTTCAGCTTATTAATTCACCAACAGCTATCTTTATTTATTCTACTTTTATAAAACTTTTCTCCATGACAGCACAGCTGTAAAATCCAGAACTGTTATCAAACAATAACCAGAAATCCTGTGATTCGTCCTCTATGTCTTGATTCCACCACCTTCCACTAGAGGTCTCCCTCGCCATTCTTAAACTGATCCGTGCCCAACCTTCCATTTTCTGAGGTGAAAACACTCCCAGACTCCAACTCTTCCTTCCTCCATCTGAGAAACCATCCATTCCCGTATGAAACAGCTCCTTGGATCCACATCGATCCAGGACTGGATATCGAAAGCGAATCGACGGCATCCGGTGTGATCGTTACGGGGGCCAGGGTGCTAAAAGGAGCTGTGACTCGGTGACTCTCCGCCCCACATGTGTCGATAGCCATTTAAAACGTTACCATTCGTCATTTGTCTGGTTGTCATTGAATGAGAAGGGACAGGCGGGGAGGACTTCATTAATTCAGAGACAATAGGAGTGCTTGGTGCATTAACCCCAGACTGCTGTCCGGGGTGGGAGGCCTGGGCAGGGGGTCACGGGGATGAGAATGAGGCCTGCTGTACTTGCAGAGGAAAGGAAGGGGGGGCTCCTCAGTCGCCCCCTCTTTACCCTTAAGTGGACTGAAAATGCAAATATGGCAACTGTTGGCGAGTGGAAGAGGTCAGGGTTCAGGCCACGGGCTCAGCAGGAGGTAGATTGAGTGTTGGAGGTGGAGGAGGAGGAGGAGGGTGGGGGAGTGGTGGGGCGTCTCTTGGGGTGGCAGGACTGTACAAACATCCTGTCTCATTACCCAGACTCCTTCATCACTCCTGTAATGTATGGACCGGCTCGAGGCTACAATCTGGGATAGCTTCACACCCTCTCTACCTACACACTGCTGCGACTTGCAGCTACGTTACGAGCCGATCAAAACCTGCTACATCAGAAACCGGAAACCTGGCTGTCTGCTTTGGTTAATGTTCATCAACAGAGACCCCCATCGCTCCCCGGTCCTGAACGCCCACCAGTACAGGGAGGCCGTTTTTTCTATAGCTCCCACCTCATAAATACCAGAGTAAAGTGGGTGTTAAAATGAGAGCACACTACAATATCCCCGCAGTGAGGAATGAGCTGAACTTTCAGGGAGTCGGAAAACAAGACAACAAGGTACAGACTGGAAAAGAAAAACAAAAATGAATCATTCTTTGGAAAAGAGATCCTGCATCATGTTTCAGGGTGGAGCAGAATCTCCACTCCATTTTTTAAATTCTCTTTAAACACTCACAGCTTCAGGTGTCACAAAGCACTAAGTGAAAGCATAATCCAAAAAGAGCAGCAGATCTCATTCATGAGGTAGAAACCTCTGATATGTTACTGTACAAGCCCAGGCCAAATTTCATCCAGAACTCATAAAACGTCTAGACTCTCAAATGCAAAATGGAACATAAAATTCCCCGTGTCCACAGAAACGATTGGATTCCGCCAAGTTCCAGCTTCAGCATTAACTGCGTGTTTATTTTACTTGGCTTGAAGCACCTCCAGCATCTGTCTGCTAAGAGCGGATTTTGCAGAGAAGGTCATTTCTGAGGAGATCTCTTGGACGGAAAAAAAACTAGTCGTCTGATTTTTTTTTGTTTGTCTGTTTAGAAAGATGGAATAAGAAAGGTCATAGACAGAGGAGGAAACAAGCGATTATGTTCAAGAGATCCAAGTTTCAAACATAAACCTGTAAACGTTCCCCAAAGTGACAATTAACACAAAACTCTGTCCTGATCCCCAGGCCGCGCTTGTTGACACGTGTATCCCCTCGCTAATCAGCCGCGTATCACTTCCCCGGCTCAGCCCTGAATCCTGACGCCATTCTTGCTGCTGATCCAGCTGTCTTGGAGAGCATCTGTCAGGAGGGACCCGGGAAGGAACAATGCATTACGCCATGTTGGCTGTGTACTGTCATCCCTCATTGACAGCACATTGTCACACTTACACTGTGTCCTCTGAGCTGGGAACAAGCTAAGTAGCTGCTGCCTATAATATCAGCTCTTCCTGCCGTCTCTTGTCGCACAATCTAATCGGGAACCTGCTCTGAGAGGGCTTCATGTGGATCTGGCAGAAAGGATGTGACTGAATTCATTTTTAATTCAAGGCGTCTAATCAGGGCGATCCTTACGGAGATGACAGACGTAACGGTAGCAGTCCTGCGACGTGTTTGGAAGCAAATGATGATTTATTTATTCCACCATGAACCTAAAGCACATAATTAAAACCATGGAGGGGATTATCTCAAACAAATAAAATTAATAAAGAAAAGAAAGGGATAATGTGACTCCATAAAATCGGCTTTGCTGTGGGTCATAATTACACGACTCAGTGAGGGCCACTTTATTGGCTAATGGCGGCCTAATTGATTCATCCTAATGTTTGTCGAGCCTTGGGTCTGCTGCACGCTCCCTGTCCAATAGTGCTGCTGAACTTACTTAGCCACCCGCAGACGAACACTGAAGGTTCTCCCAGGGATAAACAATTATCTGTGTGTCTGTGTGTCTGTGTGCTCCGGACCCCCCCTCCTTGCCCCCCTCCCCTCGGTGAACACACAGTTTCTGTACGTCTATAATGGATGCCATTTCCCTCTCGGAGGCGTTTCAAAGATGGCTTGTTGTCAGACGATGCCTTATTCCTTCCTGCTGCTGCTGTTGACAAGCAATTCTCAGGAGCAGGAGAGCACCAGGCTTTTATTGCTTTGCTTTATTTCACCAGTTAATACGAATAAAAAAAGCATCTTTAAACGGGCTCTGGTTGCTGATGAATTTACTGATAACAGAAGGCACGCAGGGCTGAGCTGTAATGTAAGAAGAAGAGATCCATGCGAGGCTTCCTGTAAGTGTGTCTCTGGATGGATGGATGTGTTGGGTCAAGCTAGTCGCTCTCTTTTTTTTTTTTTTTTAACTGCTCTGTGTACACACGCAGTGGGACAAAATGTCACCGACTGACGAGACGAGAAAAGTAAACTGGAGCGGGAGAACATGACATTTATTTAACCTCGCAGCATCTGGCCTTTTACAAATCAAATCGATATTTAATAAAAGCCCGGGGCAATTGGCTTCTTCTGGAGAGGTGGATGTTTAACTGTCTGCTTGTTTATCTGGAAATATTTATTTCATTTCCATGCAGCTGGGAGGGGAAAAAGCTTGTGCTCTTTTAGGATAAGCTCAGGGTATCATGCTCGGAGATGATTTACGTGCCTATTTGGGGGAAAGCAGCCTGCCTAAACCCTTTTTCTCCCCCCTTCATTGCTTGTTTTCAGCATGTCTGTGGACCATATATTAGTCATTCCAGAAGATTGGCTCGTGGCCTCGTATGAAGATGGGTGTGGGTATTAAAATATTACCAGAACTACAAGCAACAGTAAAATAACATTTCAGAGCAGGTCTATATCCGTGGTGAGTCTTAATGCAACAAAGAGCAGAGGATAAACTCGACTTCTCTCTGAAGACGGGAATGAACCGTGGCAAAGTAAAAGTGTGTGTTGGCAGCCTGGGGCTAGCAGCGTAGCTAGCTACTTCTGAGAAATGTTATCACCAGGGTCTGTTATACTTTGTCACATCATCACGCCATCCATGACAGGAGATCATAAATGTGAGAAATATTGAAATTGACAGCAAATACAAGCAGGATCCAGCTCTAAAAATACACGTTTGAGTCACTTACAATATTTGGGATCCCATCAAAAGCTTGTCAGGGGATTAAGATTTCTTCCAGGACACTGCTTCCATCTTCAAGATGATTCAGTTTTTCATGGCGTAACAATATCAAACTCAAAGAGTTACAACACACCATGCTCTGCAGTCCAGATATCTTATCCTATCAGATTAACAGAGGCAAATGGCAGCCTGTCAAAAACCATTACCATATGTAATCCCCGTCTAGATTTACAAGGCATGTCGACGGGGACTGTTGGCATGGCAGCCTGTCATGGCGATCCGCTGATTGTGGGAAAGGCTGATGTTTAATTAATGATGTTGGGCTGTTCTGTCACAGTTAGCAAGAGAGACGGTCAAACATAAAGGCCTCTGACAGAGATCGGGCTCCTCGGTGCAAACTGGTGGACACCTCAGCGGGCCCTCCGCTCCACACCCAGATGCTGAAATGTGATCCTGGGTGTTACATCAGAGGCAGACTCACAGGGAGAGGCAGCTGATAGTGACACTCGACGCCGGTCAGGTGACAACGTGTCCAGGCAGATCAACAAGCGTCTGCCCTGACATTTCTAAGAGCAGCACAAAAAGATGACGGGTGTGAAGGTTTAAAGCTGCAAGCTGCCATCTTTCATACCGGTTCTCTAATAAGAGCTCATTCAAAGAGATGATATTTCTACACAGCGTTTGTCAGCTGGTTCCTTTCAGGAGGGGGAAGATTAGCTCCAGCTAAGCTAAAAACAAACAATTTCTCCTGTCCAATAAGAAAAGCACTTTTATTAGCTATTTTAATGACTGCACTCCAGAGGGAAAGAAAGAAGACGCTCAGAATGTAGGGGAGACTGGGGACAGTTACAACAGTTTTTGCATTTGACTGTCACTCAGGCATGGTTTGGATTAGACAAACCAAACTTTTATACAATAAACTTACATCTGTTTGTTAATAGTCCAAACCATGTAAAGATGGTTACAGAGAGTATGTTCTTCACAATTTACATTTTAAATGCATGAAGTCAGATGCTGCAAATGACCCCGGCACAGGGACAGTTTAACACTGTTTGAGGATGGTTGCAACATGTAGTAGTATAGAAGTACAGTATATTTTAGTGTTATAATGCAATATATTCCAGTGTTAATAACATGTCATTGTTATTTTTTATTTATCAGTTTTGATCAGAAATTAATATATAAATAAACAGGCCTTATATACAGATGTCAAAGAAACAACTGGAACAATTTATGGGGCTATTAATGTAATTTATTTCATTATTTGACTCTAACCTGATGAACTGTATTATGTGAAAGTAAAAACTGATAAACTGATAAACATTTAAAAAAAATACTGTTAAGTGGTCTGTTTTATTATTAATGCATTGTACCTGTCAGCTATGATAAAACCACATGTGCTAGCCAAACAATGTGACTTGACACATGCTAAGCAATATTAGCTAAAAGCTAACATAACACGCGTTAAAACCATTTCAGTTTGAGCTGAAGCACAAAAACAGTGACAAAAGTTTAACAAAAACAAAGCTTAAGAAAAAAAAATAATTTCATATCTCAAAAACATCATCACAGAGGGGCTCTCAAATCTCTACTTTTCCCTGTAAATGTGGGGCATCCAGATGAGCATGTACAGTGTGTGTGTGACATCACTTAGTTTTTTTCTGATTGGAGAAAAATGACATGTTGCAACTGTCCTGCCTGGTTCTCCCCTACACTCTACAGGCAAAGCTATCATCGTTTTTCACACACAACGGTGGAAACTGGCAAGTTGTGCCAAACAGATGATCATGACACTGAAAAATCTGGGAGGTAAATGTGAAGTGAGGCGGTACCCCCCCCCCCCCCCCCCCCCCCGGCAAAAAAAAAAAAAACAACAAAAAAAACAACCCAGAGTTTATCAACTCTAAATGGTAGCAGCATTGTTAGCTTTGTGATTTAGCCGTGTTAAACCAAGAAATTTAACCAGATACAAGGAAACAACGCCGACGAAGTGAGACTCAATCATCAACTACAATAAAAAAAGAAGGAATTGTAGCACATAGCTTTAAAAACCCACAATCTGTCACAGACATTTATGAAGCTGCAGGACCATTTGGCATTTTTTGATGCACCAACACTGACCTGACATGACATTTCTGAGGCCGTCCAGGAGCCTCAGAACTTCATATGAGGACAAAATATTCCAGCAGTGAGCAGAAGCTGCTGAAACGTTGAGTGGATTTGTGAAGGGAAAAAGAGGTTTTTACAATGCACGGAGTATTTCTTTTACGTGTCCAGGTTTTGGTTTTGTAAAATTAGTAAAAAAAAAAAAAAAATGGCACTTTAAATTCAGATGCATTACTCAGCTGGGAAAATCTTGCACCCCTGTGTTTGCATAAGTCTTGCATTTATCTTGTGTACTCCAATAAAAACAAAGATTCATAAACATTTATGAGATCACTTTCTGGTGATATCAAAACTGATTCCTGAAAGGAATATGTCTTTCCTCAAATTTTACAGCACCGATGTTCAGCATGGAGAAGGAAACAGAGCTGTGATGTAATCCTGCCGTGTATAATCAGTCCAGGCTCAAAAACTCGCCTTGAAAGCCAAATGCTTTTGCATAATTAACCCTTTCTGGTCAGGCTGCGGTCGGCCTGTCTGCATGAATTTACAGTGACAGCCCTGGCCCTATTTGTTTGCATTGGTGCTTCAGTGGGCACACTTCATTGTGGCTTTAGCAGTTAATAAATCACAGTAGGAGCCCCCTCTCTAGACGCAGGCCTGTGCTACGGTGGTCCTGTCACAAGGCAAGCACCAGCACCAAAGCGACAGCTACATGCTAATTCAACATCGGCATAATTCATTATACAGTCGCAAGTGTACTGGAATGGAAAGAGAACCAACACGGACCAGGAGGAAGACGACAGGCATCAAACTGTTAAATCCTGCTTCCCTTAAGTCTCCTCTGTTTGCCTTTGTAAAGCCTCCAGTCTATAAACTCCTGCCAGCACCATAACATTTCACCACACTCATTAAATATGCACAAAAAGGCCTTTGAGATGTGTTCAGAATAAAACAGCTTAACAGCATCAATATTCAAAGCCCTGAATCAAAGTCCTGTCTTTCATTTTAAGGGAACAGGTTAACAGACAATATCACAGAGGTTAACGGACAACCAAGACAATTAAGAGACAGCTCAGCCTCCTGACAGCGCTGTTAAAAGAAGGAATCTGCCTTTTTATGAAATATGGTAATCTATACAGCCACTTCCTGTAAGTCATACAAGAGCCAGTGTTAAATGACATATCAAAAGGTAGAATGGGAGCTAATGCACTAAAGAGGAAATTAACAGAAAGATAAAGAGTCAATTAAAGCGATAAGGCCGTGTGCTCTTCAGAGGGCGAGAAAACTAAGAGGAGAGGAGCGGACAGCCTTCACATTAAAAACACCTCGCTGCTTTCTTATCCTCCACGTGGTTCTTCTGCTTTGTGACCAGCAGTTCAGATGATGAAGGAGAAGCTCAGGCTTTGTTGTAAATACTGATCACACACACACACACAGGAACACACGCCTGTTATCTAAAAAAACACTCACAAAGGAAATTTGTATATTGCCCACTATGATGTAAAGGCCACTAGTGCAGACTTACAGTGAGGGAAATAAGTATTTGATCCCCTGCTGAATTTGTAAGTTTGCCCACTGCCCTGGGAAATTAACACACTCTAATTTTTATGGTTGTTTACTGGTTATAAGTATAGACAGAATATCAGTTGAAAATGCATAAAAACACACAGTATAAAAGTTATAAATTGTTGTGCATTTTATTAAGTGAAAAAGTATATTAGTATCAGCAGGGGATCAAATACTTATTTCCCCCCACTGTATAAAGCTTTTGGTACAGTGGTCTCCAACTTCTGTCTCTAACTGTTTTCTCTCTATAGACTCTGCTTTATCAACCAATTTAAAAAACAAAAGAGCAGAATCCTTATTATCATAACATTTAGAGTTTAATAAATGTCATACAGCAGACCATAACAAGAAATCAAACTGAATTTTCAGATTTCTGCTGTGGAAGTTCCAAAACAAAAAGTAAACAGAGACCTGAGAGAAATTTAAATTCTGACTTTCCTCACCTGGTGGAAGGTTAAAATATGTTCAGAAAACAGTCAAACTGAGCACAAAACATTCAACAACCAAACACAGGATTACAGAGTTGGTGGGTAAACATGTTGAATTTGTTTGCTTAGCGTGGCTAACACCAGCAGAGCTAGCACCACCAGCCCTTAGACCTCCTTGCTGATTATTAACAACTTTCTAAAGAAGTAAAGGGCTGATTATGCTTTCCACACAAACATGAAGCACGAAAATTGGATGTGAGAGATCTGCACGAGAGAACTTGTGTGGCTTTTCCCCACTCTGTGCGGCGTCCATTTCCAAACTGCAGGGGGTGGTGTATCACAAACACACGTCTACCACAGTTCTAAACTAGAGAAGAAGAGGTTCTTCACAGTTTACTACATTTTTTTTTTTTTTTTTACAAATTCCTCTTCTCTGCCAAGTTTGGCTGCAATTTCACGCCAGGAATTGTTTCTCAGACTTGTCCAGGTGATCTCTGTGTGGTGAATCTTATCAATGCCAGTATTTATTGTACTTCAGACACAAAGAGCCCCTGCTCATCCGTGTATGAGCCCTAGTACAGATGTTCCTTTGCTGTAATTTTTTCTCACTCTTTCCTCACTTAACCGCAGTCACAACAGCAGCTCGCGTGTTGTAAAGATGCTTTGCCTTGGTTGAGGAAGAAAGCAGCAGCGGTGCTGCGTTTGTGGGGCATTTTTTATAATGCATCCAGTGAAGTAAAATGCTTAAGAATCATCTGAGTTTAGAAATGAGATCACAAACATGTGACTCTACATCGCACTCTTTTATCAGCCCTACTCCATACAGTTAGATACCTTGGTATAAATCTGAGTTAAATTGACTTTATACAGTGATTTATTAGAAATCCTGTCTTGAAAATGGGAAAAACCAACCAGCGTCATGAAGTGCTTTGTTTCAGACTCTTTCCCTACGCTTCACCATTTTGTTCAGAAGTGTCAAACTGCCAGCACACTGGATTCTCTGCAAGTCTGAAATTATTAAAAAAAAAACATAAAACCACTAAAATACTTTTTTTTTTATCTTAGCATCAAAGATTTCATTTAGATTAAAGAGCTTACACATCTTAGTGGATTAACTATTACTGAAACATAAAAACATGTCTTGGTAATCAGTTTTATTCTGTTAATTTAGGACAGTGTAAGGAAAACACCTTACACTGGACGGGGGTCTAATGAATCTGTTTAGCACTGTGTGTGTGTGTGTGTGTGTGTGTGTGTGTGTGTGTGTGTGTGTGTACTGTATATTCCATGCAACCAGCTCAGTGAAGTAGGGTCAGCCCACATAAAGGATGGGTAGCAGTTAAGGAGCATCCACACAAGTGTCCTGAGTGTCCCACAAGAGCGAGCGTCCAGCAGCATGCACCAGACTGGGGCCATCCATGGCCTCGGGCGCTGTGTTGACTGGGCCTGCCATGTCATTAACAGTCGCCTTGATCCGCTCTACCTTATTAAAGCCATTCCTTCAGGAGAGCAGACGAGCATGTCAGTGTGAAACCAGGCCAAGGAGGGAAGGTGACCACACTGCCACCCTCAGCTCACAAGGGGGTGGGGTGGGGGGGTGGAACGAGCACAGAGCAGTGGCTTTGTTGTCAGCCTCATCCCAGACCCCCTGATGTCCCTGTGATTCCCTTGTCAGTCTGTGTTAATGGAACTCAGTGGTTATGCTCCTTCACTTTCTTATCTCCTGTAGCAGGACATTCACACACAGCCCAGCAGTGTGTGTTCAGCCCGGGATGACCAGGAGACCACTGCTGGGCTGAATATTGACAACGTCACTGCTGTCAGGGAGGAATACACTCGGAATTTATTTTATTTCACTGCACTGAAACTTAAAAAAGAAACCCAAACCCAGCTTTAATTAGAGACGGAGCAGCTTTGAGAGAAAATGAAAGGTTCACCTCCTGTAGCTCACACATTCACAGAGCTGCACTACAATAAAAGCACACAAACACTGACTTTGTAGCCTGGCTGCCTCCAACTCCACCTAACCAACCAACTGCACACACACACTTGTGCAGCATTTTTCATTGGGCACAGCTCTCCCACCGCCAACCAGTTTATGTAAAAGTGATTAACAGTAATTAATCCTTAATCACCATGATTAGCCAAGTCGCAGTAAATTAAGCCACATCTGGAGCAGCTGAGGGCTGGTGAGTGGCAGCAGGCATGCTGAGTGAGAGAGCCACTGTTTACTGAGTGTTTACTGAGGTCTACCTGAAGCAATGAAAACAGTCACTGGGCTCAGATCAGACGCTTTGTTTGGACCATGTGCTTAAAAAAAAGAGGTGTGCAAAATCAGCTCGTTCCCCCTCCTGGGAAAGAAAATCCTTTCAGGTGTGAAACAAATTTCCAAAATCAAAAAGGGTGAGTCAGTCTAATTGTTCAAACTGTGCCAATAAATACGAGTTACAAACTGAGGGACGTGCACGATTTTTAGAATTCAAGACGTCTCTTTAAGGATTGACAGTACTGACAGGGACACAATCGTCCTTCAACTTCAAACTCAGAGTGCAAAGTTCAGCCTCTGTACAGTTTAATATCCACACCCTTTCTTTCACTGTGAGCTAAGAAGTTGTTGCTGGCCTGCATTAGCTTTTTGTTTTAACTGTCAGGTTATCTCAGATGTTCTTTTCATCTTTAACGTAAAGCTTCATGCTAAGGTCTTCTGAGGGTGCAGGCAGAAATGTCAATCTACCATGTTATCTGTTTTGTTCATCACATATTTCATCACATTTGGAATTCTATTGTTTTACATTTCAAAGCAGTTTTTAAGTCCACTTAAAAAATGCAAAGCTGCGTCTTGTAAAACGAGCGGCTCCAATGCAAAGTTTTCCCTGTGGAGTCAATTAAGTTTATCTAATTCTGAAAAAACGGGTAGTGACTGTCCACTAAATTCACCGAGCTGTTTACATTAGTGATGGGATTACCGGCTCTTTTCAGAGAGTCGGTTCTTTTGGATCACACTTTTAGAACCAACTCTTTCGGCTACCAAGAGGCTCCTCAGATATTTTGTTGCTTAAATGAAGCTGTTACCAAAAATAACAAAATTATATCTAAAAGTAATTAAGTAAAAAACAGACATTAAAACAAGGTCTGGTATTAATATGGCTTTTTATATACTCAACAAGGAGCAGAGTGGTACAGGAAAATAAATTAAAAGTACTAAAAAAAAAAGAAGAATCAGAACTGGACATAAAGACCCATCCTCTGATCGTATGTATATAACTTATTAAATTTTAAGTAATAACAACACTCAAAAAAATGAAAGATTGATTCGTTTTGGTCAGATTTATTATGTCAACTGGTTCCATGTAAGTGTACTAGGTTAGTTGAAAACAACAATTTTAGGGTCAACTAAGTTGAACTTGAAATTATTGCCAATGCTCTGACAGCTACAGTCCCACATGTTATTACACCACCCTCTGCCCCCCACTGCCCTCCTCCCTTATATATTGAGTACACTGTACATGTCTTTAAAACTATAAATGAACTTTCTTCCATCAATTCTTTTTTTGTCAAAAAAATCAACCCTCCTCCTTTATCCAGACGTCAGGCCAGCAGAAGTGACCTAAAAGAGACAAACATTAATGTGATTCAGCATGCAGTCGTCTGCGCTGGCTGCAGCTTGGAGGGTCTGCTGAGAGTGAGTCTGAGTGTTTTGGAGAGGGGAGGGGCTCAGTGCCTGCTGCTCGTTGAGAAGCCCAGGGTGCTGGAGATCAATACATGCTTTCACTCCGTCCCCAAACTCCAGAAAAGTCACTGGATTAGTTGCTTTTTTAAAAACAGTCACTGGAGGGGTCTGAAAAGTCACTAAATATAAAGACAGAGTCGCTAAGTTGGCGACACTGTCCTGCATACCACAACCATGTGTAACATTAAAGCCAATCACTGGTGGCATTATCAGATCTTGATCACATGATTAACCCTTTGGGAACCAAAACTTGGCACCGAAAACGAGGCATATTTTGATACTCAGTACTACCGAAGCATTTGAGTCAGTGTCATATAAGACCTGAAGTTTGGTACCCAGCTCTAAGCTCTACTGATTCCATTTCTCGTCCTTTTTAAGTTTTTTAATGAGAAACTCCAACAAGACAACAGACGACTGGCTCTGCAGCTTTCCTTTTGAAAGATGGCTGTTTTCCACCACCAACTGCTGGTCACAGTGACCCCGCCCCCAGCCCCTGACGTAGTCGGTGATTCACTCTGGCCCCAGTTCGGAGCACCTGAAGCCGGGTCTTTATCATTGGAAACAAAAAAGCACTAGCCTGGAACTATCACTAGGACCAGCTCTGTGGTAAGCTGCCCCCCGACATTCGCACCACTTCTGATCCCTGCATTCTGAAGTCTGAACTGAAGACCTGCTTCTTTAAAAAGGATTTTCATCCTGACTAAGGTTACCCTGTTTTTGTTCATAATCTGTTGTATCTATTCTGAAAGGTGAAACAACCTTCCTCTGTATTTTTATCTCCTGTTATGTTTCTTTGTTTTTCTTGGAACTGCTTTTAATTATACTGTTATTTCTGACACTGCTGCAAAGCACTTTGGGTACTTTATTGTAACAGGCTATAGAAATAAACACGTACATTCTTCTGTCAATACTTTAGGTCAAAGATAACTCATTCTGTGTGTGAGAAACAGAACAGAAACGAGATCTTTGAACAGATTTCTACACACTCACACGTTCATGTTCATGTTTACATTCTGAAGGACTCTGAGGTGACCTGAACGTCTTCTGAGAAACCAAGAAACTGACCTCCAGCATTTTCAGTAAACAGACACCAGAGCTTCCTCACATGCACATGGAAACACACACACATACACGGCTCAGTGTGTACTTGCACTGAATCGTTGATTGGCTGAGCTGCCTGAAGATGTCTCATGTGCAGCAGCAGCAGTGGCGGTGGCGGCTACGGCGTTGTCTCTCTGTAGCTTCTTCCTGCCAGATAAATGATGCAGGAGGACTGGTTGTGTGCCGGGGAACTGGTTCCATCACAGCGGGTGTGCTGCTTCTCTTAGCCCAATGTTTCTCTTGTGCCCCCCTGGAGAGTTTTCTCCCGGCGCCCCAGTCTCTCCCTGTTACACAGCTCCAGATTAATTACACACTTTAATGAGCTGAATTATTAATGGGGCTCTTACTTGGCAGTTTAAGGAAATGCAGAGAAGACAGCGTCGAGCATCGGGAATCGAGGGCTCTCATTAAAACATCACACAACGCCTTTGGGAGCGGTGTTATTTAGCCGGAGAAATAATAGGATTTGGTATTTTACATATCAGGAGGAGAAGCCACTCGAGTTTCCACAGTGAGAGACAGAAAGGGAGAGAGAGAGAGAGAGAGAAAGAGAGAGAGAGAGAGTCGCTCTGCAGAGGCTCGGGCTCTACATTATGTCATTATGATCGCAGGCCCAAGGAAAATGAAAGGCCATCTAATGCAGCTGCTGGAAAAGGTTTCCTTTCTGATTGTTCAGCACAGATGGGAGCAATATAATCTGAAATGAGGTGGACTAAAGCAGCAGAGGAATGAATGAAAAGAAGGCAATTTCTGGAAGAATATGTCTCATTCCCTTCTCACTCAAAAGGGACGGCTTTTATCTCAGACAAATGTAACACTTACGGTGCCGAGGATGTTCATCTGAATCAGAAATGTGCAGAATTGTCATTATGAAAGCTGCAGGAAAATGAGATTACTCACATAATATCACACTCGCTGATAAGAGAAAATCCCACAGTGAAGAGACGGGAAATGAAACCAGGAAACAAGTTCCAGAGTTGTTCCTGTGAGTCGAAATTTATATTTCTGCAGGAGAGAAATTCAATCTTCACACAATATGGTATGATGAGAGTGTGTGTGCGTGTGTGTGTGTGTGTGTGTGTGTGATGTATTCAATGAGAGCATTACAACAGCAGGAGCGTGTCCAACGCTGTGAAGCTTTGCTCAAGCTGACAGAGTTGTAAAAAAAAAAAACACACAAAAGGTGATTTGTTCTGTGAGTTCTCTTTAATGAGCTGACGAACAGAAACTATCTGCTCTGTTTTCTGACAAAGCGTCTTGCTGCTCATATCTGCGGTGTGATGATTGTGTTTATTAGACAGGTTTGGGCACTCACACACACACACACACACACACACACACACGCGCAGCTCCACGTTTTGAGAGCACCAAACGGCTTTCACGCTCACTAGCAGAATCCACGGCGGGATCCCAGGGGATCTCTCGCTCTCGATTTGTGTACAAGCTGCTGCCAGCACTGACTCTTCCTGGTGTTTTGGAGGGAAACAATAACAGCCTCATTGCACAGTCAGATGATATTACAGACCCCGCGCTCTGCACGGCTTCCACTCTGAATGGATTCTGGCTTTTATTGCCATATTTGGGAAGACACTTCAGGAGAACTGATGACCCGGCAAACAAGATAGAAATCTGTCTGCTGATTGTGCCTCTGTGCCTCGGTGATACAGCACATTAGCACAAGTCGCAGATTAGTAATCACCGTGAGGGTTAATCAAATGACCTAGAATGGCCTGGATGTCCGTGCAGGCAGGCGTCTGGATGGGACGGTGTCTTTGTGAAGCTCCAGACACAAAGCCCTGGGGACACTGCTGCCACAGCACAGCTAACCCCCCCCTCCCCTGTAGAATAAGAGCCACACAAGTTCCTGCTCAGGATATTAAAAAAAAAAAAAAAAAATGGCCGGGCAGCTCATTACTTGGGTCCTATTTGGGTCAGGGAGCAGATGCAAATGTAGGTCAGAAGGAACCCCTGTTGTCAATCAAGAAAGACAAGAGAAAAAGGGTGGAGGATGGAGAGAGGGAGAGAGTGGAAGATCACGCCTGCTGCTCTCCACTGCCCCTCCCCGAGGACACAGGGTATCAAATCATACGCAGAGGAGGGGAGTGGGTGCCAAGCTTCAATGAGGAAACTTAATTAGACTCATGCTTGTGAGGTTAATTTGAGCTAAGTGACGCGAGTGAAAAAGCATTAAGAATTTTCTGCAACAGATCCAACACGGAGCTCTGTTTTCAGTCTCGTGTCACTGAACCATATATCAGCGCCGCACCAATAAAGCTGCTTCCCATCCAGCTCATCCTGCATGTCTTGCAGTTGTAAGAGGAGGCCAGTGTGACCTACATGCTGCAGACCCCTGGAGAGAACAGTATGTAACTCCTCCACCTGAATGAAACCCTACATGTGAAGTCACCTTGAAGCGAGGTGTCACGTTTTTTTTTTTGCATTTTCTTTCTTTTTTTTTTTTTTTTTTTTTGCGAGTGCATTAATGTTGAAGTACATCATCTTTTCCTGTGCTTATAGCCAATTTCAACTCCTCTCAGCAGCAGCAGAAGCAGCAGCAGCAGCAGCAGAAGCAGCAGCAGCAGCAGCGGCTCCTCCAACTTTGTAGCACTTCATTTCACCTCACACCGAGCTTAGATGCAGCGCTAACTGCCTAGAGGTTGACACTTGTCTGAATAATGTTATGCTAATGCTCTAGTCTACCTGTATTTACCCCTAAGTGCAGCGAGCAATCTATTGATTGCGAGAAAGCAATTTTCCTGAAAGAGGGGGAGAGCGCACGGCGAAAAAAAAAAAAAAAAAAAAAAAGACTGAATGAGAGGGTAACAAGAGATCTTCTTTAAGCTGCGGCAAAAGCAATTTACAGAGGACGACAATTTTCTCCGGCTGTGAAAGGAGTGCTCTCTCTAATTGTGCCTACGCAGAGCCATCAAGATGAGGATACAGAAAATAACAGAGCAGCCTCGCACATATTCAGCAGCATCTTGGAGGTGTAAGCAGGAAAACAGCTATAAAACCTTCCTCTTATTCAGCCGGCAGTAAGAATAATTGAGATGCCCATTCTTAGTGTAGTGTACTGACAAACTCACAAACACAATAACAACTTGGCTGCTTTGTGTTTTTCCTCCAGCTTAGGCTAATTAGCTTTAGCTTCTATGTTATATGTAACAAACTAACACGAGTGAGAACGGCGTCCACCCCTCTGTTCTTCTTTTCTCATGCATAACACAACTCCAAACGCCGCGATGATGAATGAGGACATTGTTCTTTTAATTTGCTGCATGGTCCTCCTGTTGCCCAAGAAGGCAGATGTAGAAATTAATTGCTCTTTCTGACAAGGAGCAAGGCTTGTATCTGTGTAGATGTGTAAATGTTGCTGTGAGAGAGAGAGAGAGAGAGAGAGAGAGAGAGAGAGAGAGAGAGTATTTGGGAGTGTGACAGGGCTTCTAAAAATAAAGCAGCAGAACTGTGTGTGCGGTGCCAGATTGGGCTCAGTGCTGTGCTCGTCTCGCTCTGGCTCGACTTCTATCTGCCCGTGTGATAAAGCTGCTAACAGGCCTTTATCGGGGAGCAAGGGGAAATATGCTCCTGCCAGATTAGGCCCCAGACTCTGCCAAGGTTATAAACAGCCTGTTATCTGTGTCCCAAACAGAGTAATCCACGCTCTATCAGCACCCAAACATATGGGCCACACAGAGCTGAGATAGCCTCTGATGGACACTTGGTTTTAATTGCAATGAGAGCCAGCGGAGCATCTCTAGGGGAGAAAAAGGACATAAAAAGGGTCTGTTATTGTGGACATGTCCCAGCCCTCCGTGTCGCCGGCCAACGTGCTCAAAGAGCAGCCTCGACCTTTCTGCAGTGCACCTGCTCCTTGCAGCGTGCTCGGGCCAGCAGGCGTTACATTTCCAGGAGTCTCTCGCAGCCCTGCTGGATGTGTTTTTCCTGCTTAAATAAATATTTTCCCCTTTCATCCCGTGTCATTTGGAGTTTTTGTGCATTTTTGCCCACATGCTTAATTAGATCTTGGCAGCACTAAGTATTCATTAATTTGATTAGGCACTGATGGGCTATTTTCAGTTCTCAACACAACACGAGCTATTCTTCAGCTGGTGGCTCACAAAAACATCAGACCTCTTAAGCACTCCATCCCCATAATCAATAGCAAACTTCCCCCGACGTGGCCTCAGTAAACAAGAGACACTCAGACACTCTGTCTACACACACACACACACACACACACACACACACACACACACACACACACACACACACTTGTGGAAAGTTTAAGTGAAGTGAGGACAGCGGATGATCCAGGGTGAACTGAGGCTTCAGCTCAGCATGTACTGTGTAGCCTCTTTGTTCAAACCAGTGACGTAAATATCAACATAATATTTATATTCCAGGACTTTTGCTGAGGCCACGTGGCACCAGAAGAAGAGTCGACGTGAAAGCTTCGACTCCTTCCAGACAAAGAGGAACATTGTGTGTCACTTTCAGCCCTTTTGGAGTTCATCTGATTCATGTTTGTCAAATATTGAATCTTTATATATGTGTGTGTGTGTGTGTGTGTGTGTATATATATATATATATATATATATATATATATATATATATATATATAGAAGCCGGCGGTGTTTCTGGGTGTTGTTGATATATGTCTTTGTCTTTGCATGGTAGAGTTTGAACTTGCACTTGTAGATGTAGTGATGAACTGTGTTAACTGACAATGGTTTTCTGAAGTCTTCCTGAGCCCACGTGGTAATATCCTTTACACAGTGATGTTGGTTTTTAATGCAGTGCTGCCTGAGGGGTCAAAGGTCATGGTCATTCAGTGTTGGTTTTCAGCCTTGCTGCTTACGTGCAGAGATTTCTCCAGATTCTCTGAATCTTTTGATGATATTATGGACTGTAGATGATCAAATCCATCAATTTTTTGACATTGTATGTTGAGAAACATTGTTCTCAAACTGTTGGACTATTTGCTCACGCAGTTGTTCACAAAGCAGTGAACCTCAACTCCATCCTTGCTTGTGAACGACTGGGCCTTTCAGGGATGCTCCTTTTATACCCAATCATGACACTCACCTGTTTCCAATGAACCTGTTCACCTGTGGAATGTTCCAAACAGGTGTTTTTGGAGCATTCATCAACTTTCTTTCAGGGTCTTTTGTTCAGGGTCTCTAGTTTTTAAGGAACATGCTGCAGCCATCAAATTCAAAATAAGAGAATGTTTGCAAAAAACAATACAGTTTATCAGTTTGAACAATAAGTATCTAGTGTATTCAATTGATGAATATAGGTTAAACAGGATTTGCAAATCATTGTACTCTGTTTTTCTTCATGTCTTACACAACGTCCCGACTTCATTGGAAGTGGGGTTGTGTTAGTGTAGCTCAGCATGGAGTGACAGGAGGCTGAAAAAGACATGTTGTTTTATTGTTTGTTTAAAGACCGGTCCAGTGGTGAAAGAGAAATGAAAATAACAGTTAATAACACATAATGACACATTTATATCACCCCATCCATCATAATGACTGACAGAGAGAAAGTCTCACCAGAGCCCTGAGTACTGCTGACTGGCTCTGGATTATTCCACATGTTAAAGAATGTTTTTCAGTTTAAGTGTAGTCGTGGAAACCATAATGTGGACAACTCAGTCGACATTAGACTCTACTCAATGCAAGAGAGCAGAAGGTTAACATTCAGACTGATAAAGTGACCACTAGAACAAAGAAAAGCAATTTAAAGATAAAATCCCGACCATAAAGAGACTAAATTTGTCAAATCTTCTCCGTTAGTGTCAAACAGCTTTGTCTATTGATGCAATCAGCACTTGTTTGGAGCTTCTGGTCCCTCTAGGTGCTGACATACAGGTGTCTGATTGTAAGCCATCAGTCGGTGTCTGCTCTAAGAAGGTATAAACAATTATTACCAAGAAGCTCTGTTACAACAAATAATGTATTAAACAAACTGCCTACTTTTTGTGCATATTTTATTTTATTTTTTTTTCAGACATTCTTAGACTCAATATTTTATGTTAAATAACTTTTAGTTCATTGTAGAAAGAAATACGCTTCAGAGATAATAAATAAAAAGAAATTAAGATGAACGGCGAGAATACAACTGAAGTTAAAATAATCCTTTGAATCATGTTCTCAGACTCACCAAAATACAACAGAAAACCCACAACGGTTATTTTTATGACAGTTTTTTTGGTGAGTGTGATAACTCTACAGCGCCTTCACAACACTTACTTCCTCCTCGGTGGAGCTGGAGCCATAACAAGCAGCTCGGGTGTTAATGAGGACCAGGGTAAATCAGGGAGAGATTTAGACCCTCTACTAGTCTCCGTCTCCTGGTATGAGCAGCAGGCTGCTCTTTGTGTCGGCAGAGCTGTGATCTGAATACCTCTGCCCTCATAAAACATTCAGACCTTATTGACTTCCTACTTTGGTTTCCCTGCAGAGCCTACCTCTCTGGCTTCTTTTTAAATTCTGCTCTCGTGGCGGAGGATGCGCACCTGCCTCGGGGAAAAACGTCTCAGGCTTAACATAGGTGGTGAAGGGGGGGTTGGGGGGTTGGGGGGTGGGTTTATAGCCTCTCCTGAGCTACATCCATAACATATAAGTCTCTGTGCAGGAAACATGCACCTCAAGTTCGTGCATTATAAGAAATGACCCTGAGAATAAAAAATTAACCGTCTATATCTGATAACCTGTAATAATAAACAGGAAAGCAGCTTGGTGTTACAAATCACAGTGTTGTTTGTGTCTTACAGGGTCAGCCGGGGATTATTGGCATTTTAAAATGTCACATCACATCTGTTATGCTAAATATTGATATATCATGCTCCTTTTATTTCAGCATCTGTTACCTGCTCTTTACGGCACATCATTACTGCAGCATTAAAACCACACAGGCTGGGCTCATCCGTCTCTCTCTACAGTATTTCACACACACCCTACACAGAAAGGCCACAAAGTCTAATAAATTCCTCATTTTATATACTGCCCCCAGATTTCTAAGTCCTGTCCAATAAAGTTTTAAATGTCATGAAGGACCGATAATGTAAGCAGTATAAACCAGAGCCAAGAAAACCATACATCGCCGTGTCTCTTATCTTTTTATCCAATAAAGTTTTATATCTTTGAATCAACTATGAAATGCTTTGGAAACTGTCAACAAGGGGATAATTGGCTGGCTTTATTGTTATGGTGATATGTCCCAACAGGCTCATTTCTCTTTTCTGACACTCAGTGAGAAAGCTGTATACTAAACAATGTAGACTTTCAATTAGCCCGTGCCGTCTGAATTCATCAGACTAATATACAGCTGAAGCCACCAGAGGGAACTTAAAGCTACTGTCAGGAACTTTAATGTTGTGTCCATCGTGGTGACCCCTGTGGACAGAGTGGACTCTCTCCTCTCTGACCACGAGGAAACAAAACGTTCTCCTGATGTTTTAAACCTGTCCAACATATCAGTCAGTGTGAATCTTCCCAGAGGAAAATGTGAACGAAGCCGATTTAACCACCTGCTGTTTATCCTCTCATCTGAAACTGAGATCTTCAACTTGAAAACCCATAACTAAAATGAACTACAACTCAATAAATCAACCACAACTATGCAGCACTTTTCTAAATAATGCAAAAATAAAAGCCCAGCTCTTTGTACTCCTTTTCCTTTCCTTTACCCTCTGGAAAAACTTGTGCCATGACAGATAAAAGTATAATATTTTACAAATTGAAGTATTACAAACCACAAATGACAGTTACTGTTTATCTGCATTCCTTGTGCAGCTCTTTTTCAACAACACTAACACGTCAACTTCCTCGGGCAAGAGCCGAGCCCACTCCACACTGACTGAACCCCCTGCTGTGGAGGAAACTGGCTCTGAACGAGCATAATCTGCATCACATTTTATAAAGTGAAGCCATACTTTCGAACGTGTTCTATCAGCCATGCTTGCTTTGTTGATTGAACCTCTTGACGTCATTATGCTGTGTTCAGGTCTGGTATGGAAAATCAGGTAGGCACAGGTTTAGGTACCGAAACATAGCACTGTTTGAAGTGAATTGGTGCTCAGTAGTTACAACAGAATTCGGTCGGTACCTCTTAAAGTACCGAATTCGGTACCCATAACTAGTCAGTTGATAAAACTGAGAAATGTCAATTGGTGTTAACATGTTTCTCATTAAAAGCTGATATTGTGCAAAAAAAAGTTCCCATGAATGTGATTTTATCAGTCTACTACACTGTAAAAAACAAAATTTAAACTGATTTTAAACCAACTGACCCAAAAAATGGAGAGAAATCATTGATGTCTACAGCATACTGACTCACTCAGTACAAAAAACTCACATCATCAAGTTTATAAATGAAATATTTTAAATATACTTTGAGATTTTTCATAACAAATAACTGATTTCATCAGTTCACTGTCATAACTTCTATGAAGGTGAATTATTTAATACTTGTCATGTTTTTTTGTGGTTACACCACTTACAGTTAAACGGGACTGATTCTTTAACTGGTTCAAAATGGTAGAAATGTCATATAAAATACTCTGACACCAACAGAAATGCAAATGACACATTTAAACAAACGTCAAACATTCTGTTCAAACAAGTTTAAAGCATGTTTTTGATACCAACTCCTATTTGTTACTGACCCATAAACAGATAGAGGACTGACTTCCAAAAGAAAATTACAAAAATCCCCCGAAAGAAATGGATTTTTAACAACCGGGGATGTTTTGACCTCCAAAACCAGCTCTAACCTTCTGCCCATGGCTTCCTGAGTTGCGACAAACTGGTCGAACAAACAATAGCAGACCAGCATCTCCAAGGCGCAGCATTTCACACTTGGGTAGAGGCAGAGGACGGGCCTTTAATGACACACAGTCCCCCCAGTCACCTAGAATGAACACGCAGCGCTGGAAATAGACCGGAAACTCAGCCTCCACGCGCGCCAGAAACCTGGTGATGCCTGCCTGCCTGCCTGCCAAACAAACCCTGCCACCGCAGAGAGAGAGACGGACCCTGGACTACGTCTCAATCATACAAACCAAACATGATCGAAGCATGTTATCCGCTGAGTTATACTGCTGACACCATCACTGGAGTGCGCACACACACACACACACACTGCAGCACACTCCAGTCAGCTGATGTGCTGTCCACTGATGTGTGATAACGCTGGAGATGGCACACAGCCCATCCTCAGATTTTCTGTCTGTGATGTGTGCAGCCACCAACAGAACACACTACACTCGCTGTAAAACACAATCCTCATCAAACACAGGACGCCATTCTTGTTGTGGGTCAAACTGCTCACTGAGAAACTAAAAAAGGACGTAAAGTCCAGAGCTGCAGTAAATAAAGGACCAGAGCTTAGAGCTCCTTATCAAAGCAATACTTACAAAAAAAAAAACAGAAAAACTTAATCATGTTGACCTTTGATTTTTAGAGTTACAAGGCATGTTTTTGATAAAAAAAAAAAAAAAAAAAAAAAAAAAAAACGCTTTTTGGACAACAAACAAACTAAAGAACCTAATCTTTCACTCTTTTTTAAAGCTATTTTATAGGTGGAGATTAAAGTAGCTCAAAAAGGAATAAATGTGTGAAAAACTGACACAATAGAGTATTAAAATAAAAAAAAATAAATATAAAACTTTTTATATAACTTCTATATACATTTTATTCCCCCACCATATGATATGAATCTGAACTGTTTGCTATGCAAATGAGAAGTGTGGTTAATAAACAAATATTGTTTAATAAATAAATAAATAAATGCTTTGTTTCATGTTTAATTTTATTTGCAACATGTTCAGAATCCAAGATACATTCGAAAGCATTAGTTCATCTCTAAATCATCACCGACTAATCTAAAGTCAGCTCATAGCCAGTGAACGATTCATCTAACTGCATCAAAACAGTGTAGAAGCAAAACCCAGTGTCCATCTGAAAGAAGAAAATGTTTTATTTTTTTTTTACCTTTCAGATGGACCCAAAGCAGAAGTTAACAGTTTTGCCACAGTGTTAACAGGATGAAGTTAAATGTGCAGGACTCTGTCCGTGCCTCTTCTTTTGTTGTTGAAGGTAAATCACTCGTCACGTGGTGGTGACCAATCAGAAACAAGTCTCAAACACAGCTGAGTCATACATGTTCATAGGACAGAAAATATTAAACAGCCACAGAAACACTTCCTCATAAACTCTGGCTCACGTAATGAATGAGAACTAAACTTGACTAGACCGTCTGATAAATGGACGTGGTTTGTGATGTCATCAGTCTGTCTCTGAAAAAGACTCTTGAAGCCAATCGTCATCAGAAGCCTCCACACGAACAGCTATAAGGCGCCCGCCTGTAAGTCAGCTGAGCTTTCCCTCTGATTGGTTCACCCCTGAATCTTAACAGGCAGAGTTTATGACATCAACAAACTCAAAAACAAACATGGCGACTGTGGAGGAGGTATTTGCTAAAGTACCTCTTGCATAAAAGACAAAAACAGAGTTCCTCACCAACTCACGAAATGTTTCTCCAAAAAGTTCTGCAATTGTTATTTCTTCTTCGTGTCTCACTAGAGCTACGTATTGGGTAGTAAAGGCAACACTGCCCCCACGGTTTCCAGTGGTACTGCTCCGTTCAGCCCGTATGTGTAAGCTTAATGGAAATGTGCAGAAAAATGGACGAAATAACGCAGAACATGGACAGACGGCTCCGTCTGTATATATATATTTAACCTTGAGCATAAATGAGCCTTTACAGGGTGTTATTGCCACCTACTGTTGAGGAGTGTGAATTGGTTTACGACATTGGTGAATTAACATCCCCTTCAAAATAAAAGCACTTTTTTTTTTTTTTTTTCCACGACCAACTTTTGGGTCGTGACGCACTGATTTTGAAATACTGATTTAGAGTAATACTGAAATATAAGAAGTCATAACAATAATTACCTTTACCCATCCAGTATCTTCCAAAAGGATAAAAAGAATTTGACTGTTTTTTTTAAACACTAAATATCAAAACTAAAAGAGAGCTGAAAAAGAAAATAAAACTTCATGAAATTGTAGACAGATTTAAGTTATATAGTACAATGAATAAACATCTAAGAAAAATATACAATGGATTGGATAGAAATTTATGACAGATTAGTAAATTTACTAGACTTAAGTCAGAAATTTCTGAGATTAAATTCATGAATCAATTTCAATTATGTTAAAAAAACAAACTTTATTCTGAAAGGTTGTTTTACAGGAGCGTCCATCCTCCTCCTCAAAGAGAATGAACTGAGAGCGTCTTCTTGATGAAGTTGTGTTGAGTTCCAGCTTTGACAAATAGCCTTCTTAATATCTCTGCCAGTAGTTTGTTAGAGAACCTGGAGCTTTCTGATGAAGGCAGTTGAAACACGTAGCATCGTAGGCTACCACACTACGACGGAGGATTAGGGCCAAGTTCAAACCTAAACTAGAGTAGAACTTCACAAGATGCTCCGTGTTCCTCATTTTTGAACAGGCGGCTGCTGCTCTTCAGAAAGATACAGACTAAAATAAGATTATTCTCCTAAATTTAGGAGATTATTCTTGTGAACCTACGACTTTATTCTCCTAAATCTATGACACTTTTTCTTGTAAATGTATGACTTTATTCTTGTAAGCTTATTTATTTTATTTATTTTTTTACTTGGCCCTTATACTCTGTTGTAGAAATCAGTTTCAGCTGATGAACATAAAGTTTTGAGTGAGCTGGTGTTAACGATGCATTAAAGATTCAAGATTTTACCCATCAGCTGATACACACTGTAAGACATGTTTTAACTTAAAGTCATCTGTTGTTGTTTGTTGAGTAGTTTGGTTCCAGTTTGGGTGAATTTAGCCCTTCAGGACATGCTGTAACAGCTGCCTGAGGATGTGTAGTTAGTACTTGAATAGCTCCACACTCAGCCAGCAACCACTTGTTTTGAGGGTTAAGATTTGAATAACTCCTCGTATTGACTTTCCCACACATTTAACATGAAAGATAGGTCACTTATATCATATTAATACTGAGTGCTTCCTATTGATTGTGCTTTGGTGCCAGAGGAGGCAACATGGCTGGTTTGCTGCCTTGGAGACAGGCCATTTCATACATAAAATAACTCACCTGTGCCTCTGCTCTGAGACTCTCTGTATTGAATTCCCCCCTCCAAAATGGATTCCCCCCCTCCAGCACTAAATTCCCTGGCTTCCACCAGTCTGCCATGACAAAGGGAGTAAAGGCAAGCAGCTCTGGGGTTAAGGCTCCAGTCTCCTAATGAGCTTTCTCTGTTCCAGTATGTTGCATAAAGCCATTACCTCCCAGCACATTACCTCATTCATTTCTTATGTGGATAGCTTCCTTCTCCCAGGAGCATGGCGTTTCAGACACGGCTCACTGTATGCCGTATGCACATATGCACTTGTAAAGTCTCAGTACGAGTCTATAATGCTCCTGTTTCACAGAGCCGCTAAGTTGACCCTGAGATACACAGGGCAAACAGTGAGGAGGAAACAAAGAGAAGCTCTTCTGGTGTGAGATCTATTATTCAGAGAAAAGACAAAGAGAGAAAAACAGACAGAAAGAGAGAGGGAAGGAAAATGTCTCCCCTCGCAGTAGTATTATCTCAGTGTGTGGCAACTATTGCAGTGCAGGATGAAAGACGCAGGTGGCAGTGAGCCCCATCGTGCCTCAAGCTAATCTGCAGATGCAAGAAAGATAGTGTCACCAGATTGTCTCACAGATTGAGTGATGGTTGGGTTCAGCAAAGTCTCAAACAAATGCAGGGACGAAAATAATGATGTCAATTTAAGGCGGGCTTGAAAAAAGACCAGATACTCAAAAGGGGTGGGATAACCCCTCAAAAGAACTCACACTCTACAGGCTCAAATGATCAGATTCATCATTAATCTCCAATCAGTGATTCTTTCTAATGTTGTGATCTGTTTGTTTTTCAATCACTTTAAAACCAATATTGATGATCTCAACGTTTCCTGCAGATTTTCTACAAAAATGCAACCCGGGATCGAGGATTGTGCTCGATCCCGGGTTTAAATTATATTTCATCAAAAAACAGAAGCATGACTGGAGTTTCATTTTACAGCATCTTTTCATCCAGTAGTTATTTCCATTAATTCCTGACAGTTGTGAAACAGTGATGGACTACATCAGATTCAATACTTTGTAAAGTACCTTTCATGTGCAAAAAAAAAGCTGGAACAGATTCTTAGACTCTGACTTTTTTGATTTAAAGCATCTGAGCAGAAAGGAAGTTCATCTGATCACGCTAACAAAAAACAAAACCAAAGAAGCAGGTTTCAGAAATCAGCTGTGGTCTAGAGGTTAGAAAACACTCAATAAACAGTTAAAATTGAGCATCATTTATGAGACAAGCCTGAAAACAGGTGCAGGTAAACTTGCACTGGGAACACTTGCTGAGTGGTGCTAGGGCTAGCAGAGCTAGCACCACCTGCTCTCGGTCCTTTAGCAGGTTAATGTTAGTGCTGGTCACACATTGTTCAAGTCGGATTGAAATAGATATTTGCCCAACATAGCCAAGAAACATCTTTATCTTCATTTTCTAGATCAAAAAACTGCCAGATTACAGAAAGCAACCAGTCATCTGTGCTTGTTTACATCTGGGTGGTTAAGAATTGTAACCTTAGGACAGTAGCTTTTAACTGATCCAACAGCCCCAGCTACAGCTGCTGCCTGTCCCCGGTATGAGCACAGATTTATCAAGCTCAAAGTGAGTGGCTGGGATACATGTTCGACACAGCCAGAGACCATTTATCAAAATAAAGCCATAAGATTTAGAGCTCCCTCTGCTGACTGGCTGCAGTACAGCTCATAAAACCCTGAATCTGAGATGATTCGGAGAGGAAAGAGGCCAAACTATAAAATTAAAATAATGACATAATGCAGGCTCCTGCAGCCTACTGTACAGGATGAGCAGAGAAGGGGAGGAATGATGGAAGAAAACAAAACATGCACTAAGACAAGAGACATTGAGCCCTCCTTAGCCATGAGTGTCTGCTTCAAATCAACAGAAGAATCTGCTCTGCTGTCAACCCATCTTAGGGATGTCCATGTTTTAGTTAAATGCATGTTTTGGTTTGTTTAGCACGAGTGTGACTTAGTACTTGTGGGCATCCCTGGGAGAGTCTTCTGGCCTCAAAATGGGCTAAAAGATTCACAAGCAGGTCATCTCAGCTCCTGTAGTCACATGTCGAAATGTCCTTTGGCAAGACACTGAACTCCAAAACTTCTCCTGCTGTTGTTCAGCTGTGTGTGAATGAGACTGGCAGTGTAAGAGCGCTTTGAATGTTCAGAAAGACAAAAAAAAGTGCTATTTAAGTACAGGTCCATTTACCAAGTGCTCATTTTATGACAATTTGGTTTAGAATAGAAGATAATATATTAGAATGTACTTTATTACTAAAATTAAAGGGAAATTCAGAGTCACAGCAGCAGTACAGAAAAGTATACAGTGCCAAAATCTTAAGAATATAAACAGAATAATATAATTAGTGTCAACTACAAAAAACGTCCACCAGAGATGACAGTTTGACCATGACTCTCCTGTCAGCCTCCACCTCCACAGGGATCAGGACTGAGCTGGACCTCCTAGACATTTTGTGTTGTCCGCTCATAGCAGGTGAAATTCTTCAATGTGGCATTCACATCCAGTGTTAGCTCCATTAGCCATGTGTCTGTGACTAGCATGATGCTAGTCTGTCCTCTGGTATTCCCTCTGGTGCTGGGTTAGGACAGCTAGCTATTGGAGATAGATCTTACATTCCCCTTAACAATGGATGGAAGGACAGGTCAGTGTCATCAATTTAATTTTTGTTTTCATTTCAGATAATCTTTTGATTTTAAAAACAGCAAATGTGGCAACACCATGACTGACAGCTCTGCAGTCACATTAGCTTACTGTACTGGATTAGAAGAGTCAATCAGATATGGAGAGCAATGTGTGTGAATGAACGGCCCATAAGCACAAGTGTCTGCTTCAGACCCCCATAACAATCTCTTCTGTTTTCAAATGAACCCTTTGGGGAATCTTCCATGTTTAATCCATAGGTCTAACATGTTTTAATTGGCATCACAGGTGTGACGTCAATGCATGCCTTGGTGACAGCAGTGCTAAGAGGAAAATGAAGCCTATGATAAAGTGCTAATAGTTGCTGTTCACTGAGAGTCCGCTAGAGGCTGGCTGCAGAAAGACCGGAAGTCACAAACACACCAAGCCATAAAAATAGACATTTACAACATTAAAAGCATATTTACAGGCTGGTTCAAAAAACGGCTTGGGTCTGAAATGCTAATTTCACTATAGGCACAAACTGTGCGGGGGTGAGGTTTTTTTTCTAACTCAGCAGTTTGGATCACAAGTTTGTCCAATCAGCTCACGTGACTGACAGATGACCTGTAGCTGTTAGTGACAAAAACAAACTTTCATTACATGTTATGGTTCAATTCTTGAGCTTTATTTTTCATCTACATCTAATTTTCTACTCTGAGCAGTTTTTTTTTTTTTTTTGGATAATTTCTTAAAATAAAAAAACAAATCAAAACAAGTGATTGCCAGTGCAAAAGAACAGGTGCAAACAAGTGACAGGTCAGTTTATACTGAGTACACAGTAAATGTGTTTAAACCTATGAATAAACTTCCTTCTGTCCATTCTTATTTTTATGTTAAAATAAAAACCCTTCTCCTTTATTCAGGCTTTTGACCGGCAAAAGTGACCTAAAACAGAAACATAAGTGTGACTCATTAGCATGCAGTCGGCTGCTCTGGCTGCAGCTCGGAGGGTCTGCTGTGAGCAGAAGTACCTTTGTTTAGGAGAGGGGAGGGGCCCAGCGCCCGCTGCTCATTGAGAAGCAGCGGCTGAAGATCAACGCATGTGGCTGAAGATCAAAACATGCTTTCACTCTGTCCCCAAAATTCAGGAAAGTCACTGGATTTGTCACTTTTTTGAAAAAAAAAAAAGTCGCTAGAGGGGTCTGAAAGTCACTAAATATAGCCACAGAGACGCTAATTTGGCAACACCTGCATACCGTGACCATGTGTAACATTACAGCGAATCACCGGCAGCATTATCAGATCATGATCACGTGATTAACCCTTTTGGTACTGAAACTTGGAACAGAAAGATGAGCTGTAATTCAATACTACCAAAGTATTTCGGTCGGTGCCATAAAAGAACCGAAGTTCAGTACCCAACCCTAGTGAGGAGGCACTTGGCTTGGAGGTAGCCTTTTGTCTTTAAAGCTCTCAATTCAGCTGATGATGTCAACTCTGTATGTAGCCACCAATAAAAACACAAAGAGTGGAGTTGACCTGTTCTGATGCTGAATAATGTGGATGAACATGTTTCAAACAAGCAGAAACCTCCAGTCTTAAAATATGAGACAATGAGGAAGTGCCAAAATCTGCAGTTCGTCGAGTTGTCTGCTTGAGGCTGGAAAGAACCGCAAGTCACAAACACACTGAGCCCAAAAAAAAAAAAAGTTGTTTTCACAGCCGAAATAAACATGTTTACAACCTTGTGCAAAAAAATCTCCCGTCTGAATTGCTAATTTCACTAACGGCCCGCTATGCTTCTAAGATCACTACTACATCCAATCAGAGGCTCAGCTCAGCTCACGTGACTGATGGGCGCCCTATAGCTAGCTGTTAGTGTGGAGACCAAATCTATTAATCATACAGTCTACGGTTTCAACGTGCAGATCACAAACTTCAAATGTTGTTGATCACTATCTTCTGTCAATGAAAGATGTCTGTCATTTGTTTTCCTCTTTACGGCACTTAGACGTGTAAAATATGAACGATCTTATCAGGATGTGTTTAATCAGTTGAATCAATTATTAATATAAAATGGAGAAAACCCAAATAAACAAACCCGAGGTCCATGTTTGAGATTGTAAAACATGAATTAACATTAAATGTATGGTGTTTGTATAAAGGGAGAGAAACAAACAACAAATAGTTCCTTTCTGAAGTGTTGGAGTTTGCATGAACGTGGATCACACTTTGGCCACACGAGCCAATCAAACTCTCAAAGACCCATCTGGCTTTCATGTAACAAACTGCTTTCAAGAGCATCGTGTTGATTGATTGTGGACACTGAATAAATCTTGTCAATTATCAATTAGTGAACAATTCCTCTGCCTTGCCTCAACCAGAGAATATGTATGTCTGTGGAAGACAACATTAAATTACTGTGACAGCCGCACAGCTTCATGTGTGTCGCAAAACAACGACATGCATGTTGGTTTGCAGCGGCAGAGGGATTTATTCAAATCCAGCGACACCTTCGGTGAGCCTTAATCTGAGCTCGGTGTCAGAACACTTTATTTTGTCACCATAAATCAACAGTGAGCCCTGAAACAATGAGCATTTCTCAAGCAGCTCATTCCACACTGCAGAGGGAGACTGCGACTGCGAATAAAGAACTCAATATGGCACCAGTGTTTACATCCATATCAATATTTAATCAGAGTTAAAGGCAGCTGCAATTCACACAGACAATGGATGGAGTTTTTATACAGCTCAGACGCCAAACAGTTGAAGGAGTTTGCGCGAGTTCTTTGGCACTTAAATGAGAAAACAAACAATGACATCGAATCAAGGCCACGTGGGACTGGCGCTCAATAACTTCATCGAACATTACAAGTGCTGATGAGAAAAACGTGAGATCCTTTCTCGTGTTCGCTTGATTCATCGCTCATTTCTCCCACATCTACGGCAAGCAGCTGCGAGGACACTGATGTCTGTTCTTGATGTTATTGTTTGTCAGGCTGAGTCAATAAGTAATGTTTCAATCCCAGCCATTTGGACTTGGTTGAAGCCCCGACCGCAGCCTTCACACATCAATCACAGGAAACATTGTGAGCAAATGTGTCCCCTGTTATAATTGGAAGCAGCCCTCTTTCTTTCTTTCTTTCTTTTTTTTTTTTTTTTTCATTCTTCGATTCCTTCAGTGACATCTTATGCAGGCCTGGAAACGCTGTAATGCAAGCCGCAGTGAATCATCCTGTTTGAAGAGGGGAGATCTGCAATATGAAATCCATATGAATGTTTCAAAACCTCCTCAGAGTTTCCATTAAAAACAAGAGCCTTCTAATAAGCTGCCGTAGAAAATTGTCACCATCTTTCTCTTCCTGCAGGGGAGAGATGTACGCCTCGGCTGAGGCTACTGTCCTCTGCATGTGTCTGCTTCTTCTCCTCCAAGGCTAACTTAAAACAGAGCATCAAAATCCCAGCTTTAATAATTGAGGGAGAGACTGCAGGGTACTCTGCTCAGGCCTGCTTGATGTGAAGTCCTTAAAAGATGCATGGATGCCTCCCCAGAGGGAGATGGAAGGGCTTCATGGAGCCGAGGCTCTGTACACTTAAAGATTATGTGTGCATCCGCTAAAGCAAGATGACCAGAAAAATGCTCAGAGGACCATTATTCTCCACAGAGCGGCTTGAGGGATGGGCACTGAACTGATAAGATACTATCAATATTCATGCCTCTAAATCAATTATATCCCCATGTACTTCACATGCAAATCATTTGGTGAGTGAAAACCTTCTCAGAGTGACTCTGCAGACGGCAATAACTGAATGTGGGAGATGCAAAGCCAGGTAAACAAGCACTTAGACGCAGACTTAGCTTCAGAGGAAGAGCCATAAGAATTCCAGTAAACGTAAATGTGTCAGCTGTGTACAGCCAACACATTCAGGAGCTTCTAGTTAACTCTGCCAGCCAGCCAAGCCCGAGCTCGCTCTGCGCCTTTAAAATGCAATCTCTGACTCAGATGTATCGCTTTCTCCTCACCCCGCCATTAAAGCGAGAGCCTAAATTATTGATCCCCCGCCTTCATCAGCATAGCAGTCACGTCCGAGCGCAGGGGATCTAACTCTGGCTGTGTCCCCACGCTCCAGCCACTGAAATAATTAGGAGGAGTTCTCATTAAGGGAGAATGAAAGGTTGAGAAAGAGAGGAGGGGAGAGCAGCCTGAGGGGCATTCTGGGTGTTTAATGTCTTCCCCTGGGCCTTCAGATCATTCTGATCAAATCCGGAGGCTGCGTCTAAAGACGACAGAGCGGGCTGCAGGAAAAAATACGCACACGCTGTGTGGACACACAAATAATACATCAAGACATCGAGAGAGAGAGAGAGATAGAGAGAGAGAAGAGCGATGCATAAATAAAGATGCTGCACCGTGCAGCCAAATTAGTATAAAATGTTAGTATTGGGATCAATAGCTTCAACACATGAGCTCAGATGTTCTTAAAAAAAAAAGAGGTTTTAAAAAAGGCTGCCAGAGACGCTGTGTGTGAATGAAGTGGAGCAGTCCCTGCTCAGCTTGTTTTATTTTAACTGCTGAGGGAATCCACGGGGCTTTGGTGCCCCAAGGTACTTTCCCTGCTAATGCTTAGTGAATCATGCAGCCAAAAACTCCACACACTGTCAGTGCAGGCGGCATGTGTGTGTGTGTGTGTGTGTGTGTGTGTGTGTGTGTGTGTGTGTGCGCTGAATGTGGAATGCAAAAATTTGGACTCTGAAGAGAAAAGGTTGAAAGTTAAAAATGAATAGATTGAAAACGGCAGCGTAATGAATATTTGATTTGTAACTATTTATGGAAGGCAAAGACAAATAAGGAGGAGCTATAAGCACCAACACACACACACACACCTATGTCCACCGAGTCCAAGAAATCCACTAATTTAGACCAAAGAGTGTGCAGTGTGGAGCCTCTTCATTCATTTTTTAAGATGAGAGTGCTCTGCAGAGGAGCTGCGTTGTCATGTGTCTGTGTGAAGGGAACACTGAGCAGAGCCTGTAAACTCTGTTTGCCCAGGAACCAGCAGAGGAATTTGCATGCTACACTTACACTCGTGCCAAAATGGCTTTCGCAACGACTAGTGAAGTCCATGAATCTTTTTGTCACATTGTGCTTTCTGCGTCGGCTCGCCTCACGCTGCGACTCCTGAGCCTTCTAAGTAGCTCAGTGTCGAGGCCACACCCCTCGTTAGTGGGGAGGGTTCATTATGCAAATGATCCTGCTGGAGCGATATCAACGAGGCGCACGCTCCGTTATCATTTTCTGCCGCCGGGGCTCTTCTTCTCCCCGATCGCTCATACGGAATCATGGCCTAATAGCATCCCATTAACATAATTGCCAGCACAACTAGTGTTCCGTGTCTCAGAGCCACTCTGCTGCTCTGCCAGCCGAAAAAGAGAGAAGAGGATGGGTGAGGGTGAAGATGAGGAGAAGGAGGAGGGGGGTGGAAAAAAATTTAATTAAGCCAATGCATTGGCCACTCCCTCTCACAGTAAATGTCTGTTTTCTTTTTTGCTCCACAGAGAAGATGGTAGAGCTTTTCTTTTCATGAGACCTTGAGAGCCTCCCTGAGCTCCTAAGAAGCAGGCGAGGTGCTCAATATTCCACTGATGAGCTCACAGCAGATGCCAGAATCAGGTCTAAACCCGGTCTGCCAGGCAAAATAAAATCCCCATTATTTTTTAATTAATCCTTAATTAAAATATATCACAGCCCTGATTCCACAAATCTCTCTTAATGTGAAGATGCTGCCCGATCGAGCATATTTACACATCTCTAATTAACGCCGCACATTCTTTAAGGCTAACAAGCCGTGGATTTGAAGTGCCAAGGTGGTCCAGAGACTGTGGAGCACGAGGAGGTGCTGGGAAGGAGGCCCTTAAGAGGCAACAACAGATTGCCATCGTGTCCACTAAAGATGCTCTGCAGGTACCTTTTGTTGCCGTGGAGCGACGGCTGTACACTCAGTCAGTCCATTAAGGCGCTGCAGCATCAGCGGCAGGGGTGAGGAGAAATAGTTGCAGCAGGAAGCCATAATCATGTGCTGCGCTCCTCCTGCATGCTGCCATTACCACGCCCCCAGCTCTCCTCTCTGCACAGCCACCCGTGTCGCTCTGATGAATTGATTGACACCATTTTCCATCTTCCGGTGCTGTCAGAGAAAGAGAGAGAGAGAGAGAGAGAGAGCCACACAGGGAGCCTGCAGCTCCTCTGACACCCCAGCAGCAGCAGCAGCAGCAGCAGCAGTGTGGTCACTTCTGAAGGGTCTCCACTGGGAAACAGTGAATAACTCAGCAATGGCCTCACTTAACCTCAATATGCAGCTATTTAATGATAGCAAAAGACAAAAACACACAGAAACCTTCACCTGCGATTTCCTCACAAGCACATTTCTATACACGCTTTAAAGTAAACAGATTGGATCAATAATAACCCAATTCACACCTCACAGCTCCCAGAAACATGAAAGCTCCCATTAGTGTGCACCAAATGTAAGAAATCTGCTTTCCCACTGCAGCCTCACAGCTCAATAACACGTCTGGCCTCGTTACGCTTATCACAATGACAACTAAATAAGCACAATTAGCAGCCACCCAGGCATTCTCACTGCCGTTAATTTCATTCCCCAAATTATCCCGGAGATCCCGAATGTTAAACACAACAATTCTTCATCAAATAAGGCAGGATAATCACGCCGAACGCAGACGAAAAGGAGGGTCAAAGCAGCACGCCGACTTCACAAAGAGCTCTTTCTTTACAGGATCAAACTCATTTCTGCAGCAGAGAGGTGTTTCACTCCATTGTTGTCGACTCATGTTTTAATGGGAGGGTTAAAAGTTCATCTTGCTTCTTTGTCTGGGATGGTCAGGGGTAAATGCAACACTTTCTCAATCCTGACAACTTAAAACAAATGTAGCCATGCAACCAGGAGACACAACGTGCAATAAAGCAAACGTACACACATACAAACACAGGCGCTTTCTTCACTCTTTCCCTGGCTGTTTTAATTTGACACCTTGAGCTGGGGTAACTAGGTGGGGAGCGAGGAGCCGCAGAGGAATTCATTAGGCGCGCCACTGCAGGGTCCTGGCTCGCAGCGTTAATGACATTGGAGGATAGGGAAACAGCAGAGACGCAAAATGAAATAAACATGAGGACTGTCAGTTCTGACAGCAGCAGCAAAGGGGACAGAGTCATTCAGGCCGGAGACCTCCAGCCCAGAAGATCAGACCACACGGGTTACCCACCAAAACAACATTAGTGAGGGGGCACCATCATCCTCACTTTGCACTTTGATTCACTTTGACAGACACTGTGTGTGTGTGTGTGTGTGTGTGTGTGTGTGTGGGTGTGTGTGTGTGTTTCTGTGTGTGTGTGTGTGTGCATGCGGCTTTATTAATGTGTGTGGCGGCATTGATCTTTAGAGCTTCACTCTTCATATCATTAAAAATATCCATCACTTGGCGCTCCTGCAGCATTCAGATACACGGCTGCAATTAAATTATTAATGTCACAGCCCCCACACCCCTCAACCCCTCCACACAAACACCCATACACACATCCCGACACACACAACCACACACACACACACAACCTCCCAATACAAGCTGTGCTCTTAATGTGGCTGCTGAAAGACATTAAATATACAGCAATCTGTGTCTGGCTTCAGCGTGGATCAATTTAGATGACTACTAAAATAACACAATGGGAGGAAATAGGGACGCTAGCCACAGAGTCTGAAGATGCAGGAACAAGAAAAAGGTACATTACTCATTTGGCTTTCACTACTTGATATAATTTCTTTGAATAGAATGTCATCCAGTGACAGGTAGAACAGCAGCAAAATAAGGCAAATTTACTCCAGAACTGAGGGAACTCTCTCTCGTTGTCTTTTCATATTTATGCCTCTGATTGGAGACAAATATGGACAACGTGCTTACAAGTTCTCCTGTCATACAAGAGTAAAGCCAAAATGCTGTAATGACACACACTTGCATGTCCCATTTGTGACATACTTTGGTGCCAAGAAGTGCCAAAACAGACTAACTGATGGTGCACTAAGCATGGACCGAAGCTCACGTTTAACCTTCCGATGACACTCACTGTTGTGGGAAGTTTAGTGACTCTTAGCCTGTTTTCTGCTCAAAAATGTTGAAGGAGCTTTATTTGCCAAATTCCTTCTTTTGCCATAAAATGAAATTTAAAGCTTCCCTTAACCCAGATAACACCGGAGGCAACATTTACGTGTTTTTACCTTTAACTCTTTAAAGCCAAAGGGAGATCCCAAATGCTCTTTAAATTACTGTAACTCTTCAATCCTTTGGGAGAGAAAGACAATTCAAAGTGCTCCTTAAAGAGAAAAAGGCAAGCTTTACAGCAATACCAGAGGTATTACGGTACTGCATAGGAATCCATGTGCTATGATGTTTAATTCACAAGCAATAATTCATGCAAGCTGTTCTCATTACCGTAACTCTTCAACTATTTGGGCAAAAGATAAAAATATCCAAACAGTTCCTGGAAGAATAGAGGATGAGCTTTCTGAACATTACCTCTGACTCTTTTCTCTTTTGAGGTCAAAATAACAAAAAAATAAAAATAAATACCAAAAAGAAAAAAGAAAAGAAAAGAAAAGAAACCATCCAGTTGCCCTGGATGATACTTAGGTGGTAATGGGTTAAGGGCCAGATGTGACATGTAGGTCACATGACCCTTCCGACGGCATCATCAATTTCAAGACCTGACTCATGAAATGCTCTGTGATTTGCTGAAATTTGCATGGGGGGGAATGATGTTTATGTTTCAGGATTTTTGTGAAAAGTTTGTGTTAATTTTTGGTTCTTTTTTCAAGGCTTTTTGACAACTAAGATTAGACTGTCTGAAATGACCTATACGTTGCATCTGGTCTATAAACGGGATAATTATGCAAACGTGGCATCTGGCCTTATAGGTATCCACCTCTTTCCTGAATACCCATAGTTCATAGCGATTGCTGGTATTGCTCTTTTGGTAGAACATTCTGTTTAAGTCCCCATGAAGACCACAAAGCTGACAATGTTAGCCCAACTGTCATACTAGCTCTACTCGCTTGGCTTTTTAAAGCCAGAAAATGACAAAATGAACAAAAATCAGAGGTGGAGTCAAAGTGCGGATGTATTTTAAAAAAAAGTCGAGCATTAATGATTTCACATGAGTTATTTTGACCTAGCTTGCTGGCAGTGGCAACTGGAAGTCGATAATCGCCAGCAAAATTCAACAACCATGGGCTTCTAAAGAAACAGGTGGATGTACATGTAAATACAGCATCTGGTTTAAATGGATTAAATTACACTGGCAGATAAATTAACATGATAATAACTAGCTGCTCTGAAAAAGAGAAAGCTAAAAGCAAACAAAAAAAAGTTTTATTTTCCAGTTTGGTTTGAATCCTCGCCAAAGTGGAAGAGCTGGACTTCATGACCTATACTGTGTCCAGCCACCAGGTGGAGCTCTGTATGTTTTGGTCTCACTAATAGATAGCTGTCCATGTTTTAGATCAGTGATTCTCAAATAGGGGGGAATGTGGGAGTACTGCAAGAGGTAAATGACAAATGTTCAAAAAAAAAAAAAAGTTGCATCACAATGTAAAAAAAAAAAAAAATTAAGAAAAAACAACTTTAATAACAGTGTTTAATTTTTATGTCTATGTGACATTAAATAGGGCACTGCTTCCAAACTGAGCATTTTCATTCATAAAATATATTATTTGCAAAACCAATGGTACTCTGTCTGTTGACTTGAGTTAGCAAACACGTACATTTGTATGCTAACAACAGCACAGGAAGGAGGATAACAACGGACAGGTGGCTGAAACAAGACAAATCAGTTGGGAAAAATTAGGTGGATGACTCATTTGGCCATCAGAGGTACTAGCTGCCTCAGTCTTTAATTATCTCTGAAAAAATATTGCAAAAGTATAGAATTTGTTTCATTGTTCGTTTCAATGTTATAAGGACACTGCAAAACCACATGCATAGATTTATCCATGTTTTTTTCTATATTATTTCCTGATGTTTTTTCTCTGCCATACAAGGGAGTACTTGGTTAAAATTGCTTATGAAAGCTGGTACACAAGCCAAAAACGTTTAAGAACCCCTTATTTCAGACAGTCTTGGATTTATGCCTGTTGTGAAAATGGCTTTGGGACTTTAATTGTACTCTTACTTTGTTTCCTCATCACTTCACCTTAAAGGTTAAGTGTGACTGTTTTGTGTAATCTTAACAGTGTTTTACTGTGATTTCTGCAGAAACATACTGGGTGAGGTCTTTAGAGTATATTACTGTAAAAAGCAAAGGATTGTGGGAAAAAAATGGTGATGTTCTTGCAAATGAAGAAGGCTCAGCACCAGTTTTAGCTCTCGTGTCACAGCTTCATAGGCTGACACATGGATATGCAGCTTGAGCTGGACTACATCCCAGTGAGTTACCGTGCTAGCTGCTAACAAAGAATTATTTTTAGCTTAGCTTTCCATTTAGCATGGTACAGCTTTCTGTACTTTTATAACTCTCCACTTTCTCTGCATTTTTAGGTTCAGCTCCACTATAAATACAGCATCTCATACTTGTCTTACTGTAACTTCCAATAGAATTACTGCCAATACTGCTCAATAAACTGAATATAACATTAATCTAAAGATCTGAAGGGAAACTGTTGGAATTGAGAGGAATAACATACTTACAAATGTAAATGCAAATTAATAAACAAGCAATACATGTCACTGCTTCAGAAGTCAAGAGAGTTTTTATTAGCATTAGCACTAGCTTGGTTTGGTATCACAGACACTGTTAGCAAACATTCGCTTGATGCTGCTTTGAATCAGCACTGCTGCATTACGTCATAAACCTTATGATTGTTCCCTTTGTGTGACCTGTTGCTCTTACTCTGAAACAAGTTTACAAAAACTGTACATCTACACAACAATATGTGAAAATACTTGATAAATATTGTGTAGATCTGTTTTCATGTGGTTTTAGAGCTCGACATCATTAGACGAAGCTGGCAGAGAAAAAAAGTTAACACTTCAATGTGAATTCTTCATGAAATCTCAGATCCTGAAGCTCTGTAGTCAGAAAATAACGTGTCAGATTCCTCTGTGGCTGCTTTTGTACAATTAGAGAAAGAGTGTTGTCAGCTAAAAGACGCCAACTCTATACAAAGAAACAACAATGCAAACAAAGGAACAAGTAATTCTTCCCAAGCGCATGCGAGTATGGTCTGTGTTAGTGCGGCCTCTTCATGAGAGCCTTTCATCCCGGTTCCTCAAAGGACACAATAAAGCTGTCAGTCAGTGTGTCAGTCAGTCAGGACGCAGCCCCCAGTCTGTGATTCTCTTGGACTGGGACAGTCTCCTCTGGTGGATGCTCCATATCTGACATGAGCACTCTCACACACTGATGGAGCTCGGGTCTCCTGTGATATGGCGGCTGTGAATGGGTGGCTGAGATGACCCTTCCTTCCAAGTTGCTCAGCTTCAACTATGTGGCTCGGTCACAGTCGGCATCTGCCTGGACGAAGCACAACGAGGAGGAGGGGCGGCTCATATTCTGACACCTGTCTCTCCCAGGACGAGCCCGCCTTTGTGACGTGGGAGTCCGGGCTGGTTGTCGGGACAGGCCCGAGACAGGAGTGACAGGGCGGCTGACAAGGGCCAGGCTGCACGCTGGGAGCAACACTGCGGTCCAACACAAACAAGACTTCTGCTCTGTTCACTGGGCCGCCAGTGAGACCCGCAGCTGGCAGCTGAGAAGCCTCAGTCAGCGAGCGCCCAGAGCTGCTGGCTCTCCAACAATGCTAATCACTGTTGCACGGAGAAATCTACAAAACACGCAAAGCCTGCCGCAAATTTTTCTGCATCTAGTTTCAAAAAGCTCTCTGCTTCCACGACTTCAAACTCGGCTCTCTCCCCTGAGCTTGTTCTGTTCATTATGTCAGCCTCGCTCAGCACGCTCATATTTCTGAACCCCGTTCCAAAGCAGACGCCTCTAATTCTTATCAGGTCTGCTTGGAGACGGTCTCTGATAAAAACTCCCCAGAGCTGATGAGGCGTCGTAGCATCAGAACTAAACACGCTGTGGATACGGAGGTACCTCAGAGGCAGAGGAGGCGTCTTCAGTGCGACTCTCGTCGCTCTGTGACCACAGTTAGAACAATATGACAAATTGGCCCAGTTTCCCTTTTAATTAATCACGCCATGGTGACAGCTACCTGTGCCACACATCATCATTAGTCAAGAGGAGAGCAAGCCCCAGCTACATGTGATAAGAGAGGAGGATACACCTCATCAACTCATTTCCTCCATTTATTTTTACAGAAATGAAGCAATCAGAGAAGGAATCGTTTTCCCTGCACCCTCTCAGGTTCAGGGTAGCTGACTGGTTTTGTTTCACAGAAGTTTTATGAATGAATGTGATAGAATCAGCCAATAGGCTGTGATACTCTGTGTTTGAACTGTGCCATGTGTGTTTGTGATCCAGTTTTTATTATTTTTAGTGTCAGGGATAAAAAGGAAGTGCATGGAGTACACAAACCTGCCTATGAGGTAGCCATTTATAGGACACTCAAAATTTCAACCTAAAAGTGTTATTGGAGGACAACCAACTCATACAAAACATGCACTGCTAGGAAGAAAATTCTCAGTGTAGGGGCACAAAAAACTTAGTGCACAGGGTGTTTTTAACCTAGCATAGCGCCAGCGCTAAGATTTGCAAATTACGTTTCAACTGGCGGTAGATTTGAAACCAGATAAGATCGATCAATCGTTGGAGTTACACTTTCATATTGTGTTTTCAACATGTCCCAGAGCGCTGTTTCCTTCCACTGATGTGTTTGCAGACACCAGACACCATCCTGTACAGACCCAGACCTACTGTCAGTAAGTTACGAAGGGATTTTAAATTTGACGGGACACTTCTTATTACACCAGTGCAGCTTTTAAAGCATGCACTGGTGTTGGCTGAGCAAAGCTGCAAATGCACAGAACAATCACAATCAAGTTAAGCCATCCCACATGACGCTTCTCAGCCAATAAAGTCTCAGCATTCCAGGCTTCAAATATTGAAACTCTTTCGATTTCACATATTTCTCACTGGACCTTTGACTTTTAATTTAATGACCCTGATCTATACGTTTTATAAAGTCTGGGATATAAGGGTTGTACTGATGTAGACTTGGTATGGTAGGTCGTAAAGGGTTAAAAAAAAGAAAATTATGACCTACCAACCACTTGAAGCACCTTCTGCAATATTTTCACACAGGTTCTGTCAGGCTAACAGCTCTTCTCTGTGGATGCTGCAAGTCATTTTCACCAAACACCTTCAGGAGGATCAAGATTAATGGAAGAGAAGACAAAACAGTACAAACATCCATAACGATATCCAAAACAACATCAAAGTCACTGAGATAATTTAGATAAACCTAAAGTTTATTCGTCACCTCTTCAGCAGTCAAAGCAGTCATCAGACTTTTCGTGTGAGAGGATTTCCAGCTGACAGAAGCTCCATCATTGAGTACAATATTAGCATAACAAAAAAAGAGTAAAATTAATAACTTGAAATGTTCTTTGAGTAAAGCCATTTTACTCATATCACAGGATCTAAATGACCTTTCTTCCAATCCTGGTATTGAATCAGTTCAATTATGTGGACAACCATCTGTGTGCGTCCCTTCAGCTCCTCTCACAACAAAGGCATGAATCTAATTAAAGGGCGACACACTGTCCACAGAATGCTCCATAGAAATGCACATGTGTGACAACAAAAGTCATTGTTCCAGTCCCTCGCTGAGAGCTGATGCTGCCTCTCAGGACTCAGGAGAGCCTGCAGATGATTGACAGCTCCATCTTTATAGGGGCCGTCCAACAAAAAGGCAGAAAAGGAGAGAGGCCATCCCCGCCCACCCAGCTGAATGTGTTTGGATACCAGCGGTGAATCGATGAAATAAAAACATGGAAAATAAACCATCTGAGAGAGAAATGAGGGAGAAATGATGCAGCTCAGATACACAGATTCTAATTGGACCGGTGGTTTATCACTGTCAGCTCAGGTTTTACCTTCCATGAAGGCATTTAATAGCTATCCATATGTTGTTTAATGTAAACTATTTGGTCTTATCTTTCTCATAAAAGGATAATTAGAAGCTTCATGGTGCAATAAACACCTTGTTACACCCGGGATCTCATATCTGGGTAAACCGCGCTGCTCCTCTTTTCAAAGGGAGGATATGTGAGGTGAGTCAGACGGCGTGCATGTGTAAAAAGGGTTGATGGATATCATCTTTAACATGAAAAAAGCAGGTAGGGTAACAGCCTCCCTGAACTCACACCAATAAATGTTCCACAGCCTGTGCTGACATAGTTAAAAACGAAGAGAAATGAAGCGATGTAAAACCCTCTACAAGCTGTTAATATTTCATGAGAAGCCGTTCTGACACTGTCAGTGTATACCTAATTTGTATGGCATGCAAGGAGAGAGGGATGGGAGAAAAAAGGAGGAGAGAGGGTGGTTAGAAGTGGGGGAGATGGAGGAAGATGGGGAATAAAAGTGGAATATCGTCTCCAAAACGGCTCCAGTGTGTGCCGAGCTGCCTGACAAGGAATTTTTTGGAAGTCAGCATAGTACAAAGAACATTTGAAATGGCCCATTTAACAGCACTGTACTCCACTCCCTGCCGATGCCACCATTTGCATACTTCATACGAGATGAAGATGGATGGTGAAAATCAATGTCACTGAGACGAGTGTTTTATCAAGGTTACGCTATCCTCCAAACTCCTAAAACCTCTTTATCTCATCCCTGTTGTCGGAATATTAACTTATCAACACAATCTCTTTACAGCAGACGCAGGAGCGTCAGGCATTTATCAGCTCCAGGAACGACAGGATGGCCAGCTGGATCATAGAACTGATGATTATTATGGATAACTAGTTATCAACTGTATTAGTACACATTTTATATCCTTTTATTACTCTTAAACTGTGGAACTTTCAAGAAATAAGCTTAACATCGGCTTTTTGAATATTATTAATACATAGCAATCTGGAACTGACAAATCTAGTATCTGTAAAATCAACTCATCAGTTTTATTCTAATGCAGGGATGAGAGTTCAGGGGAGGCAGGTGAGGCTGTCATGAAGATTATAAAACAGACAATTATTCAATACATTTTTTTTCCACTTGGTCTGCATTTCAATTGATTTCCTTTTTTGATTCCAATTAGGGCTGCCAAGATTAGTCGACTAGTCACGAAGACGTCGACGATCAAATTCGTCGGCGACTTATTTAATAATCGACGTCGTTGTTTTAATATTTTTTTAAACTTTATTTTTCCCTCAAAACTGCCGCTGTACCTTCACCTGTCTCGTCTGCCGTTCTGTCCTTGACACATACGTGCAGAAGTGGTAACCGGGGTAACCCGTGATGTCACTGGAAAAGTTATGCCCAACAGTATCATGGCTAGCCGGCAACAGAGCTCGAAAGTTTGGGAGCATTTTTCCAAACTAAAGGAGAAAAGTGTGCAATGCAAAATCAGCAAAGCAGAAATGTCCTTCCATGACAGAACGACGGCGATGCACGAGCATCTGAAAAGACAGCACGCCGTGGCTGATTTATTTTCTGACGAAGAATGACAATCTCGGTAAGCTAATTGGCTAGTAAGCTGTTAACATTAACGTCAACAGGGAGCTACCTACTTAATAGTGATGTCATGTTTGAATAGAAAATTGATACATTAAAAAAATGTCAGAAATGCTGCTACAAGCTGCAAAGTTCATTAAAAGCTGAATGAACTATGATATTAACTGTCTTCATTTTTAGTTAGTACATACCTTAAACACTTGAAGCTGGAAGCTAATGATGTTAGCTGTATGCTGCTGCAATAAGATGCAATTTTTGTTTGATCCAAATAGTCGACTAATCACAAAAAATAATCGGTGACTAGTCGATTATCACAATAATCGTATGTGGCAGCCCTAATTCCAATAATGTCCATGATTTCATAGTCAAAATGGATGAACTTGCGTATTTCCTGTTAAAATACATGGGCGAGACCATAGACTGAAAAAAATGACTTTATCTCGCTCGGTTCAAGTGAAGTCGCCACATAAACTGCTCCCCCTGGTGACTGGCTGTCTCCCCCATTCGTTTGAATGGGGCTATGCTCAAAAAATAAATACATGTTGTAGAAATGCTTCTTTGTTATTAGAGGTTAAAAACAGGGTTTTAGGTCTTGTTTAACGATGACTGACAGCTGCCGTTCATGTCTAGTTTTTTCAGGAATAATAAAATACATCAGGAAGGAGAGTTAAGAAGAGATTAGACTGCTGAAAGAAAAAAATATATATATTTTTGTCATATTTCTCTTTTTTTTTTTTTCACTTCCACTCAGATTTTCCCAGAGTTCTCCACAAGTCTCTACTGCGCAGACTCTGGCTGCACAATGGCGGCCAATGGCGGCTCCCATGATGGAGGTTTTTTGGCCTCATAACCATTCAGTGGTAAAAGGCGGAGCCACGCTGTCCATTCTATATACTCTGTTTATGTTTTAGACTTGTTGGTTGCTTCAGCGTTACATTTGTTTAGTGAACAGATGTATCCATCTCTTGCTAACGTTAGCTATTAGCAGCTGAAGGGAAAAGTAGAAAACTGTGTGCACTTTGACCCTTTTCAAAGTGGCTTCTCTCATAAAATCATCCACACTTTTTTTTTTTTTTCAGGAATATTATTGCTAATTTTCAAGAAGTTGCAGAAAGAATAACATCCATTTGTTGCTCTTTTTTAAAGTATTTTCTCATTGAAAGAATTTACTAAAAACTCTACTGAAAAAGTTGCCAAAACTGCCCAATTTATCAAATATGATACAAAAAAAAAATAATAATAGCATTTTTATTTCCCTGTTTGAAAAAAAGCATCGGAAGTCCAAGGTTAGTCATAACAGGTTGAGTCCTTGCTCAGACGTCTGCTCTCCAGCTTTGGTGAAACATCTTTATGGCCTCTGTCCTTGTCCAGTGACAGAGTCCTTCCCTTTGTCTGCATGATTAGCTCCTGGTTCCTCATTAGCTTCTGGAGGTGAGGACTGAACTTCCATTTCAAGCCTTTGTGCCTCCCACCTTTACCTCAGTCCACTAGTCATAAAAATGTCATGGCAGCTATAGAGCGCACAGGCCACGCTGAGATCCAACAGGAATCACACGCGCTGTGCCAAACCCAGCAGGGCAGATATATTCAGCCAGTGGTTACAGCTTGGAGGTCGGTGAGGAGTCCCTGCGTGTGACTTTCCACATGCTCACCCTTTCCAACTTCCTGACATCAGCCTGAAAGTGACTTCAACCAAGAGCACATCCTCCGTTTACTCTGCTGGTGTAATGTTGCGCCGCAGAGAGAAAATGACAGACCATTTATAAAACAGGAAGTGGAGCTAACTACAGTAAGCATAAGCTATTTCTGGAGGAGGATGTCTGCAAATAACAAAGCGCTGTCAGAGCCGAACAGGTCCAGAGTGAGTTAAAATCACTAAAAAGTGGGAAAAAAAAGGCTCTGTTGATGCAGAAACACGCTAAGTTATGTGATCCCACCCGCTGTGACCCCTGTTGCTCCTGCAGACGATCACACTCTGCACTTTAAGTTCCCCACCATGTCGCTGGTGTCGGAGCTGGGAAGGCATCCAAAACCACAATGCATTTCTGCTATGGAACATTTGTTTCCTTTCAGAGGGAGGGGGGCAGGGCCCCACAACATGCTCCGACATTTCTCTGTGCTGCCACATTGCATGACAGTTTATTTTTGGGACGTGCAGGTTGGCACCTGAGACACAAAGCTGACAAAGCACCGGGTGTCACTTCAATGAGGCCAGTTGGTGCCGTGACAATGCCTCTGGCCATGCAAAGCTACGAGATGGACAACATGGCGCTGAATATTTTGGCAAAGCAGGAAAAGAAGCATCAGCTGTTTGCACAGTTTTATCTCCAGAGAGGAACAAAGCAAACATGCAAACTGGAAACCAAAGGAGGGAGCCCACTTTAGATTACAGCGCAGGGATTAAACCTGAAGCTGCTGCGATGGACTTTAGGGTGTTTCCTGGGCTTCTGCCCAGTGCATGCTGGGAGGGATCCAGCATATGCAGCTCCCTAAATAGTCACAAGTGGTAAAACAATAGAGCTAAATGAAGGAAATCTGAAAGTAACGTATGCTACATTTGTGAATTTATAAGTCACACTTCAGACCAATTAACTGACTAAAATTAAAATGCTCATTCAAAGAAAAAAGCAGGAACAAAAACTATCAAAGAGCTGATTCTGAAGTGGTGTTTCTGGGTTCATTCATGGTCCGCGTTGTGTCATTTCACTGGGTTTAGGTCAATGTAAGCCGATGCATTTTACAGTCAGCGTGGCGTTGAGCTGACAATACTTCCTCTACTCATGTTACCCACATGGGCGCTGTTATTGCTGTCAGTTCAGCACGGCTCCTTTCCATATAAAGTGAAGGGAACAGACTGACTGTGCCGTATATGAAACACCCTGAACTGTAAAAAGCATGGCCGACAAATTAATTCAAATTTCACATATAATACTTTTCCCTCACATCTGAGCGGAGATCAGATTGTACGGATACGGACAGAGCCTTGTCAGAAAAAAAACATGCTGCCAGATAAATCAGCTACAGGAAATTTATGAGGAAATGGTACTAAAAATAAAATCCAATATGCTCTGTTTTTTTTTTGTTTTTTTTTTTTTTTTTCCAGTGACAGATTATAATGATGGATGAAATTGGAGGAAACATGTCATCAACAAAGGCTTACGTGTTTCTGAAAATTAAGAGAAATTATCATTTTTGAGCCAAAAGTAGCATTCGTGTGTGTGTGTGTGTGTGTGTGTGTGTGTGTGTGTGTGTGTGTGTGTCTAAAGCAGCATTACTTCACTTCATGTAGTAGGGACACAAAGAGCAACCAAACACGATAAAGTGGATTTTGGATAAAATATTTTGCACCACAGGCTCTGGTATCATAACAAAAAAACATTTTTCAGCACCAAAATGTTTGTTTTAGCCATTAGCATATACAGAAATATTAGGCCTGACCGATATGGGTTTATTGAAGCCGATGTTGATTCAAATATTTGGCAGAAAAAAAAAACCTGATAACCGATTAACAAGCCGATTCATTTTAAAAATATATAATGAATAAAATAATTTCTTTTTTTGGTCCCTTAATGCTGACAAAAACAAAAATATGAATTACAGGTGGAAATGTTACTGTTTTACAATACTTTTCCCCTTAGGATTTGTTTAACTTTACAACAGAGAGAAATTCACAAGTATGAAAACATGCGGAAAGAATTAAAAAGGGCGATAATCCGTCAATAATCGGCTGATTTGGCCGGCCGATATATCGATCAGGCCCCACTGAAATATAAATGCACCAAAGCACAAACTTGCATGTACAGTATGAGCTAACCCACCAGAAGCATTATATCTGACATCTCAAATAAAAAGAGCTTACTCTCTTTAGGTATTAATACACAACATAGCAAAAACATAGGTGCACTCAGAGCTAAATCATTTTCCTCTGACCTGATGTCTTTTGCATTCCAGCTTTTAATGTCACCAAAAAAACCCTGAGGTGTATTTCTCTCCCCAGCTCATAATTAGCCTGAACGCTGGTTTTCTCACATCATCACAGCCAATGTGACTCAATGATGCGGTCCTCATTTTCTGAAGGAACGCTGCGATCTTCATTTACTGTGCATTAAAAGTTACAGATATACACACTGTCTAATTGCAGGCATATTTCTCAATAAGCGTCCCTCTTAGCATGTTTTTATTGAGCTGCTGGAATGACAATGAGATGAGCAGCAGCAGTGGAATTGGGACCTGCATTAGCTCGGCCAATAATGAGCCTTCACAGGACGCTTAATGTTGCTCTGTGAGGCAGAAAAAGAGTCAGCAGATCTGAGGATGTCTCTCCTGCCGCTCACAGAAATATAAAGAATATTTATGATCCTGGAAATTTAGCTCATGTGACGTCTTTGTCCTAAAGCAGCAGCTTGTAATTCAGATATTCTTAAAATGCTGCTTTCAGGAAATGAAGTGTTGTATGAATGCGCCGCACTCATGCACATCCTGTTCCTCATGATGCAGAGGAGACCGAGTGCAGATAAGATTACTGAGTGAAAACACGCAAACAAAAAGCCTGCACACACAGATTTACTCACACCCACACACTCTCACACACTCTCACTTGTACTGTAAAGTGACAGAGCAACTGCTTTGCTGTGTTAAATATCAGATGCAAATGAAAAGAGAAAATCTATCATGACTCTAATGTGGCCTGATAGGAGGGGGCGCACTCTCCTCAGAGGAGCCGTGCAGTGTGAGGAGGGTGATGTATGGAGGAGCTGGATGAGAGGTGAAAAGCGTAGCGAGACGGACGAAGGGAGGGGTGGATTGCTGGGAGGGAAGGAAGGAGGAGGGGGGGGGGCACGCAGTCCTGCCAGACTCCTGAGAGCCCAGGGCAAAAGTGGAATAAATGTTGATTAGTGTTGATTTTGTCCAACGAGCACCCGGCAACTGACAGTGGGACTAAGCTGCAGCGAAAGGGAACCATTAATCTTGGTCTGGTTTAAGTAGTGTATATTAATTTGTGTCATTTCCACTACGGTGAGAGAGGCCTCTCTCTCTCTCTCTCTCTCTCTCTCTCCTCTCTTTCTCCCTCCCTCCAGTCTTTGAGAGCTGTGGCAGCCAAGCTTCTTTCATAGCGAACATACAGTCAAGCCTGGAGGTGGCGTCTGCAAGTAGCAGCGGGGGAAAGTGGAGGAAATGAGATTCCAAACACTACATTATAGAAAATGAACTCCTGGGGGGTTGGTATGGCAACCACATTCAAATGTGCCATTGCATGTTCAATTTAACGTGCATAACAAATTTGCAGACTTGATTAAATTCGTAACATATTAAGGAGGCCGGTGCAAAAAAAAAAAAAAAAAAAAAAAAGGCAGACCAAACCTGCAGGGAGCGAGATTGGAAAGAGAGCCGTGAAGGAGGTAAATGGCAGAACAGTGATATTTAGGCAGAGCGTAGGGCGCAGGAGTCGACATTCAGGTACAAAGATGGAGTCGCACGCTCTTTTACAAGTCAACTTGGATCTTGCCTTCAGTCTGTAATCTCCACACTTGCAGGGCTGCTCAGAGCTTAATGTAATTTTTCAACAAAATGCATCCAGTGGGCTTCAGGGGAGAGGAGAGGAAGAAGCGTGCATGGGTTCAGGAAATCCTGAAAAAATACATCAGTTAAAAATAGACAAAAGCAGATCGTCCTGCTTCGCTCTAAAAAGGACAAGACTAAAGCTCGGAGGAGAAACTTCTTGATAAAAATGGATCACTTCCTCGTTCATGTGATGTCAGTGTTAATTAACAAATGGCAGCACAGTAAGATTCTTATAATTAAGCTCCTTAATATGATTAACATGTATCAATTAGGCGACTGACAATTTGCATAATGTATAATGTAAGCACATTGTTCAATACGGTAATGGTATTAACACACCATTTACAACGCCATCACTCACACGTGAGTCTGGAATCATGTTTTGTATCTAACAGTCAAAAGTCAGCTCATGCCTGATGCCGCTTAATCAAAACAACATTTTTTTTCTCTGGGTTGTTTTCAGTCTTCGAGCAGACTCTCTCTCTCTCTCTCTCTCTCTCTCTCTCTCTCTCTCTCTCTCTCTCTCTTTCAGTGGATGATTAAGCAGAGAGATTGGGGAAACAGCTGTGGTGGCGAGCTTGGCATTTCTCTCTCTCCCCCCCCTGAATGCTGCTGTATCAGCATCGAGGAGGAAGGATAAGAGAGAGACAAAAAGCTGCTGCACGAATCAGAGTCTTCTCCTGCGTCCAACGGGAGACAGCGGGAGGAGAACGGCCCCGCTGTGACACGACATTCAACAACAGAGCGCATCTCTACATCACCTGCAAACAAAGAGATGCTAGCAGAGGATTTTCACTGCCTGCATAACCTTTCAGATTAAATCTGATCAGTGATGAATCTTTTCAGCTCTTACTACTTACAGCAGGGCTGCAAGTCGGGCGCAGAAGTGTGGGAAGAAATTTAAAGAGATCACCTCTGACCTTCTGATCCTGAGTTAGAGCACGACAGAGAGGAAACAGTTCATGAGATGATAAGAAAATAATGCAGGGAGCATATTTTAAAAAAGGTTTGTGGCTTTGTGAGAATATATCTGATGTCTGACCAAGAACCAGACACTTCAGTTAAATGGGTCATTAGGTCTTTTATTTATTGTGCTACACTTTAAAAAGGTAGCAGCAAATTTTACTGTAAAAGTATTTACACTGTCTTTACTGTATTTTTTCTCCCACAATCCTTTACTGCTGTTTACATAAAATACTGTAAAGAGTACATAAAGAAATCTCTTAAAGTGCTGTTTGTGTTTTTTTTTTCTTGTTGTGCCCTGATGTAAATCAGCTGCTGGCTAACATGAGAACAAACACTTTCAATCCTGCAGAAATGGGCCCAAAAAAAAACAAAATTAGATAAAAACAAAAAACAAACTCATATGAATTTCCTAATTTTCTCTGACTTTGTTGATAATTATAAAAAGAAAAAAAAAAAGACTGTCGCTGTGATAATTCATAGTTTCATTGAATAGTTTTGGGGTTTTTTTAATTGGCCAATGATCCTTCAGAGTTTCTCAAATAGATGTAATAAATGATTTCCTGCAGCTTTTGGTTTGACGTGCTCGTTTCATTAAGTAATTTAAATAAAGGTATGATCAGTCATTAATCTGACAAAGATGACTGAAAGCATCCTGAAAGACTCACTGACAGAACGAGCTGAAACTGCAACACGTCTAAAAACAAAAAGGTACATGTCTCTGACGAGTTGTGTTTTGAATTATTTGCAGATCATTTTCTGCACACACGGTCATGAATTCAACTCGTGATAGTTTTCTAGAGCGCAGTATATTTGAAATCGTACCTGATCACCGTGAAGGCTTCTTCAGAGTGTTCAGACGGTGACGTGCGAGCTGATCTGACTTCAGCCTCTGTGATACAAATAGGCAGATGCCAAGACTGTGAATGGGCTGACAAGTCAATGTAGTGTGAGCCTCCATGCACCTTCCATAATCAGACCTCTGGCTCATTTCATCCTGTCAAACACTCCTCGGCTGCCCTCTGTAAAACACCCTGTTTTCACCCTTCAAAAAATAACATTACATCACTCTGCTAGTCATTTTTATAAATGGAGGATCCCCAAGGCTTGAAACCCAACACTACACAAACACGGGCCACGAGAAAGCTGGCCTTTTGTTGAGGTTGAGAGGAAAGAAATTAAACAGCGAGTCAGAGCGGCACATTTAGCGAGCAGCTCGGTCAAGGAGTGGTTTTGTTTGACAGTGCTGGAGATTTACGATGTTGGTGAAGTGTTTACAGAGGTCAAGCCAGCTCATTTTACAAATCAGTTTGTCAAACATTTGCTTATCTAAAGAGCCCTTTTCATCAATCGTACAAAACCTGATGCTGAACACCAGGAAAAACAGTCCACCTCAGAAACACATCTGTGGGGCTTCACAGGTTGAAATCAAAAGCGTGGATGAAGCTGTTTCAGATTTTTACCATCTTTATCTCTGCACTCTTTAAACTCAGTTAGTTCAAGGATGAAGTTTAACGGGCTGAGCAGCAGAGGAGTCGGATTATTTGGATTTATTTTTGGAAGGTCTCTGCGAGAACCTTTGAGCACCCTGCTGTTGCTAGGACAAACGCTAACACAGACAAAACCTGCTGTTTTTGGCTTTCTTCCACGTTATGAATAATATAATTAATATTTGTTCCAGGTTTAACGCTTCATGTCCTCACAGGAATGTACTGTAACACACACACACACACACACACACACATCGTATCTCGCAGAGGGTTTAGAAAGCTGCATTCCTTTGAAGTAAAAAAGACAAACCAAATATGCCGGGAATGAAACGGGGTGAAGACAAAGCCGATGTCTTTGAGAAAAAAAAAAAAAAACTTTAAATGGAGTGTTCCTTCCTCATCTTTTCCTCCCGGGTGTCGCTGCATCTTTGTGATTGTTTATACTGCACATTATTTCTGCTGGCCATCCCTCACTTCATCCCAGTAAAAATACACAGAGTGGGTCAGAAGTTCAGACCCTAGATCAACACGGGCATTGTGTCCTGCAGGTGCTGTCAGCCTCCGCGGGGACAGCCCGGGATGGAAAATACACACACAAGCAAACAGCAGCTCAGTGGAAACACACACACACACACACACACTCACACACTCACACACTGTGTCTGCACTCAGAGGAGACAGAGTTAGAGCGGCTCCACGGCAGCTTTCAGAGGAGCTGAGGCTGTTTGAGTCGGACACTCGACGTACACTCACTCTGAAATATTTAAAGGTGGAAATGGAACATACACAGCAACTGCGGCAAAAGGAGGACAAGGAAACACGAGTTTCATCTTTAAAATACTGAAACAATAAAACCAAACATGTCCTCAAACCACAAAATAATCTGCGCTGAATATCTCAACAAACTATTCAAACAAAGATGTATCGCTGCTCTTCCAGGTCAAACCTTTGATTTCAGCTCTGACGCAACGAAAACCCAGAGAGACTTTAACACCAGGATTAAAATACACGTTTCAGAATATGTCAAAAAATTAAAATTATTTTTTTGCTTTGCACTATTAAAATCATGATTCAACTTTTTATTATAAGAAAATAACTAAATAAAAGTAAATAAATAAATTATATGAATAGTACAAGAGAAAAATGTTGAATTTGTTTGAAATTTTAACTGTAGCATTAAACAAATTTTAGGAGGAGAACAAATCATGAGGTGGTCCAGGTATCATCACACAGACATTGTGCTCTAAAATTAGCTTGTTTTTAATGAGTCATGTTGGAATTACTGGAGAGTAAACTTATTTTAAAAAATGTCGGCGGTCTCTGAATGGAAAGAAATCTCTTTAACACTTTTATAAACTCCGTCTGTTCAGTCTGAGGAAGGTGAAATAGTTTTGGAAGCACGTTTTTAAATCAAGGTTGCAACAAGTGGAAAATCTGCTGTGTTGCTGTGTTGGCTCTAAAGTTTGGTTGTAGTTTGTACGCAAAGTCAGACATACAGTGAAATTAAGTTTGAAGTCTGCTCTGATTTCAGAGGAATTATGTGGAAAACTGAATCTGTATTTCAGCGAGAAGTCTTTTCACTAGTCCTGACACAGCTAAGGGGAAAATGTTAGTTTCTTTACAGGAGACAAGCACCAGATCTCCTGTGTAAACCTCCGTGAGCTGCACCTTGTATTTATAGGTTGCCAGCTGAAAGAAAGAAGAATGGGTGTGCAGGCAGGAAGAGGTCCAAGTTACTTTGTTCTCTCAGCAGAGTCGAACTTTGGATGAACTCCGAGAAGCACCAGGGAGTAAAACCCTAAGCATAACTGTGTCACCCCCCACCCACCTCCGAAAAAACCTACCAGGACAAAAAAAAAAAAAAAAAAAAAACGCAGAAGGAGCCAGCAGGCTTCAAAAGGGCCCCTGCTCCCTCCTGAGGCTGCGGCCGATTCAAGACAAACTGCCGGGGCTGCTGGGAAGGCAGCGAGGTGAACTTCAATGAAAACATCCATGAAAGCACCAGGCGAGGGCCGGATCACACACGAGAGACAACATAAACACACACCAGTTGACGCAGCCACAAAGGTCAAGTGTGAGCAAGTGCAACTCTGGCAACAATGAAAACCAAATCTTCCTCATCCTCCATCCCTCCATTTGATTTCATGCACTAATGAGTGTGACAGCGCTGCCTCTCGCTGCTTTGGCAACTCAATATCAGCACAGTGTGAGTTTGGAGGACTCCTGAAGAAGCACATCAGTCTGAAGTCAGGGAATATATCTATATATATATATATATAAATATATATATTAAAAAAAAAAAAAAAAGATGAGATGCACGCTATCAGTCTGAAGTGCACTGAATTCTATCTGTGCCAATTTCAGAAATGTCACGGGGAAAATGATTTGGAAACATGACTTACGCCTCCTGTGTTACGTTATTTTCTCTCCTAGCAATTATTCTGCTGACATGCTTTCTCACAAGCGCTTTAATAGAGAGACACAATACAGAATAGAAAGAGACGTATTCACCACGCTTGACAGTTAACTCACAAGGGGAGACGTCAATGTGCTTGTGACAATTTTAGCTCCAAACTCTCTATTATTCCACAATAGCATCAGAAAAAGCTCATTCATATTTTGACATGATAATTGATAAGGAGTGCTCAAGGTAATTGTCCACAGTTCCTATTGTGAAAGAGTTAAAACGCTACAGGAGGAAACACATGTCTTACATGTCAGTGAAATTTATATGCTGAATTGTGTTGTGACTGAATATCCAACATCAGGTTCTCCAATGTGACTTTAGCGTGTGAATAGCAAATTAGCCTTTGATGATAAAATAGTCTGGATAGAGACTCTTTGTGTTTGTGTGTGTGTGTGTGTGTGTGTGTGTGTGTGTGTGTGTGTGTGTGTGTTTATCTAAGTTAGTATTTTTGAAACAAATAAAATCTCTGTTCAGTGATGTGTTCATGTGGTGCAGACTTCATATGGATTCAGATTCAGGTGACATGTTTGGACCGTGGTGCAGGATTAAAAGGGACGTACCTGTTTTTTCTTTAATTTCACACAAGACGTTGAACAGAGCTGGTTTCATTCTGTGACAGTTCAGAGCATGTTTCCTGCAACAGAAGAGCAGCTTAGTGAGTAAAAGTCAGGAATGTAAATAACATCCAGCTCCTCTCTTAGCATGGCCTTTCACATTTCAGACATTTGTACTTTTAGAAATATATTTAAATTACTACTTTAAAATATCACATCTTTCTGAGGGTTTAAATGTGCAACAGATTTATCCTTCCCCAAACACACAGCTTTGGCTATCCGATTATTTTATATGATGGATATTTACTGACAACTATAAAAAAAAAAATAAAAAAAAACTGAAATTTGTGACACACAAACTTTATAAAAAAAAAAAATAAAACCTCTTGGCGGTCATTTGCAGCTTCACTGAATTTAAAGCGGATTCCACAAGATGGATGAAGTCTTGAATTATGTATCAGGAGCCAAAATAGAAAAGTTGTATTACTGTCGCTCAGCGCGCTGTAAACACGCATGGAGCCACTTTAAGGTCAGGCTGGAGTTTTAGTTTCACATTTAAAGAAATTTTATCTGCACTATTTTTGTTCCTCTGGAAAAAAAAATAAAATAATTGTACCCAAAGTGAATAATTAAAATGCCTGATTTGACACCAAGTGGGCGACACGTTGGCATGTCACAGAAATAAATCCCACATCCACACACTTTTATTTTCCCTCCGAGGAGCGCGTTTATTCCTGAGAAGAAACTGCTGCTGTGCAGACATACCATCGCTGTTTTCCTCTGTTTTCCTCTCTTTCTATCGGTTTTAACACATGGCTGTGAAATCTATTCTTCTCTCTACAGCGAGGATATTTTTCACATTCAGAAAATGTCTTTCGTTTTTTTCTTCTATTTTTCTTCTCCAGTTGCCGCCGCCGCCCCCTCCTCAGGAGAAACGGGCTGCTTCGGAGCATATCTTTACCTGGCTTGGGCTTCGTCCAGACTTTGATCCGTGATGGTCATAATTTGCTGTAAAATGTCTCCAATGTCCTGTTTTCTGCCGTCGCCGTCCGTTCCTCCGGTGCCTTCCTGCATGTGCTGCGGCAGGCCGGGGTGCCCTGCCATGCCTACCCCCGTGTGAGAGTGCATCAACCTCGGCTGCTCGTCCATCTCTGCTGCTCTCTATCTAATTCTGTGTGGCGCTCTCGCGGTTGAAATCCTGCAAAAATACATATAAAGGAGAAAAAAGAGGGGAAATCCCAGTGGTGCTTCACTGTTTGCGCCGCGCACCGCTTTCGTCCTCGCAATAAGCGCTTTTTTCAGGCGGACAGAAGTGGTGATCTGTGGTGGGAAGCGGAGATACGAGCCCTCCTGCTCTCTCTGGCTGTCTCTCCCTCTCTCGCTCAGCTGGTCGGAGCTGAATGTGAAATCTGATCTGAACTGCTGCTGCTGCCTTCACAGGAGTAGGCTGTGCGTAAAGAGAGACAGGCTGCTGCTTCCTTCTACTACTGACAAGAAGTAGGACCCGTGTTCTTGTAATATGGCGCAGTGATCCAAAACCCCCTGTTCCTACAAAAAAAAAAGTGTCTGTGAGAAATAAGAGGTGTGGATTTATCTCACTCACTCCATCCTCTTGCTTTTGTCATGTACAGTACAGGCAGGCAGCAGCAGCGGCACAGCAAAGAGAATGAGAGGGAGACTCCGCCTACGCGACATGATTGGGAATATAAGACCATTTAGCCCCACCTTGAGGTGCCTCTCATGAAACGTCGATCATTGGACTGTAAAGGTGGGATGCAGAGGAGAAGCTGCTGCCTTACAAGAAAGGAGATGGTACAGAGTGGCAACACGGTGATGAATAGAGCCTCAGCTCCAAATAAATAACAGAAGCTGACACAAGAGGTCTGCTTCAGTCTCTCCCTCTGACCTCAGCATGAGCGCCCACTGGCTATACTGTGAGAGAGCTTCATTCTCACTCTGATCCAGGATGTAAGGTGCACTAATCAAAACTAATGTGACTGAAGATTTATGAGAGTGAAAAATCCATGCGCTGATGAGCCACCCCGTGGAAAGTCCCTCTGAATGCTTGACTTCCACATGAATCTGAAGTCAAACATGTGTTTCTGAGGCTGCAGTCGACAGTGGAAGATCCACTTTGTTCATTCATTTTCAGGTATGTTGCAGGGCTCCGCTTGGCTGACTTTGGCAGGGTCCTCCTAATGTAAGTCGGTGACCCATGTTGCGCAGCCAAGCAGCAAGGCCCGAGTGTGTCTGGCCAGGCTGAAAAGTGCCCTTCAGGCCCAGTGCTGCTGCCTCACTGCCGCCGCCGCTGCTCCCCTCCACCACTGAGAGCCATTCAGGGGGAGAAGAGGAGGGGAGGGACAAAATGAAGGTTCAGTGTGGCACGGAGCCGTAAAGATCATCAGCATGGACGTACATGTGGCATGTAAAGAGAAATGTTTGTAAATGATGGTTGGAGTTATTTTTTGAAGACGAGCAAGAGGAAGCAACATTTGATTTTTAGTGGTGTTAATTTGTCCAATGGCTGAGCAGACCTGGTTAATGGCCATGTTTACAAGTCATGTTTCACAGCAAGATGACACAAATTTACATCATTTAGTAGAAATAGTTTGACGGAATTTCCCCTTTTTTTATCCATACTCTCTTCTCATGGACCTTTCTTTTTAAAAACTGTTTTATCTGTCTTGAACATATAATCACTGAGTTATACACACATGTTTTATAATTAAGTGAGGGTCTGATGTGACTAACAGGTGGGCGTGTTTGCTTCAGCTCCGCCTCTTTTCTGAGTCATCATTTCTGATATGAGGACTGCCACTGAATGGCTTCAAAACCCCAAACTAAATGGGTGATGCCATTTTTATTGACATTATTAATTATATTTATGGTTTCAAAAGAAGAATCATCATTATCATCATATTGTGATCAGCCCTCAGGCAGAGCAGTGTGGTGTTTTCTTAGCATAGATTGGATTAGAACAGAGCCCGTACGTTCGTCCAGCCATTAGTGATGAAAACAGACTAAACACCTCAGAGAGGTTTTTTCTAACCAGATAACTCCCTTAGATGGCATCAGCCTGGCACCTGGCTCCACTGTTAGGAACCTAGGAGTTCTTTTGGATCAGGACCTGTCCTTTAACTCTCACATCCAACAGGTCTCCAGGACGGCGTTCTTTCATCTCCGTAATATTAGAAAAATTAGACACATCTTGTCTCTGAGTGATGCAGAGAAGCTGGTTCATGCTTTGGTTTCCTCCAGGTTAGATTACTGTAACTCTTCTATCTGGTTGTCCTAACAATTCTATTAGGACTCTTCAGCTGGTTCAGAATGCTGCAGCCCGGGTTCTGACTGGGACCAGGAGGAGGGAGCATATCTCTCCAGTGTTAGCGTCTCTACACTGGTTACCCATAAAGTTTAGAATAGAATATAAAATTCTTCTTCTGACTTTCAAAGCTCTTAATGGCATCGGGCCATCCTATCTTAAAGAGCTTATCGTGCCGTATTACCCGTCTAGATCGCTGCGTTCCCAGCATGCAGGCCTGCTCGTCGTACCTAGGGTCTCTAAAAGTAGTCTGGGAGGTCGAGCCTTTAGTTATCAGGCTCCTCTTCTCTGTAATCATTTACCGGTTTAGGTTCGGGGAGCAGACACCCTCTCTACTTTTAGGAGTAGACTTAAAACTTTCCTTTATGATAAAGCTTATAGTTAGAGCTGGATCAGGTCTAAACCAGCTCTTAGTCTGCTATAGGTTTAGACTGTTGGGGAGGGGGGCTCCTGTTTCCCTCTCTCCTCTATCTGTCAGTCTAACTTCTGATTTTAATGTCTCATTAAAGTTATTAACCATGGATCTCTCTGGGAGTCTCTGAGTTTGTCTGTTAGGTTCTTTGGATTGTTGCTGTGGACGACCTGCTGCCATGGACCTGACAGACTCCAGCTGCTACGGCTTCTTACAGTTTCTCCATGATCATCACTACAACATAGAACTATGGACTCTGTGTCTGTGCCTCTCTGTGTCTGTGTCTCTAAAAGGTTATAAAAGGTGGCCCTCCAATCTAAAACGTGTCAGTGTGTCAATTATAAAAGGAGAGATCCTGATATGTGTTATATGAGACCACTAAAGAATACGAAGCCAGCTCTCCATGGTAGTTTTATTGTAAAACTTTAACTGATTGGTACTTAAATGTTTAAAAATCATCATGTCACTTATTTATCTGTTAGCTATTTCCTCTGTACGTCCATTAGCATATTTGAGTTTGAGGTGCAGTGGCAGTGACATCTCACAGTGTCTTCCTAAGCCTCAGGTGGAGCTGCAGAGCCATCCTGGAGCTGGGTACTCTTCCCGTAGGAGCCCCCTTGAAGCACCGGCTATGTAAATTGGGAGCAGAATATGTATGATGGATAATGGTAAGTGTGGTAAGTTTCCCCGCCATCTGCTCGGTAGTAGAATAATGAGAATACCTGAGGGGGTCTGTGTTACACCAACATCCATATGATTCCCCAACATCTGCTAAGTTACGTTAGCAGGGCATTTAGGAATCTAAATATATGCTGATACTTTGAGGCTACATGGAAAGGCAAACAAATCACAGAGGGTGCCATGATCTTTATCCATTCATGCACAGACTGATCCGTCACTCTCTATAAAACAGACAAAGCTTTCAGGTGTCTTGTGAAAGGCTTAATTTGCAGTAGAGACCTGAGCAATATATTATAAAGCAGGGTATATGCTTTAATGTAGTTCTCAGTACAAGTGGGATTCTGTGATTCTGTCTCAGTTATTAAAAGTAACAAAGGCAGACTCGAACAGCAGTGGCAAATATAACGTCCAGGTGTGGGACAGGGCAGCAGCAGACACACTGCATATCCTTCAGGACACTGAGCAAAGGACTGAAGCTGCAACAAAATGAACTAATTTATGAAACAGCTGACTTTTATAAAACTTTGGAGTTGGACTGCTCTGTTTCTTCTTATAAACATGAAGTAAACTTTTTCATGTCGTCCCATATCTGAAGGTTGAGCTGTGTCATATCATGGGAAACACGGAGTATGGATATGGAGAAGTGATTAATACACCTCCATCCATCCATCCATCCATCCATCCATCCATCCATCCATCCATCCATCCATCCATATTCTACCACTTATCCATATCCAGGTTGCGGGGGCAGCAATGCAGTAAGCTAAGACCAGTGGCGCTTCTCCCCAGCCTCTTCCCCTAGCTCCTCTGGGGGGATACCGATGCGTTCCCAGGCCAGCCAAGAGATATAATCTCTCCATTGTGTCCTGGGTCTACACCAGGGTCTCCTCCCAGATAGGCATGCCCGAAACACCTCCCAATGGAGGCGTCCACAAGGCACAATCTGTTCCCCCCCTCACTTGTGAACAAGACTTCTCCACTTGGGGCAAAGACAGCCTCCTACAATTTTAAAATTCTATATTTTTTCCCAAAGCGGCGTACAACACAAGCAAGAATATAAATATATATATATATATATATATATATATATATATATATATATATATATATATATATATATATATATATATATATATATATATATATATATATATATATATATATATATATATATGTATAATAACTGTGAAGAAATGCTTGAAGGTACACTGCCATCAAGTGCCCAAAGACCCCCTGACCCCCCCCCCCCCCCCTTTTTTTAAACTTCCATCTAAATAATGCAGCCACAATTAAAATTCAATATCAGCAATAACATTCAGCAACATTCAGTGCTTTCATTTGTTAAGAGCTCAGTCTGAGACCTTCTGATTCGACCCCTGAGGACAAAGAGGAGAAGGGTCAGATTAAGGTCCTAAGTGTTCCCTGAACAGGTGAGTCTTCAGACCTCTCTTAAAGTAGAAGGGGACTCTGTGGATCTTAATGAGTTGGGTAATTCATTCCACCATTTATGAACAACAGAGGAGAAGAGTCTGGTAGAGATTTAGAGCCATGCTGGGCTGGAAGCACCAGGCGTCTCTCACAGGCAGAGCGTAGCAGGCGGGAAGGAGTGTAGACCTGGATGAGGGACTCCAGAAAGGAGTGTAGACCTGGATGAGGGACTCCAGGAAGGAGTGTAGACCTGGATGAGGGACTCCAGGAAGGAGTGTAGACCTGGATGAGGGACTCCATGAAGGAGTGTAGACCTGGATGAGGGACTCCAGGAAGGAGTGTAGACCTGGATGAGGGACTCCAGGTAGGACTGTAGACCTGGATGAGGGACTCTAGGAAGGAGTGTAGACCTGGATGAGGGACTCCAGGAAGGAGTGTAGACCTGGATGAGGGACTCCAGGAAGGAGTGTAGACCTGGATGAGGGACTCCAGGAAGGAGTGTAGACCTGGATGAGGGACTCTAGGAAGGAGTGTAGACCTGGATGAGGGACTCCAGGAAGGAGTGCAGACCTGGATGAGGGACTCTAGGAAGGAGTGAAGACCTGGATGAGGGACTCAAGGAAGGAGTGTAGACCTGGATGTGGGACTCCAGGAAGGAGTGTAGACCTGGATGAGGGACTCCAGGTAGGAAGGAGCCGTTTTTGTCTCTGTTTTATGAGCCAGAAGAAGAGCTTTGGATTTGACACCCATCCATCCAACCATCAATCTGTACACCCATACATCCAACCAGCATCTATACAGTCATACAACCAGCCATCAATCTATAAACCTATACATCCGACAACTAATCTATACACTCATACATCCAACCATCAATCTATACACCCATACATCCAACTATTCATCAATACACCCATCCATCCATCCATCCATCCATCCATCCATCCATCCATCCATCCAACCATCCATCCATCCATCCATCCATCCATCATCTTTAGGACATTTTGGTCTGTGGTAGGAAGTACAAGTGCTAGGAGAAAACCCACGCATATTTGTGGAGAGCATGCAAACTCCATATTGAAAGACACCTGTCCAGCCTGGGATTCAAACCAGAGTCCCTCCTGGTTTGAGCGCTTTGCACGACCTTGCAGTGAGTTTTTAAAAAAGAAGAAACGAAGCATTGAGTCAATGTTTTGAATTCCGTTCAAGGGAGACCAAGGAAACCTTTAACTAGTGCGAGAATCCACTGGTCCAGCGATACAGTACAGTGCTCAGGTAGTTTCTGGAGGTACATCACACTGGAGATGTCAGCTCTTGTTGTGCATTGATTCCTAGCTCCCTATGAATTCCCACAGGTTATGAATTGTGTTTGAAACCTTGGACATTCAATGTGCCTGCTATCATCACAGCAGAGGCACAGAGGGTGAGTGAAGGACGATGGGACAAGCAGCCAGAGGTGAGCCGGTTTCCATGGCACCTGAGAGAAAGACCTCTGTGCTCCAGGCCTCAGGTCACACCATGTGATGAGGCTGAGCAGATAAATCCTCCCTTTCATCCTGCACAGCTTTTGGCCTGTGTGGAGGCAGCACTAATGGAAGGATTCATTCACATAGCACTGTGACGTGGACTGAGAAACTAACATGTGGGAGCTTCATGTCTGTGCAGCACGGCAGAGTGAGGCAGAGCTGAGGGAAACAGGATTTCACCTGTGGGGACAGTTTTACTCCATTTTTCACTCCTTATATTGTACATTCACTGTGAATACTTATGATGCAGAAGTAGTCACCAACAAGCTGCCCTTGAAATAAGGAAAATTCAATTCATTTTCATCCCAGCTGAGGACATAAATAGAGTCTCCGGTTTTGCCAGACTCTGATTCTGGCTGCCATGTGTGAGAGAGCACAACACAGAGCCCAACAGTAGAGTTTGGTTTAAGCAGAGTGAACACCAGTCGAGTACATTCAGGAGGAGGTCTGAATGGATCAATACATCACAGAACAAAGGGGAACTGTGCTCCACCAGGGGCCCCAGAACAAGACAGGCCCATTGCTCAACCACTGTCACAGCAGTGTATCACAGGCATCTCACATGCATCTCACTGAACAAGGAAAGAGATAAATGTGAGGACGGCTGGATAAACTGAAGAAACCTGGGACAAAAGCTGGAGACAGACAGACAGATCAACAGAGCAAATTTGACTGATAAAGATATTTTCTGAGGCTGGAGATACGCTTGTTTTTAACCTTGCCTTCAGGTACACAGCTAGATGCATCATGAATGTAATTATCAAACTTAGCTATGCATGTCACGCGTTACTGGTAAAGCTAAAGGGCACGCCATAGAGCTCAGGTAGTACTGGATGTGCAGGATGTATAGAAAAGACGTGATGAAGTCAGAGGTTGCTCTGGACTTTATCGTCGTCTGTATTTAATTTTCATTCATTGTTACTTAAAGGTAGTGTTGATAATCAGATTTAGTTACACTTTTTTTATTCTGGTTAAAATTATCTTTATGTCCTGATGTCAATCAATACATGATGTGTTCTTAAAACAGAGTGAAAAATATCTGCTGACTACAGCAGGAGTAAACCTGGAAAACACCAACCAATCCTAGTATTTAGGATCCAATTTGTTAAACCAATCAAATCCAGTCCTGCCGTGCTGCCCGCCATTTCGCCAGCGTGCACTAGCCCTGATTCAATGTGCATAACCAAGTACACTGGAGAATGACAGAAAAACTACTGATACTCTGATTACTGCTAACGTAGAGCAAACAAAAATAGTTTTGTTGTGTTTCGGCCTCTTGTTTACACTGAAAGACCGTTTCAGCCGACCTAAAATGCAACTTTTTTAAAACGCCCTCCAGAGTGGAATTTTCCTGAAATGCTGCAGCCTCCATTGCCATGTAAACAGCAAGCTGGAGTTTTCAGTGGAAATGATGACATCATGCTCCATATTGCGTGTGCGCATTCCACTTTAGTTGTGGGAACTTTTAATTGCGCAAAACGGACAGCAGTTTAATGGCTGACTAACATATTGCACTTGTGCTGCTGAATCTGCTGGCTGCCTTTAACAAAATGTTCATCTGTTGCTCCACTTCTGTGCTCAGATTAGACGCATTTCATATATACACCAGATGATCAGCCCACCTCTTCTTCGGCGGCAGACTACCAGAAGACTCTACAGTGATATCACCACCCACAGGTCTGTTATGCATACTACAGCATTTTCAGTTCATCAGCGTTTCCGTGTGAACACAGATTTTTTTCTCTGCGTTTTTTGCATTTTTGAGTGAAACGCTGTGAAGCGTTGTCGTATATGGGCCTGAGTCTGTGGTTTTGCATCAGTCATGGTCATATGATCACAAATCAGTGGTGCTTGTGCAGGGGTGTCATTTTGAAGGCGCTCCAAGTGTGTGAGGGCGGAGGCCAAACAGAGTCCTGAGGAGATGCTACATTCAAATTCATGCTTTTTTTTCCCCATGACTACCAACCCTGCCTTTAATATTCAGTCTGAACAAGCTTTTAGAGAATCCACACTGTTCTTAATAATAGCCACACTGGCTGAGCCCTGTTGAAGCTCAATGTAGCTGTAGCTACTTTGGTGGTTTGTGAGTCCACAGACGAATCCGTTACTATTGTTTTTTTTTTTTTTTAATTAGATATGTCCAAGAACATTTTTCCCATCCTCCCTCCTAAGCCAGGAGAACTCCTGCTCCCTCTGAACTCTGTACTACCTCCTGACCTGCTTTCTGCTGCTTGTTCGGTCTGTAGTTGCCGAGGGCTGACTAATTGTTTGTCCTTCATCTTTCACTCCATCAGTCCCTCTATTTTCACCTCTTCTATCAATACCATCATCGTTATCATGTCTTTTGAGGAAACTTCTTACTCTCAGCTGCTGTGATATTTCTCCAAGTGAAGCCAATGAGTTATGCATCAAGACAGACAATAGGTAATTAATGTGCTCACTCGCCACCTAGAGGTCAGGGGTGTGAACTGCAACCTGTCAAAATTCAGTTAATGTGACCACTTTTGTTGAGGTGATAAGCAAAATGTGCCTCAGTTAATAATTCTAATCTTTAGCTCAATTCCAACAGTGAATGAAGAGCCGGGTTAAGTTAGCTCTGATTGGTGAGGTTGGAGTTGGTAGATGAGCTCTGGTAGGACATAACCAGGATTCACTAACGTTACACATTACAGACGCGACTCAGAGCATCAGGCTGTGAGGAACACAAAACAGATACTCTGCTCACCTTCAGGACACTAAACTACAAACTGACTTCACAAAGTTTGATTGAAGATCTGCTCTCCATTTATTTGTTTCAAAGCAAACACAAACCTTGGTATGAGTCACGTCTTTGCCACAGTGGGCGATGGTGTTCATGGGAAACAGAGTCTTTTTTCCCCAAAAAACATGACAGATTCTACCCACAGGTTTTACTGCAAATGCCAAACAGAGAGTCCTCACAGACGTGCCCTGATAAAACATCTGGTAGGAAATGGCTCCATGCAAATAAAGAAAGATTAACTTCTGGAATTGCAAAGTCAAAGTCAAAAGCAAGTCCACCCCCAGCCTTACCATAAAAAGGATGTTTGTTGGTTTTAAAACGCAACAAGAATCTCAAAGTTTAACAGCCACAGACTACTCAGTGATGGAAGTGATGAATTACAACTTTATATGTGCTGAATACTTTTCAACAGAGGAGATATCTGCATTCCAAGTTATAACTCAGATAGATGCCTAAACCCACACAACTAAGACTGTGCCCCGTGTAGGTGCAGCTTCAAAGCATCCTGAGGCATTTTTTCAACTGACTTATCATGATTTCAGGGATTAATTCCATCTCTGTATGGAAGAGAGACTCGTCCAGGTACTTCTGGGTTGAAATAAAAGGCTGAGCAGAGTTTCTATCAAAAGAAATTATGCACTTCAACTGCAGAGTCTTATTATCGTCTTTGTTTGTCTTTGTGGCTGGCTGCTGAAAGCTAACCATTCAATGAGTTTCATCATCTACCATCTCACTGCTGGTAAAATGCCTCCAGTTAGTAAAAGCGCCTGAAAGAGGTGTTCTTGGCTTGCTTGAGTCAAAGCCTGGAGTGGTTCATTTGAACTGGGAAAGTTATCAGCAACAGGAACAAAGAGATCATTTATTCATCAAGCCAGTAGTAACAGAGTCAGTAATGCAACTTTGCAAATGTGATAACAGTTGAGAGTTGGCAGAAAAGTAGAGAGAGGTTAAAGTTACTTCACGTCTCCATCAATAAGTGACTCATCTTGATTGTAGGCTAAAGTCCCTGTGAGGACTTTCTAAGTGATCTTGTAAAAGTTTCTCTTCTAGATATCTGCCTGATCCTAATCCACAACTTGAAACGAGATCATCAGTGCTAATATAGGTTATTTATAAATGCTATTTCTCAGATTCCTGATCGGGTCAGACAGGACTGATTTATGGCACGCTGAAGTCTCACCACACTGGCTGACAAAGGTTGAGTGAGAAGAGAGCTCTGTGATTTTCTCTTCTGAAAACTATTTCTTTCGGGAAATAGTTTTTCGGGAGAGTGATGGAGCATGGGCTAAAGGCTAAAACACAGGCTAAACTCTTTGTGATAATGTCGATTCCAACCCACATGCAGCAATTATTCTGCAGTGATCTGATCAAACTTGAGAGTCTGTCAATAAAATGAGGAGTGAGATTACATTAGCTCTGATTGGTAGATGAGCAGGACATAAGGATTCGCTAACGTTACAGGTTAGCCTACGATACATCTCAGAGCACCGGGCTGCTTGTCACATTTCAAATTACAGCCCTGTGTAACTGTTGATAAATACCTTACCTCATCATGTTGTATCTGGTAAAAAGTTGTCTTGAACAAAGAAAAGTAGTGTTAAAAAGAAGATCTGATCTCCATTCATTTCCAAAACAAACACACGCCTTGTTAAGAGTCATGTCATCACGACAGTGTGAGCACAATTCCAGCCATAAGGTGTCGCTGTGATCCACTTCAAACAGAAAGTCCTCACAGACTCTTTAACCGATGGAGTAAGACCCCATAACTGTTCTCTAACGATACATGACCTGGCTACTTATTTCATATACAAACACACTGATACAACATTGATTCAAAGATTACCTTCTTGGTTTAAAATGATTTATGAATACAGTTTGAAACAATGGTCCCAGTGATTGAGGGACAGATGAGACACCTGAGGGACAGGTGAGACACCTGAAGGACAGGTGGGCTTTGATTTCATCAGTCTGTGATGATGGAACAAGAGAGTTTGAGACCCTGTGAGACTGATTTTTTTTTTTTTTTTTAAAAAAGAAACACAAAAGGAAATAGTTCACATATAGAACATTTATGTGTCACTTTCAGGGAGAATAAATATGTCATTAAAAGCTGCTGGACCTCAGTCCAAAATAAAAAAATTTGGCCCTCTTTGATAAAAGGTTAGACACTCCTGTCTTCATAAGAAAACGACTCCAAATTAGAATTTCTTTTTTCTGAGACATTAAGTCTCGTCTGATCATCTCCTCATGTTAACCTATCACTTAAAGGTTACTTGCTGTCTGGTTACCCTTCACACATCAGTGGCTTGCCTGGACTTGCTCTCATTCATTTTGGCCACCTTTATGGTTAAACTCCTGTCATATTTCTTATTCACTCACCTGTCAGCTGGATGCAGCTCTGGTATGTTTTTACAATACCTCATACTAATATAAGCCAAACTTTGAAGAGACCCTTCCCTTCTTTCCAGTCAAACCTGTTTAATGTTTGTGCTGGTGGGCTGGCGGGGACTTAAACGAAGCCATTATCAAACCCCTAGATAAATTAACAGGCAAGCGTTGACTCAGCGTTTTGTTGCCCTGGCGATCCATTGACCCTGAGGGCCGGCAGCGAGAAAATTGAGAAATGCTCGTTTTAATGCCTATCCAATATATACGGCATCTACCTCGAGATGGGGCTGTGCAATCAACCACTAATCCATTAGACAGAGATGTTTTTCAAAGATTGACGCGTTATTGTGCTGCTGTCTGCACTGGCTCACGTTCAAGGTTAACCTTTTAGAGACGCCTGATTGTTGCTAGAAGGTTAAACAACACATTAACATGCATTAAAATATTAAATTATGGCTCCATTTACTATATGAGAGAAAAACAACAACATAAAAAAGGCTTTTAAAATTATGAAGGCAATTGATAGAGTGGGCGGTGAAAGCAGGCGTTTCCTCTGGTGGGAGAAAAAACAGGGATGTGGAAGTGAGAATGTTTCAAATGGGCAGAGCGGTGCCAATCTGACAGAATTAAGGCTCCTTTTACTGCAGGGTTAATGAACTGATGCTGGGGTCAACTACTGAAGTCTCTGCAGATTACATCTGGCTGTTCCAAAAGATAGAAAGAAACACAAAAAGCCATCTCTGTGACATCTTTATTCCAGTGTTTGGAACAGCATGAGCCACACTAGAGCCTCTCTGAAATAGCTCCAGTCTGCGGTGGTTACACGTGGGCTACATCCATCTTCCAGGAGAAGTAAACCCACACAGCAGGAGGCCGGAGAGAAGCCCCTCTCTGTTACAGTGTATTGACAGTGGGAGGACTCGGGGTAAGTGATGCCTCCTGTCTGCTTGAGTGAAATACAACCTCTACCTTGTTCCAGAGGATAAGCAATTAACTAATCTGAGCGCTACAGAGGAGCTGCAGCAGCCGCACACGCTCATTCCCCTATCTCGTCCATTTAAGTAATTTAAGTATAGGAGAGGCCGTCCAATTTTAAACATTATAATGGAGCAATCTCATCATGCACGTCCTCACTCTTGCTCCACCAAATGTCTTTGACTGACAGCGTTTCCTTTCTTAAGGGTCCCACAGTTCAATTTGTGCACTGCCAATAGTAGCCAGGGTTAGGACACACACATACCAGGAGACGCAGGGATGTCTGGAGGAGAAAGAAAGACGAGCTCAGAGAGGGGGGAGGAACAAGAGGAGAGTCAGAAGGATAAAAGGGAAAGAAAAGGACAGACAGAGACGGAGGAGGGAAAGAGAGAGAGAGAGAGAGAGAGAGAGAGAGAGAGAGAGAGCCTGTCAGTTGGAATCAGCATCACGGAGCAGGTGAAGAGAGATAAATGTCAAAGGACTCTCGGCGAAATAAAACAACAACTCGCCTGCACTCATTCAGGCAAGCACCAGTCAGACACAGTTCGTGAGTCTTGTGGCCTTTTGGTCTAAATAGACACAGAGTCACAATGCAGCTGAATGTAAAGAGGAATCTGAGAGGAGAGCGGAAAGTTTCACCTCTATGCTTTTATTGAAGAGGTTTTACATTCAGATTAACGCTGACGTGTCAACATGAGCAAAAAATGGTAAATGGACCAGTACTTATATAGAGCTTTTCTAGTCTTACCAACCATCCAAAGAGCTTTACACTGCTAGTTTCATTCACCCAGTCACAGCACATTCACACACTGATGCCAGAACAATCTATCTATTGTAGGGACCATCAGTTTTATCTAACACATTCATACTCATTCACACACCACTGACCAGTGGGAGCAATTTGGGGTTCAGTGTCTTGCTCAAGGACACTTTGACATGTGACTGAAGGAGCTGGGAATCGAACCCTCTGATTGAGAGGTGACAACTCTACCACTGATACACATTCACCCAAAAAGCAAACAACACCATCAGGATGGAGACTGACGTCATATTATCTGTGATTTCTGTTTGTGCAGCTCAGTGTCAGATAAGCGACACCTAAAATACTACAGCTCCACTCACCAATGTAACTGCTGTCTGCAGATGTACAAGTCTGGGGCTCTTAGCAATGTGACCTGATAGTTTCAGAAGCAGAAACCTAATAATGGAGGCCACCATACTGGAAATGGTGACTCAACGTAAGGCAAATTCAGCCTAACAAGAAGCAAAAAGGCAGACAGGCTGGCCTTAACCCTTTAACTACACGTGACACAAATTAGTATGCGGAATACAAATTACCGTAACTCCTCAAAAATTTGGGCTGTAGAGAAAATTCAAACGGATCCCATGATTTGCACTTTCTTTTTAATTTTGGCGATAGATTTGAAACCAGATAAGAGAGAGTGATCATTCATTTTGAATATAAAATCTGGGGAGTGACTCTGTGTTTCCATGTCTCAGAGCACTTTTCCATTGCAGTGATGGGTTTGTAAAAACACACAATAAAGCTTTGAAATAAAGGTCATTACGTTATTTGTGTTCTTCTATTCTGAAGTTTGAACTCAGTCAAATGATTTTCTCTTATTTGTCTCTTCTACTTCACTTTTTATGGATGACCAGAGGGATGCAGATATGCAATTTTACTATTTTGAAATATATATATATATATATATATATATATATATATATATATATATATATATATATATATATATATATATATATATATATAAAGAATAACAATTTTTCTCCTTTTTCCTTTTTTTTCTATAGGTTTTTTTGCACTTTTAAGCAATTTGTTATAGTAGTTAAGACATAAGTCAATACATATTATTAAAACTTGGGATATAAGGGTTATATGAGTGTAAAGCAAATAAGAATACACCAAAATATGTCACTATAGTGTTCAATGATGTAATAATATGTCCTGATGGATGTGCACAATGTGGAAAACAGTCATGAGCACTACATACTTCAGCATTGACGTGTCCTAGTAACTCTGCAATACCCCTCCAAGGCACATGAGGGCAGTATGATCTATATGATTGTTAGATCATCTGTTTTTGGCCCCGCTATATTCCTCTTTGCTTTCCCACAGCGATTCTCTATGTTAACTCAAAGTCAATAAATAGTATGTTGCCTTATGTCATACAGCTGCTGTAATGAGAGAGAACAGAGAGGAGACGTCGCAGGCGTTGAAACGCAGAACATTATAAATACAGGAAGCTTCATCCCGCTCAGCAGACAAATCACAGGGCTACAGTCCTTGTTAGGCAATACAGACTTACAGTGTGGGGTACGCCGTCGATTTGACACAGAAGTAAAAACCAGGTTTAAAGACTGCAGTTTGTACTTGCTTTTAAATAAAAAATTTTATTTTCTATTTGCTCAGGAAATTATGCTAACACCTCTCCAGTTATCTGCCACATTCTTGATCTTGGTCCATGCCAGGACTTGAACCAGCAACCCTCTAGTTACTTAGGGAGCTCCCTATGGACTGAGCTACAGCTGCACTCCAGTCTTTTTTGGTTGGAAAATCTCTCACTGACCCTGCTACTGAAGTCAGGAATGTTTGAATGTTTTATGGCTGGCTGATCCAGTCCAGCTTCTGTTTTTTTCTTTTGTTTTCTTTTTTAGTTTTTCACTTAAAGTTTTCCTCTTGGAGAAGAGAGTTGTAGATGAATCAGACTTTAACCACCAAGTCTAACCAAATATACTCGAAGGGAGAATTCAGGATCAAAGATAATTTTATATATTAGCTATATATATATATATATATATATATATATATATATATATATATATATATATATATATATATATAGCGCCTCTTCCATATTCCAATGTACATAAATTATTTGTATACATATATAAAAATCACATATTTGAATAAGTAATCCTGTTAATATTATTTTGTCTTTCACTCTCTCCACTAAGGAGGGCGTCATCATTCAAAATTTTTCATTTTTGACACCTCTGTCCCCTTGATTCTAACCCTGCATCGACTCTACCTTTGTACTGCCCATGCTTTCTGACCATGTATGGATGTCTTTGTTTCCGACAGTTTGGATTTATTTATTTATTTATTTTTTTTTTCGTAAAAGCACTTTTTGAACTCCTGGTTTTTAAAAGTCTGTATGACAAGAGTTGGTATCAGAGGTCTTGTTTTTCATTAGAGAACTCCCCTCCTGTTCGTCCAGGCAGGCATCAGCAGAAATATGATGCACAACTTTCTCCACAGGGGACAAAACATGACTGAATGAAAGTTCCTCACAGTGAGTCAATAACTTAACCTGAACCCATCCTTTAGAGCACGATGTCAGTGAATATGTAAAACACATCTCATTAGAGTCTGTATGTTTTTTAAAAAGTGGAGTCTGAATGTGAGAAAGAGTCATTGTATTACACCTGGAGACACCTTAAAGTGCAGGAATGGCTCCAAAATTTGGTCTGGGTCCCATGTGTGTGTGGAGTGTCACAGCTGCAGTGTGACAGGTCCTCCTGCAGGCCCTATTCTCACAAACACTCTGAGGCTGCTTTTATTAACACCCCCACCTCCTCCCCGCTCCTCCCCCAAAATAACAGAGAATGGAGCCAGGGCTCTGGAGCCAAGTAGCTGTTGCTGGAATTTTTCTGGCCTAATTTGCATTAATAAAGAGGCTGTTCCTTGTCGGAATGTGTTTTATCCAGCTCAAAAAATCCCTGGGCGATCCCCCTCCGTAGAGCACTGGGAGAATCCGACTGTCAGAGCCGACAAGACAAATGAATCCTGGTGTCAGCGCCGAGTGGCTCTGCGCTGACAGATTGAGAAGAACTGTCCCTCTGTCGACAGGCATGCTTCATTTTCAAATTAATAAATCTGAATAAAATATTTTACCCTTCATTATGAGTGCTGCTGCTGTGACAGCTTTGCTGAACAGGGCTGGGATGGGGATGTGGGGGAGACGAGGGAGGGGGAGCTTTCTGCCAGTGAAAACAGCTTGCACCAAATCCACCTGGGCTTATGCTGTGTATTTATAATGTTGCATGTGTGTGTGTGTGAGTGTGTGTGCGTTGTTATGAAGTGTGGCTGTGTGTGTTTCTGTTTGCAGTTTGTCTTCTTTTATGCACACGCACATTTTATGTGATTTTCCCATTGATCCTCCTCTCGCACATTTTCCGCTCGGCACGCTCCCTGAGCCCCCGTGTTCCACCAAAGAAGATGGGACAAACAAAAATAACTAGCGTGGCAGCGGTACAGTGCTGATAGATTCCTCACATATTCTCCCCTCACACCTGTACAGCCATATGGAGACATGTCAACATGGTAAAAATAACTTTTCAATGAGACTGTCGAGGGCGGTGGAAGGGATGAACGTTGGTTGTTGTTGTGTTATTTTATTCTGCTAATAGCAACAAAGGAAACGTTTGTCTCTACTTTTTAACAGCAGCGTCACTCCCAGTGCTTCCTTCATGTGATTTGATTTTAACGACTTTGTGTTAAACCTTCCCTTCATTCCCACAAACTGCTGCCGATCATGTGTGCCGCGCACTGGAAAGTAAATGAGGATTGATCAAAAAGTCAAGCGTTTAGCGATGAATGAACAGACGAGTCTCCCGGCAAAACTGTGTGGTGGGTATAAGTAGATGCTGAGTGACAGATTGATGGGGTGAAAGACATAATTGCTTGAGATAAAAAGGAGTAGAAAGAGGGGGATGTATAAATATAACACACAGGACTCATAATCCTGCAATATTACCCCTCCAGGGCGAGAGGAGAAGGCATAAAGGAGCATGGTGGGATGTATCCAGTCAGTCATTCTGGATGCTAAATTAATATGCAACAGCAAACGCTAATATGCCCTTTGAGGAGGCCCGGCATATTGTGAGAGACTTTAAGCTTGTGAAGATGCCTGGAGGCAAATTCCTATGAATAACATAAAAAAACAATATTATGCTCTGTAAATTGTGGAATTTTATGGTGCTGTATATTCTGTCAGTTGTCTTTTGCCTTCTTTTCCTGCAATATTCCTCAAATGATGTAATTATAGTGAAATGTAATAACCGAAGACAATATTTACTTCTAACAAGAGCTCATAATTCAGCCAGAAACCCTCAACAAAAACATACACACCTATTATCATGTGACTTGTTGTGTATGTTAAATCAGATGGAATGTCAGTATTAGACTGGTTCTGGCTCACATTTCTCACAGCTGATGCCACTTCGTATGCCAGAAGCTAAATATGTCAAAGTTTATCCATAATTTAATAATCAAAAAAACTTGTCATTTCTTATCAAAACTTTGCACCAAACGTCAGGAAATTTGTGTTTGGTAGATTATTTTTTTGATGTTACAAATCTTCTAAGTAATACATCCTGACCTCTGGCTAAGCCCCGCCCCGTCCACTCACTCGGACAAACAATCAACATCCAGTCACAGGCACTACATGGCCCCCCTATATTCCACTACATACAATGACAGGACGTCATCGATGATTTTTGTAGACAGAAAAATCACATATCATCTAAAAGGCACCAAAAGGGTCTAAACTCCACATTGGAGAGATAATAAATCAATTTACTGTTGAAGGTCCATAAAAAGCTTCAGTTACAAGACAAAACTTCCAGGTCTCAGAGCAAACCTGATAAACCACATCTGGTTCCCATCAGCATCTCAGACAACAAGATAGAGGATCAGCATCAGTCATGAGAAAAATCTGACCTCCTTTTTACCATCTTTACCAAGGGAGTCTCTGTTAGTTTGGAGCTACAGTATTTACATTGAATCATTCAGCAGAACGTTTGACAACCTTTGTTATCTGGGCTATTACAGATAAGCTAATGAAGCTAAGTTCCAGAAGCTAACGTTAGTTTAACTAGAGCCCTTTGGACAACAGCTAACAATGATGGACGATCACCAAAGAACAAAAACTAAAACAAAACAGACCAATGAACTCCAACAAACAAAGAGACATGATGAACAACACAGCTAGGAGCTAACGCTAGGCTAACATCAGCTAATGTTAGAGAAAATCCCAAACTGTCCGTCAGACTGCTGTGGTGCTTCTAGTGTTAAAGATAACTTTATATTTCTTTCCAGCAAAGTAACAACATGTTGCCTCACATACCATGTTTACTTACCTTAGAACAGACGTAAATATCCTTGTTAATTTTATTCACGTTGAGTTCATGTTGTGGTCTACTGTACAACTTTATCCAAAGAAGACACTTTTCTCAGTTGAGATGTGGCTTAAGGAAAGGACATTTCAATGGATGTCCAGGGAGAGAATGTCCAAGTGTATGGGATTGCTATATACACTGGGACTGGCTCACCCATGCGGAAGTGCTAAAAGTTACTGTTCACTAAGAATCCACTAGAGGCTGGCTGCAGAAAGACCTGAAGTCACAAACACATCAAGCCAATAAAAACAAACAAACAAACAGACTTTTAAATCATTAAAAAGCATATTTACAGCCTGGTTCAAAAAACGACTTGGGTCTGAGACACTAATTTATCTATCGGCACACACTGTACGGTGAGTGAATAGTTTTCTTACTCAGCAGTTTATTAGATATTAGGATTACGGGTTTGTCTAATCAAATGCTCAGCTCAGCTCAGACGACTGATGGGCGCCCTATAGCTGTTAGACGGGAAGCTCAAAGTCCACGTCATTTCCAAGATGGCCCTGTCCAATGATTGGCTTCATTTGACTGCATCAGGAACAGACGGGTGACGTGGAGACTACGTCTGTATTTATACAGTCTATGGTCAATTGTCATCAGGGTGGGGGGTGATGGTGGAGGGGTGCCAGAAGCTCAAGTCAGTATTTAAGGTTGAGTGAAAATGAGCCTTTACAGTGTGTATTCTCCCTGTTGTTGTAAGATGGTTGAAAAGAGGTGATCGATGTAGTGTCCAGAGGCAGGATATTAGAAGACTGAAATCATGATGACAGTTTTTGAATTTACATCATATGTAGTCAGACCGGAGTATGCTGTTCTTGTGTTCTTCAGCTTTGAGCATATCGTTAATCCAGATAGGTGACGCTCTAATAGCTTCACGTTGGATGTGTGACATAAACGCCATCACTCATGGAGGAATTTTTAAAATTTCTTGCCATGGAAAAGTCCAGGTGAGGTTTTTTCTTGTTTGTTTTTTTTTAAAAAGGGAAGAAATCTGTCTGCTTGGATTTCACACACAGTCCAAACCCCTTAAAATTTCATAATGTGAGAATGAGAGCACAGAAACCTGAGATATAACTGATATAACCCAACCACTCCTCTCTCTCTCTCTCTCTCTCTCTCTCTCTCTCTCTCTCTCTCGGTGTTAAGCTTGTCATTGAAAATAAATACTCAACTCAAAACCTAAAGCAGCCAATGCCTACCTTGGTGGTTGTTGTAAAAAGGTTTAGTGTAGAGCAGATACTGTTTCTGGAAGCAGCACGTCACCAGAAGCAGGCTGTGACAGCTAGAAGGTAATATTTGCACCATGATACAACCTGAGCATGATGACAGTTTTCCTATCAAGCTACATCTTATCAGACAGATTTTAAGACTCTTTTGTGTTCTTGTTCAACTTCGGATCATTTTGCTCTTTTTTCCTGTCAGGTTCGTCTTCCAGGTTGGTTGTGATTTACATCATGAACACTGCTTACTTGCTCTCTGGGAATTTTCCTGGATGTTTACTGCTGCTTTCTCACACGGCTAACCCTGATTTTTGGCAAAAAATCCCTCCAGGTGAGCCAGAAAAAGCCAGGAAATGTATCTGTTTGTGCTCACATTTGCAGGTGAAAGTGTGCATCATCATCATCATCATCATCATTTTTCTGCTGAGTTGAACTTTGTAGCTACACAGCTAGCATGCTAACTTTCCCATGCAACAATCCACTCAGTATTTTAGACTTGAAACTTCACTTGTTTATCCAGATGTTATCTATATTCCTGCACTGTGGCTGATTTTTGTAAACGTTAGTGTTTTTTTACCATAATATCTGCAAAAACTTACTGGGAAAGGCCTTTTCAGTGTATAACTGTTATAAGCAAAGGATTGTGGGAAGAAATTTAGTCATGAAATTGTAACTAATTTCACATTAACTTGTAATTTACTGTAAAATTTACAGCAACCTTTTTTTTTTTTACAGTGTGATGTTTAACGCACAGTCTTTAAACATTAAAATGATACACTTCTGTGATATCAGCACATGCTAACATAAGTAACACTGATCTTTCTCAGGTGTTGTTTCTGCACACATACGTCTGCTCTGGAGCCATCCTGAAATGTTCCCTCTTCCCTCTAATCAGCATACAGTGTGATCCAGCCAATTAATTTACACCAGCCGCTGTGTGTAACATAATGACAGGCAGCACAAAGGGCTGCATGTTCCTCCTTATGTAGGCCTTCAATATTTAAAGAAGAGAGCATGTTTTTGGCAAGGCTCTGACGACGGGTGTCACTTAAACTTCTTAGACATCAGCCTTCCCTGTGAGCATCACATCATGAAAGATGACATTTCATCAACTAACTCAATAAATAATAGAACACAGTGCCTGCCATTTGAACCTGAGGTGACAGCATCTGAGGATTTTGTCACCCGCTAATTTGTCTTCTTATGTCTTCTATCATCTCTCATTAGAGGGATCACCTGGATTTGTAATGTAACAACTACAATTAGCCTGTTTTTACTGTGCGTCAGGGCGTTCGTGTTTCCTTAATGTGAGCTGTAACATAAATCTTTCAAACCGCAAAGGAAGCTGCTCATTTTGAAAGACTCCAAAGAGTAAAAACCACAGTAATATGTAAAAGGCGTCCACGGATCCTGACATGATTTGACATCCTTGTTTTGACCGGGGATGGATAGAAATCAAGTAAACAGAGCGGACAGGGAGTGACAGCACTGTATTTGTGATCTCCTTCCAGTGGATGGGGATTGTTAGGGAGGGGAGCGGGAGAAATGTGCTTGCCCTAATGCCTTATGGCAACCCATGCTCAGCTGATAAGACAATATTTCATGTAGGGTCAGTGCCAATAAGGAGCCTTTTCAACACCACAGAGATGAATAAGGCCTGACTGCTGTGATCAAAATGCTGACCACACACACTCACACACACTCATACACACTCTCACTCATACAGTCATGAGAATGTAAAGCATGAGGAAGGGATAAAGATCATCACTTGAGATCATAAACCAACACAGAGGTCGTTGTCAGGTCAGCGTGTGTGCTGAGGTTGAGAGTTGTCTCAGCTGATCTGACATCATGCCACAAAGACAGGAGGATAAAATGTTCTGTGGGCGCTCTGCAGAAATCTCTAAAGTTGAATTTTTTATGGAAAGATCTTACTGTAAGTGTCTGAGGGGAGAATCTGTTTGGAGCTGATTGCAGTGACACTTTAGGCAAGAATCTGAAGGTTTTCCAGGATGAGGATCCCATTTCCCATGAGCACGATCACCCACTGTCATAAAGCATACGTAACTCTTACCAACACATGCATTTGTTCAAGAGTGACGATCTTAATTTCTTTGTTAAAGACAAATTTTCCCAGGATGCAAAGTGTCTATGGTGTTAAATCAGGGCCAAAAGTTTTGATCATTTGAAAAATAAAATTAAAACAGAAAGTTCAAGTTTTGAGTTTGAACTTTGAAAAATACAACCATGCATCCAAAATAGAAATAAGTATTTAAAAAGTTTTGTCGATTTAAATATAATTTTGATTCAATTCTTAAATCCTTTTGAATGAATTATTTGTTTTCAACTTTCATTTTTATTTATGTTTTAATATTTGTGTTCTTATTTTTTTTCAGTCGCAGATTTCATGTTTCAGCTCCAGATTGAGATTTTTAAAGTTTCTTTTTTTTTTTTTTTTTTCGCTTTCGGATTGTATTTTTTCCGTTTCAGACTTTTGGCCCTGATCTGGCATGGGGGGCTTGGCATCAAGTGAGAGGGGCGTGGAATCATGAATGACAGCATAACAAAGAAGGCTTCGAACCTGCCTCAATTATGTTGCCTTCAGGAAACATCGGAACTGCTAGAACTATGACTCTTTACTTTCTGTGCACCATATTCACAGATTGACAGAGAAAAAACGGACACCAGTGACAAAATTACATTCAGCAAGCTGTTCTAGACCGTTTTTCAGATCAATGGCAGTATAAGAGCAATAAAGTAGACCAGATTGTGCAGTTCAACAGCCACACTGTAAGAAGTGACATGACCTGCTTCCACATACCACACATACCATCGCAACACGCCACTGTCGTACTCTGGCGTGGCGTACTCTCCACCGGGGCAACCTGCTGACAGCAACATGCAGGAAAGAATTAATTGCTGTTTTTTGGACAGATACTCTGGGAAATAATCCCAAGTATTATAATGATTGGAAATTTTTGTATCACATGTACATACATAAAGAAAAAGACGTTTTTAGGTGTGGAATATTCCAAAGATGGAAATACGTAGGGCTAGCAAAATTAGCTAGCTTTATGCTAATAATGTTAGCTGTCAGTGCTGTCAGTTTGAAACTGTATAAATCTGAATCTGGAGCTGAAAATAATTTATTCAAAAGAATTTAAGAATTGAATAAAAATTATATTTAAATAAACAAAACTTTTCATATAGTTGTTTCTGTTTTGAATGCATAGATGCACTTTTCAAAGTAAAAACTCAAAACTTGAACTTTCAGTTTTAATTTTATTTTTCAGATGATCAAACCGTTTGGCCCTGATTTAACACCATAAGTGACAAGTTAAAATATATTTGATTTGTTATATAGAACTCTAGTCTACTCTTCTTCACAGCGCGGTGCTCTGAGACATTTTTGTAACGTGTAACATTAGTTAATCCTGGTTATGTCCAAGACTCTCAAGTTTGATCAGATCACTGCAGAATAACTGCTGCATGTGAGTTGGAATGAACTTTATCACAAACAGTTTAACTCGTGTTTTAGCCTGTGCTCTGTCACTCTGCTGTGTAGCTTTCTTCTGCTCTGACAGTTCAGCTCCAGTTTCCACCATCACTACAAATGTAAATGGATTCATGTTCTCCAGGAAAATCTGACCCGACCACAGATAATGAAAAATATGTTCCAGAGTTAACAAATTTCAGCTCATGTTAAATGGTAAATTATCAACAGGGGAATACATAAATGAGAGATTATTTCAAAATCACTTATAAAGTCTTTACGATGGTAAAATAAAATAAGATGCACATTCTATTACCCCTCTCATGCTAAATGTTTCATATTTGATACATGAGTGTAATGATCTCTATCTCATCAACATGATTAAAATTATAATTTCAATCAATCAATCAATCAATCAATCTTTATTTATATAGCGCCAATTCATAACAAACGTTATCTCAAGACACTTTCCAAGTGTTAATTTAAAATCTAAAAAAAAAAAAAATAACAAAACGAAACAAAAAAAAAAGTATTTTACGCCCTTGAGGATTATCATTCCTCTACAGGCAGCTGAATTTGTATTTTGTCTTTTTTCAAATTGCTGCTCACACACTTTTTTTTTTTTCCAGTAAAATTATTGATAACTTTCAAGAAGTTACGGTAAGAATAACATCTAAACTGTTACTCATTTTTGAAAATAAGTATTCTTTCATTGAATGAATGAATATTTAAAATAATAAATAAATAAATATTAAAAAAGTTGCCAAAACCACACAATTTATTAAATGTAATACATCATAAATATCATAAACATATATAACTATATACATCATAAACAAAATGATAGAGAAATATTTTTTGTGGATTTTGTTAAAAGGGTTAATAAACATCTCAATTCCAATAAGTTAGAGTTTTGTGTCTATTTTTTTGGATGGGTCTGGCATTCAGCCACAGATAATTATGATTAAATCCAGTCATCAATGACAGGAACCATGAAAAAATGATTTTGCTGACCTCTTGGCCAGTTCACACTTGCAAAGACGATCTAGATCTCTGTGAGTTTTCTATCTGTTTAAATAAAGGTTTAATAAAAATAAACAAATAGATAAATAAAATACCACCATGTTTCTACTGTCAGAAGATCTAATTCTGACAACAGCAGTGCCATAAAAAATGAAATAAAGGAATGCTTTTACAAAAACATTAAGATTCTCTTCAGTACACGTATCAGATTACCCTGAGATTAGATCAGATTTGTGACTCAGAGCAGAGTAAGACTGTTCAGAGATTAAATGTAGATACCAGGACACTAATGTTTTACATTCCAGCTGCTTTGCTCTTTCTTTGTACTGATAATTGGATTACAAGCCAGAAAGGGTTAAAGCTATAAAGCGATATACGTACCTCGGCTGTGACCTCGTGCTCTCTGAGGTATCTCCCCTGTGCAGGATTCTTATTCAACTTCAAACTGACAGTGTTTTTAATCTTTTCTTTGCTTCTCTCCTGGAGATTGGGGAAACAAAAATCAATACGCTGTGGCAGGCGATCTAGAAGCCTGTGAATTACAAGGCCTGGATCCGCCTGTACTGCCTGCTCGGCAGCCTTGAGCAGGGGACCATGGGAGAATCATCAGAGACCAAGGGCAGGTCATGGGTTCAGGTCAGGAGCGTAGTGGAAAAGCAAGGTATTTACTGTCCGTGCTCGAAAATGAGAAATAAAGTCCACGCTGCACCAGGGGAGCCTCGAATCTTCTCTCTTCATTTTTTTCCCCTCTTCCTGAGAGTCCTCGTGGCCTCTGCGCTGCTCTCCCTCCACTCCTCTTCTGACTCCCTGTGGATGATATAAGGGGCCTGAGCCCGTGATAATGCCCACACTACAAATCTGAGCGCAGAACATATTGACACCCGGGTCTGTCATTATCCGTTAATCACACGGCTGACGTACATTTCAATCCTGGCTTCTTGGCAGGCAACCAAGCAACACAAATGACCTCAGATAAATCCAAGAGGCCACAAACCAAACTTCCATCAGAACAGGTGCACAGCCCCCACAAACTGTCATACTGTTAAGACACAAACATCCGCATTTAGTAGAGCATTTGAACTGATTTTATCAGGGTTGTTTTCACACCTGCACTCGGGGAAATTTCTACAAAAAAATTAAAAAGCTCTGCTCATAAACATTCCAAAGTGTTACCCATCACCCCTCAAAGTGTGCAGTTTCCATGATTTTTATACAGCATCACAAAAAGACACAGCTGTAGTCGAGGTGCTGATCTTTGTGTTGGATTCTCACTTTGACTTTTTTTATTCAGCACAATTTTTGTTTCTCCTTCATTGGGACACCCACTGATTGTGCAAGTTGTCCCACTCAAAAAGATGACAGAGGTCTGTAATTTTCATCATAGGTACACTTCAACTGTGAGAGACAGAATGTAGAAAAAAAAATCCAAGAAATTACGTTGGATGACTTTTAAACAATTTATTTATTAATAAATATTTGGACACCTACAAACAAGCAGTAATTCTGGCTCTTCATCTTTTAAGTGGGACAACTTGCTCAATCATATGGTATACCTTTAACTGGAAATAAAACTGGCTAAAATTGATAGTTATAACCTGTAATAACCAACCAAAAGGGACTGTTAACATTAAGACTGACAATTTAAATGAAGTAATCTTGATGTTTGATTCTGCTGCTATGGGGGGGCAGAGTCAGAGTCAGATGAAGTAAAGTCAGATTAGTGAATGCTGCTTAAACATCCTTTTTTCTACAGTAATATATTTAACTGTAAAGATAAAGAACGAGATTTCCTCTACAGGAAATGATTGAATGAACCCTCACTGTCAGCAGATGAGTTAAAAAGAAATGACTCATGAGCAAAAGAGGTGACATCCACAGTCTGACCTCATGTTGATGTCATAATTCATCCTGTGACGTGTCACTCTTCAGATTTCCACTCTTCTCATGAAATTCACCTCCACATTCACACACTCTCTCCTGTTGGTGTTCACACAGGCAAACACACCCTGAAAAATCCTTCTGTTTTCGCATTTGTGATTTCAGCCATTTAGAAATGTTTAGACAAACTTTCAAGACAAACCGAAGCATGGATGAGCAAAAAGGTTTGTTCTGAAAAGATTTTTTTTTGTCTTTCAAACGTGGTCAAGGCTGTCACTGAACTGGACAAAGCCACTTTCACCTCACAAACTTAAGGCTCATTTATGCTCAGTGTTAAACAAGGATACAGACAGAGCCTTCTGTCCATGTTCTGCGTTCATTTCTTCTGTATTTCTGCACGTTTCCATAAAGCTTGTGGATACAAGCCAAATGAAGCAGTATCCCAGGAAACCGTGGGGGCAGTGTTGCTGTTACTACCCGATACGTAGCTCTGGTGAGACATGAAGAAGAAATAACAATGTAAGAACTTTTAAAGAAAACTGTTGTGAGGTGGTGAGGAACTTATAGCTCCATTTTTGTTTTTTTTATGCAAGAGGTACATCAGCAATACCTCCTCCACAGTTGCCACGTTTGTTTTTTTGTGTTTGTTGTTGTATAAACTTAGATTATAAATGGAATAAATATGTCGAGCACGCAATACACCTCTGTTGCTTTTATCTTGAAAAGCGTGACATTTGCATTATAACCAAAGCCTGAATTCCTAATGACTCCTCTGCATGTGTGAGCCCTATGCGTGTGAAAAAGGGAGAAGGGATGAAATTCATAAAATCCAAGATCCTTTATCACTTCCTGATGAAATTTGCTCGCGCTGAACGCCGAGGTGTACAAAGTCCCGCTGAATCCACAGTCCACAAACCACAGTCCTGTAAAAACATTATCTGAGAGTGTTGATCAAGCTAAACTCAGTCCATTCTCAGTCTGACTAAACTGTTTCTGTGAGTTTTCATAGTCTGATCTTTAGCTGACTAAGCTCATAGTCTGATTTCTCAAGCTGCATGTAAACAGCAGATGATGATCACCTCTCAGCTGCCCTCAGCACAGCCACCTCAGAAAATCATCCAGACTTCAACAGACTTGTTCAAGCACAAGAACCACTCAATTTTTCTCATTGAAGAGGTAAAATGAAGTGAAAAACTTCAGGGTATGGTTGTTGTTGTTTTTTTCTGGTTATTTATTTATTTATTTATTTATTTATTTATTTATTTATTTATTTATTTGTTTATTGTTTGTTTGTTTGTTTGTTTGTTTGTTTGTTTGTTTGTTTGTTTGTTTAAAGTGTTTTTTGGACCATGTTTGTGGTAGCTAAAAACAAAATGCAACACTAATGCTATGATTTTTTTTATTTATTTATTTATTAATTTTTACTAAAGGAGTAATTACCTATTTGACCTACACCACAGTTTTACATATTTAGATACATATTTACAGAATATCCTTATTCTTCTGGTTACCAGTAGCAGTTAGTGTGTTTTCCAAAGGGAAAAATGTTAAACTGAGCAGAGTTAAGTTCATGTAATTATGGGTGCAGCCCTCTGACACTATTTAGCATTCTCATGTGGCCCCTCGTAAAAATTAGTCACCAAAACCATATATCGGTTTTCCGCCAATTTATTGTATAGCTGATGATATATCAGAGATTGTTTTTTTTAACTGTGGAATCAGCAAAATCCCATCAGCCAGGCTGTAATTGGTACATGAATATTTATCCTTTAACAACCAAACCAGATTAAACTAAACAAAGTTTAAAACTTCTGAATTTCTGCTGATTAGAAAGAGAGGAAACCTGCATCATTGCACACAGTTCTGGTATATTTTTGGTGTCAGATCCTCAAACTGCTATGACATCAGGCTGAGCTAAAGCCGTCCTGCATCCTTTGCATGAGGAGATGTAATGAGTTTTAGTGCGTTGTCACAATAGGAGGCCTTTTGGTACCAAGTGTGAATCCACTGGTAGGATGAAGGAAAACCCACAGTGTGTCACTGTAAGGATAGAATTGGTTTGAGGTCAGGTTTTTGTGCTCTTCTGGCAGTAGTTGCATCTAAATGAAGCCCTGTCCCCGTGGTAGAAACTGTTTTTAGTTGAGTTTAAGTTTCCTGTGAGGTTTCTACAGACCCTGTTATTAAACCTACAGAAATCTGTGACTTTCTGACCAAACTGTGATCAGAGCTGCTCCTTCCCCCTGCATGTCTCCACATGGTTGCACAGTGATTCATATTCCCTGATGTCATCTTATGTTCGGGCATGAATCCAGTAAATAAAAATATTGCTTTGGAAACACCACATCTTTCACATCACATCAAGCATGGAAGAGTTTGAGATTTAATATTTTCCCTCAGCAAAAATAATGCCTGATTAATTTCTGCTTGAGTGTCCAGCCTTAAGCGCTTGGATCAATATGTATGCAACTACCTGCCAATGCGGGACTGACTGAATAATTAGCCAATACGCTTGGTGGGCCTGATGGGGGTAATGAAGTCACACGGGCTAAAAGCTGCCAGGAGGAAAATCAGCTTCTTATTCCAGTCCAAATAAAGACAATTTCCCTTCAAAGCTTTACATGTACGGAGTGAAGGATTGAAAGAACGCCATAAGATGCTCCGCTTTAAGATCACAAATCATCCCCATCCCCGTATCTGCTGACAGAAGTAGAGAAGCCATTCATTTGTAGGAATATTAATTCCATCCAAGATCGAGGAGAGAATGCTATAAATAAACGTGACCGCCTGATTGCTCTGCGAGGATCAAACAGAGACAAACAATGTACCATCTAAACAGTTTGTTCTGAGAGAATTATGACAGAAATAACTGACAGCTCTTGATGAACAGGAACATCCGAAGATCAGACAAGTTTTTATTGCATCAGAAATTAATTCTAAAAATGATACATCACTCAATAGCGTATTAAAAGCATTCAGCTCCCGCTTGAAGAATTTTTGATTTCCCTGACAACAGAGTCTAATTAGACCAAACACGTCTCTGTTTGTCTGACTGAAATAACTCAATTATAGAAACTCCAAACATCTGGCTGAGAACTTGCAGACTTGATTAGAACAAATTTTTCCAGGAATGATTAAATAAGACAGTAATCACATCAGACCCAGTTCCATCTCCATTAGAAGTGTGTGGAAGTCAAAAGACATGAAACCTCAACTAATCTAATAACTGCTGAACCTGCTCTCCTCATTAAGAGCCCGTACATGAGAGGATGACAAACAATCAAACGTAACGCTGTGTGTGTTTGTTATACTTTCCTGGGATTGTTGAAACCCCATGAATTCCTACAGCTTTTATTAGGGTCCAAGCCCACCATACACAGGTGCAGCAAAGGCCTTCTTGAAACCCCTGATTCACACATACAGCGTGAGTGCTGTACTTAGCTGCCATTCTAATCAATCATTGCATTCACACAGCTCTCACTGTGGTCCGTCTCGAGCATGTGCCACCAACAGCTGCTTTTGGCTGTTACGCTGCGAGTCTGTTTTGCCAGAGACGCAGGGCAGATCGTACCAAACAGGAAAACAGACACGAAAAACAATCAGAGTTTCCGGTCTTTTCAAAATAAAGCACCATGGGTTCTGACCGCCAATCATAAAATCAACCCTGATTCACACATATACTCTGTGAGCGCCGCTGTCTATGGCAAGCCGTTTTAACATTTTAAAGCTGAGTTCGATAATCCATATTTAAATTTTGCCTAGGCGAAATGTGAATTACAGATATCCATAATTCAATTTTGACTAGGCAAAATTCGAATTTAAGATATCTTTAATTGCAAACATCCGTCATAAAAGTGATTTCAAGATATCTATAAATGTATTAAAGATATCTTGAAATGAATTTTGCCTATCTGTAATTCCATTTTGAGATATCCACAATTCAATTTTGACTAGTCATAATTCCATTTACAGATATCTACAATTTAATTTCGCCTGGGTGAAATTTGATTTAAGATATCCATGAACACATTTTTAGATATCTTAAATTGAGGTGAATTAAAGATATATGTAATTTGAATTCCGTGAAAGCGAAATTGAATTACAGATAATTTGTCAGATAACGTCAGATTTCCTCTGGGTCTGACCTGCTGATGACTGCTGGCCCTGTGCCAGTGTCGTAGTTTTTATATGAGGAGGATAATTTTACGACCGACAGTCTGAACATGGTGCTTTATTTTGAAAAGACCGGAAACTCTGATCGTTTTTCGTGTCTGTTCTCCTGTTTAGTACGATCTGCTCTGCAGAGATTGACGCATCTCTGCAGCATGCTCCGGCAAGAATAGACTCGCAGCTGAACAGCTGTGAGCAGCCGAGCATGCGGCGGACCGCGGCGCTGACGGACCGCGGCGCTGACGCTGTATGTGTAAATTGAGGTTATCCTTGTATATCATAGCTACATCACTGGCACAGGGCCAGAAGTCATCGTTAGGTCAGACCCCAAGGAAATCCAACGCCATGGACGATAAAAGGAGGGGGGAAAACCTCATAAATATATACGACACAACACATCCTCTTTATGAGAACACCAACAGAAACTAAAAGGGAAGGACTGAAATTGCTGAAGTTCTGGGAGGGCAGGTGAGTTTAACAATAAATTATATATTATGCAGGTATGTTTTCATGGGTGTGATTTCTGCAGGAACATGTGGTTCTCCTGTGATCTTGTGATCTTGTGATCTTGCGTATCCAGCTGTGTTCGCTAAAGATGATGATTTTTTAGCTTAATCAAACTCCTAATAGCTCTTATACACAATGTTGGTTCTGGACCAAAATGCACACACACACATTCAGTGTCACAGCCCAAGTGTGTCAATATACTTTTTTTCCCACCTTATACTAAAGTGCCCCTAAGTGTCAACAGGAAATCATGTGTTTTATTCTGTTTAAAAATCATAATACCACTCTGGACTCATATACACATCTGCATGTGCAAATTTTTCTGCACATGCAGCGGCCGGGATGTACCCCGACAGGTGCACATAGGTAAGGGCCCGCTTATCGCCTCTTGTGGCTTTAATTTGTAAGTTGTTTCTTTTGTGACAGCTCACACAGTGCTGCTCTCTTATCATGTTAAAATCACTCTCGGCTCTGTGCGTCACTGGTGGACTCCATGATCGCAGAGAACATTTTCCAAACACCAGAGCTGTTCAGGCATGCTTCCTCCAAAGACCTTAGCCTGCGGGTTTGTTACCTCTTTGTCTTTCTGTGTAGCCTCTGTCTTCAGCCCATTACCCGTGACAGAGCGGAGCAGAGGAGGACAGAGCCCAACCCGCTGCAGCCTTTAATTTCAGGTGAAAAAAAACCTAATTGAAACTTTCTCACAATGATTTGCTCGTTGATTTGATGCTGGGCTTTCCCATTGTCACAAAATCGATAGAGGCAAGACAGGCAGGGCCTAACTGGAAAAGGCTTTTGGCTTCTTGTACCGACTGAAGCAAGCCAGAGAGTTAGGGTTAAGTGATGTGTTTCTGACGCTGAGTGGGTCTGGGACACCCCATTCACTCAGCAGACCTTTGAAACCTGCAGCCTAATAGCAGGGCAAATCGGGGGGTAGGGGCTCACTTACTGTTGTGTGTGTGTGTGTGTGTGTGTGTGTGTGTGTGTGTGTGTGTGTGTGTAGAGGGGAAAGTCTCTAGGGCATTGGATTGTTCATAAAGCCGAGCAAGGGCTGCAGCATAATGACTTCACTCACCTCCCAAAATCAAAATTAAAAAGTGGGACATCACAACGGACACCGCCATTATCATTGTAATGGGGTAGCCACAATCTGCCAGCTGCTGTGTGTGCAAGTACTTCATCTGTGTGTGTGTGTGTGTGTGTGTGTGTGTGTGTGTGTGTGTGTGTGTGTGTGTGTGAGGGCCATCATTGTCTCTTCCCTCATGTCACCTTTTATCTAATGAATAAACACAAATACAAGACAAATATCACCGCTGTCACCGAGAAAATCTCCAAAATGTCAACTTGACAGGCTGTGTCAGCTGAATTAAAGTTATAATCCAGAGATTTACATTACATCAAATCCAATTTCTAATGCTATTTATAGCAGGTTGGCGGGTTTATTTATTTATTTTCCAGATACAGCCTGTGTTTGCGCAGTAACCTCTGTAGGTCCGAAGAACAGCAGCACCAGAGTAAAGCGACTGTCCGATGTTTGTCATTAAAGGAAATGAGTAGAGTTTAAGCTTGTACTGTTTGCTTTCTCTGATGGCCTAAAAACCATCTGAATAACAGACTTTTGTTCATCTTATTTTCCATGTATACTTATTAAATAATTCCAAATGGTCGGTTTGATTCATTTAATAGCTTTCTCCTGTGGTTGCGACATTTCCATACGTGTTTTCCTACAGTCTGTGGTATTTTTAAGTAAAAGCATTCATCCAATCACATTTCAGCCATCATTTTATGCTAGGGTCAATCTGCCTGGAGGCCCTCACAATCAGTTCTGTGAGCTCTGTAGCATATAACAAGTGTCGTTCAAACTGTTGCTTTAAACCAATCAGATTTTGGCCATTTAGCAGGTGTACAATGACATCAGCGTATTCACACCCCTTTAAATAGACAGTTTGTTTTATTTTGAAAGTCACTGGGTGTTTTTAGGTAGTTGACTTTCAAAATAAAACAAAGGATATCAAAACCTGGTTGTATTTAGCTTGACTACAACAACAAACCGACATAATGAGTGGAGTCAGACCAGCAGTCGACATGTATGAGGTTTTACAGCCCAGCATGAATGAAGAGAGGCTCATTAATAGAGAGGGAAGCATGGGAACTCCTCCGCCTGTGACTCCAGCTGTCTGTCAGTCAAGTGGTTTGCCGGACTGAACAGGCACCTGGTGTTAGTTGAAGTCCTCAGTCAATACACACTGGAGCAGAGCCGGACCAGAGACGCATGGTTTATTTCAGCTGCCATCCGCAGAAGGCTACCTGTTCACCCTGGGTTTGTTTTTTCAGTAAAGACATTTTTCCTGCTACATGAGTAATCTATCTGTGATGCAGCAGCCATTTAAACTGCATTTCTGCATAATAAGATGGTTTCTATAGCCATACAGTAGTTACTGAGACATAGATCCATTCAGACGGAGCACTGCTGAAGGCTTAGGTGTGAAATGCACGGCCCACCTCTGGATAATCAATGGTCCTCTTTTTATAAACTGCTTTAAAGCCTGTGATAATGAATAATACTCTGCTTAGCCCAACCAAAGTGAAAACTTGCTTTTCTAAAGTCCAATGATGGACAAAGTACATACTTCATAATCTGACTCTAAATACTGATATTTCTGTTAAAAAATCACCACACTACAAGTGACAGTTGATCACCCAAATTATTACAGCATTTTCTGGTCTAGCTATAGTTTGGCTGGTCCTGCAACTTAAAAATCAAAATACATACTATTTAAGTTTTTAAACGTTGTTTATACTGACTGACATGAACCAAGGAGTAACCATTACTGTGTACAGCCATGAGAGGGGGCTTAGGTGTGTGACATCTATTTTCTGGCGAAGTTGTTTGGAAGTGAACCTGAGCGTGAAGAATTCAGTGGATTCAGTGATGTGGCATGCGACCGGGAGTTTGGTCAATTTGCTCCCCAGTAACTCACTTGGACTCACTGGCTTATTGTGTTAATTTAGCCTATTCAGCCTCCCAGGTATGTGCTTGGTTTCCATCGTGTGATGTTAACATACCAGACACTGATTCAGCCTGTTTTCCAGACATTTGTGTTCTTGGTGTTGAATTTTGTGAAATTAATTTATAATAGAACGCAACTTTAAGTCCGGTGTGACTTATATATATATTTTTATCCTCTTCTTGGTGCATTTTTTTTATCAGATGCGACTTGTACTCCAGAAAATACAGTACTTTGTTTAAACTACTTTCAGAACTTACTTCTACAGATATTACAGTATTCAAACTGCTTTAAAAATGTTGTACTTTCACAAATCAGTGAAATCAGAAACTTTATTCTGAACTAAAAAGTGGTGCAGATTTCTAGATTTGGAGCAAAATGGAACTAAAAATTTAGAACAACCAACCATAGAGTAAAAACTGAAATTAAGCTACGACAGGATAACACAACTCGATTTGAAATGCTGATATAGAATAAATAAATTATCATCCATATTCATATTCATATTCATATATATATATATATATATATATATATATATATATATATATATATATATATATATATATATATATAAATATATATATATATATATATATATATATATATATATATATATATATATATATATATATATATATATATATATCATATATATAATTATGTAATCAAATATGAAAAATAGCTGTTCCCATTATTGATCAAGTCTTCATGATGCACTTACGTCCAGTATTCTACAATTTTTCGTTGGATAGATCAAATAGATTCATTTGATGGCAAAGACACATTAACATACCAAATGTACAACACTAGGCACAAATACACACAAACACTCACAGAAGTGGGAAGGCTCAAAAAGTGCCCTGAGTAGTAGGGGAGTTGGTGCCTTGCTCATGTGCACCTCATCTCAGACTCACACCAAATATGTCTGTTCCATCTTTGGAACACAATTTGTTGCGTGTTAACTGTATGTTCAGCCTGGCACATAATCTCCACACAGCTGGAGTCACAGACTGATGAGTTCCCCCACTTCCCTCCCCATTCATGATCCTCTCCTGGTTCATGTTGGGTTGTAAAACCTCAAACGTGTTGACTCAGTGTCTGACTTCATGTTCTGTTTGAGGTGCTCAAGTTGATGCCTTGTTGATCCAGCATCTGGAAAAGATAGAAGTCTTATGTATCTGATCTGGAGGGCACGACCTACTGGATCTGTGACGCAGCCGTGGTGGAGCCTATGTGAGTTAACACACTGATTTGAATTCAAACCTATCAGACGACGCATGGATGGATCTGCTTTGGCTGTCAGCGGTGTTCAGGACATGAACTGACACCTTTACAGACCCTAGCACAATTTTCATTGTTGCAGCCTCTAAAGTCTGAACCACTGCCTGAGTATAACCTCTGGTCAGAAATAAACACGTTTACAGCCATGTCTCCCCTCTGAATAGCTGTCCTGACAATCAGAGGCAGAGCTCAGCTGATTGACAGGACGGCGCCCTAATAGTTATACTATTAGTCAGGAGGCTTGAAGCCTGCACCATTTCCAATATGGCTTCTGACGATGGTTTGCTTCAAAACTTTGTTTCAGAAACAGATGGGTGACATCACAGAGACCACATCCATTTATTTAACAGTCTATGACTTGAATCCAGAGTCTACAGTCTCTCTATCTGAATCTTGAACAGTTATTTGATACATAAGATCCTATGGATGAACAGTTTAGGAACCTTCAGCCTAAACTTACTCAAGCTTAGAGCAGTAATATGAGACTTCAGCTGAAGAACATTAAATAATTCACCTTCATAAAAGTTATGACAGTGTGCTGATGAAATCAGTTATGAGTTATGAAATATTACCTCCAAGTGTATTTGAAATATTTCATTTATAAACTCAGTAATCTGGGTTTTGTTGTACTGAGTCAGTCAGTATGCTGTAGACATCAGTGTTTTCACTCTATTTTTTTGCTCAGTTGGTGGAAATTAATTTTTTATTGCATTTTTTACAGTGTAGTAGACTGATAAAATCAGATTCATAGTAACTTTTTTTTGCATGATAACAATTTTTTCAATGATTATCAGTTAATTATCAGTTTTACCAACTGACCACATCTTTTACCAGAATACATAACACCTACCGTTCGGGTCCTCTGCACAGAGTTGTTTTTGTCTTTGGGGACTTCTTCAACCTGAAATTATTTAGTAAATTTAGCCTGTAGCTAAATTGATTTGGACCTAGCATGTTTTTTTCAGTGCAGAAACAAAGAAATGTGGAAAAAGGTGTTGTTTAAAAGAAACTGATGCAATTTCTGTGAGCAGCAGAGCAAAATGTGCATCATGTCCTGATTCAGATAATGTCTCCTTTCCAAGTACCCATTTACTCTGCCTGCTCTCCAGAATCCAATACTCCTATTTCCAACACGACTACTTTGAGGTACAACCCGATTTTCGTGAATTTCAAAGTTTCCCCTCAACAGTCACAATATGCAAAACAAGACATCAAGGTGTACATTACACTGAATGATAGTCATGAAGCTGTTGACACTGAGGTTCGATATAAAGGACTAGTCAGAGAGCTGTGAACCAGGAGCATGTATTCCTGAGAAGCCTGAGTAAATGCTCTTAGGCAAATAGAGACGGCCACAGCCATTTGGGTAAGTAGCGAGCAATTACACATGAGGATGATTTAGGGGGATGCTGTCACTGTGGTGAGGAGCCAGGACCTCTGCAGATGAAATGAAAATGGCCTGTATAATGGCAGGAGCGACAACGTGGCCACTTTGGATGGACTGACTATTACGGCACGTCAGCACAGGCAAGAAAAAGAGCAGAACTATGAGGGCGGCAATTAGAGAACATGAAAGAAAATGGATTGCGGTGGCATCACAGTGGAGGAGAACATCATAGCAAAGGACTTGTGAGCAGGAGTTAATGCAATGATTTATAGAATTTGTCATCACAGACATGTATGTTATAAATTTCAGCGCTGCAGTAATAGCCATAATGAGGTCACCAACTGTACAGTGTCATCTCAGCACTTTGGGGTTCAGATGCAGCGTTGAAAGAGGTTACCCGCCCCAGCGTTCTGAATCATTAGACCACAGCATCAGTCACCAAACATTACCTTAATGCAAATGTCAGTCTGACTTTGGGCATGTCTCTGTCTGGTGATAGCTCATCACTCGGAGGCTCCGATTAGAGAAAGAGCTGCTCGTGATCAGTTCTGGGAGGTCATCATTCAAAACGTACAGCAAATACAGCCCAGATACGAATGCTCATCTGCATCATCATCATCATTACCCACACGACCATCATCATCATAATCATTATGTAAATATGCTCCAAACATTTTGAAATTTGGATCCTGGATGGCACAGCAGGCTCAGTCTTGCATTTGCATGCGCATATTTCAGTGTTTTCTGAGAACGCACCGCAGCAATTAACACAGGATTAATTGGCATCTTTATCTCATTAGGGCCAATCTGATCAGAGTATGATGAGGTTTCGGCGCGCTCCCATTTGTTTAAGCGGATTGTGGTAATTGCTGTCATTATTATGGGCTCTTTAGCGTCATCCATGGGCCTCCTCTGCCTTGCCTGGACCCCATAAAGCCCAGCCATGTGTCACGGCTCAGTTTAGTTAACCCTGGGAACGAGCCCAGTGGTGCTGGCGTGTGGTTAACGGCCGAGTGGTGATTAGCTCCTCACACATCATCCCATTAACACGTCGCCCCCTGTTCAAACTGCCTTTGTGTTCCCCGCTAATTGCAGCCCCACCTTTCCAAATAAAAACTTTACAAGCTCCTCGCAGGGGGACGGGGGCGTGTAAACACAGCGTGGAATTGGGCAGGTTGAGTGTGTGTTGGTGTGTTTTACAAAGCCCCAGGGCCTCATTTGTCAATCCTGCAATGATGTACTTCACACATGTGGCACGTATGTGCTATAAAAACTGACAGATATCATGTTAGAGACAATGAGAGGGAATTATGGTTACTTCACACACTGATGCGGAGGTTTAAAGTACATTAAAAACACAGAAGAGGTCTTCCCTTCTCCCAGAATATATGTTTTACAGCATCCTGGCTATAATAAATATACTGGATCTAAAGCGTGCTGCATCAAAAGACAGTATTTCTAAAGGAGGGAGCTATTACTTCCACATGAACTCAGATCTACAACCCACCAGAGAGAGCTAACAGACGGATATTGAGATATAGTGTACAATAGAAAAAGGGAGCCATTGATCCCACAGAGTGCAAACTTTACACTTGCTGCTAAGTTCTCTGAAGGGGGCAATCAAATTTTATACGCTTGTAACTATTTCACCCCCTCTAAATGTTAACAACTGTGCACTTGTGCTATATGGCCCGTCCTCTTTGTTGATCCACCAAAGTGATGAGGAGTCCATCTTCATGGGTTTGTAATATAATAACAATCTGAGACTGTACAAGGTAATGTGGCGTCAGTGTTTCACCTTGACAACCTGTGTCTTAAAGTGGATTCATAGGGCCAATATACCGCGCTTACAAGTCAGCCAGGTCCTTTGGGTGCTCTAAAACATATAAGAGGAGATCCATCTGTCAAACACTTTGAACAGGGACAGGACTGAGTTACCCAGGAGGGGATCTGATCTACTGTCTGTGTTGTTCTTCAGCAAGTTTGCATCTCAGGGAGCCTCACAGTTTGTTGACAGCAGCTGTGGGAAGTGTAACTATTGGTGTGCAATTGGTCTTTTGATGCAACCATAAAATATCTAAAGAACATTGTTAAGTTAACGCAAAAGCCATGAAATTTATGAAAATAAGTCATAGTTCCATAAAATCAATTTAAATCTTTCCTCAGATTCTCCATAAAAACATCAACAGAGCCAATTAAAGATGCTTCACATGCCCATAGTTATGAACTCAACATTCGAAAATTTTAATCGGTTGCGACACTTTTTTAAGTCCCACTTGCGTTGTGACTTTACTGATTCGCAGACCCCTTTTCACTCCCAAACAAGGCGACAAAAAAATTACACCAAGCCCTAAGACAAGGCGACACAAATACTTCTTGAGCGTGTCGCAAAGGAGACGTAGTCAGAGTTAGACAACCATGAGCTCCATCATGCTTCTGACAGCCTTTCCTAACATGACAGCAGAAAGCACCAGTTGTACCCACTCACCTATGCCTCTGAGCACAAACAAAGCTTTGATTTCTGCATATTCCCTCAAACATTACAACCCCCCGCCCCATCCTTCTTCTGTGTGCACAATGACAAACCCACTCCAGCAGCTGCCCTCGTCTCCCCTAACACAATGTGAGAAGGCGCGTAGCCATCTGTACCTCCAGGGAAGCCACTTCCTCTTCAAAGAGGAACATGATCAGCATTATGGCATCTGAAAGAGCCGCTCCACATCTGGAGAGAGTAAATCAGTCACGAGCCCAAGACTGACACACTCTGATAAAGAAGTGTCAACACCCACAGCAAGAGTGTGAGACCAAAACACAATTTGAATACACTCTGTCCTGTTAGCAAGACTGCGTGTACAAACCTTTATCTTTGTCCCCCTATTTTTACATCTTCTTCTACTTTTTCTATAAGGAAATGCAATTTTTTAAAAATATATACTTGTGTCAAAACATACTTTTAAATTCCCTTGACACATAGCGATAATGGGAAGGATAAAACTGGATTGCAGCTGCTTACAGCACAATGTATTGTGTGTAATTCATCCCCACTATGTGCTCCGTCTCAAGATCTAATTCACATAGAAAACAGCTCCAATGACATTCAAGCTGCAAAGCCCACAGAGTCCTGCAGCTCTGTGCAGTTTGCTCCAGTTTCGCACCTGGTTGTGCCTGTGATGAGCTATTAGCATCTTCCATGTGTACTGTGCAGAGCTGCACTGTGTGCGCTCATCCTCATGGTGCTGTTCCAATGACTAAATTTCTTAGGAGAGAATTCATGACTGATGTGACAGAAATTTTACACTTTAGAGTCAGCTTGATTTCTGGAGTGAGCTGTCAAGAAAAATCTCAATGAAATTTAAAAGATGAATAAACACATAAAAACCTTGAGCTCAGACAGTATATGCACAGGGGTTGATCCTCAGACAGCACCAGACTGAGGATCTTAATGGTTCCTAGGAGTGCGCACTTCTGGATGGATCTCAGATGTTTTCAATATCTGCTGGAGCCATCCACCCAGCTTGGGTGTTACAGCCCCCAGTGTCCCAATCACAACTTGGTATTTCTCCAGCTTCTCATGTTCCTTCTTCCTGATGTTGCTATCGCTCAGTATTCCTACATCTATCACTACCGCTGTCTTTTGATCCTTATCTACCAGGACTATGTCAGGCTGATTGGCTAACACCATCTTGTCAGTCTGTATCTGAAAGTCCCACAGGACGTTGGCTCGCTTGCTCTCCACCACCTTAGGAGGTGTCTGCCATCTTGACCCTGGGACCTCCAGTCCATACTCTGTACAGATGTTCCAACCAGTACATTACACTATTTTTCCTTTAGGGGCTACAGGTTAGCAGCTGAGAGTCTGGCCAGAAGCACTATTAAATCAATTAATAAACATTTAATAGTTATGTCTCATTACATTACAAAGTTGAGGTCAACCTAAGTGTAACTTAGCAGTAGACTACAGTTACACCCAGTGGCTGGAAGCCGTTCATGGCAGCTGTTGTAGGTTGAAATTAAGACAAACATGTTATTAATTTGTGAAAAAGAAAAGAAAAAGAAAAGTTTTTGTTATCTAAAATCTACAATCTACACTTTCATTTAGCAGACCACTTTTTCCAAAGCGACGTACAACACAAGCAAGAATTTTGACAAGAAGGAGAAACCTTATTAAGTGCAAAGAAATGCTTCAAGTTAGTTGGGTCACAGGTACTCTGCTATCAAGTGCCCACTGACACCCCACCCCCCCACCCCTTTTTTTGTATTCTATCTAAATAGTAGCCACAACTAGAATTCAATATCATTCAACATTCAGCAAAATTCAATATTCAGTGCTTTCATTTGTTCAGAGCTCAGTCTGAGACCTTCTGATTCGACCCCTGAGGACAAAGAGGAGAAGGGTCAGATTAAGGTCCAAAGTGTTCCCTGAACAGGTGAGTCTTCAGACCTCTCTTAAAGTAGAAGGGGACTCTGTGGATTGTAATGAGTTGGGTAATTCATTCCACCATTTGGGAACAACAGAGGAGGAGAGTCTTGGAGAGATTTAGAGCCACAACAAAACAGTCATTGTTATATTGAGATAAGGAGATAATAAGTCGTTATCACGAGAAAACAGTGCATAATAAAAGAAAAATACATGGCTGTACTTGTCTTCTATATTTAAGTCATTGCGAATGTTGAGTTATATGTTTTATCATTTTTAGATGAACGTTTTCAACAGATATATCTAACAATAGGCTTTTTTAAAATTTTCTGTTGGAATTTAACATTTCTAGGTCCAGATTAGCGTATAATAAATAATGGTAATAATTAAACGTAGACTCAAGTGATATATTTGCTGAATCCCAGGGCTTATTCTTATAATGCCTGTGGCGTTCTTCAGTGTGTGATTTAGTAAATTTATTCCAAAAATAAGAAATAAAAAAAAAATCATCAAAAAACAATGTTCTTCTTCTGAGGCTCATTTTTTGCTCCCAGCTCCAGACAGCAGCATTGCAGTGTATGATGCAGCCAATATTGCACTCAATAAACTCTGCGGGAAGCTCCGTGGATCACGCACTCAATTACTGCTGAAGTCTTGTGAGGCAACGACAGCAAATGTCTCTGATGCAGCAGAAATATTCATGTCAGTAGTGCCCTACAGAATCCAATAGGCCCAGCTGCCTTTGAGGGGGAGACAGATGAATAATCAGAAAGGAGAGGAGGGGGGATCCAAGGCAAGAGAAGCTTTGGTGGAGGAAAAAAAAGTGAAAAAGCGAAGCAGCCTTTGCTCTGTCGGGTCTTTGAAGTCCTTCCTCCAGCAGACACTGGTATACAGACACACACAAAGGCACACAGGCTCCCTCTCCCTATCCTGCTCAGTTTTCTTGCTGCCTCTCCCTCTCTTCTCCCTCTTTCATCTCTTCCACATCCCTTCATCTTTACCCTCAGTTTGCTCCAGGGATCCCCCCTGTCCCCCAGTACTTACCACTCGTTTGCTGTCCAGGCTTTGATATCTGTGCGCAGAAAGATCAACAGCATACTTTGGATCCATTTCTCCAGCTACCACAGCTTTAATAACGGCAACAAAGCCAAGGCTTTTCAACTACACTGACTCACATCTATTTGTTATTCATAGCCACTATCATTTCCCCAAAGCACTGAAACATATGCATGTGGAGCCGACTTCATGATTCCTCTAAAACATGAAAAGAAAGCATCTCTGTGTGGGTTTCTCAAAGCTCTGAGTAGCACTCTGAACACAAGTTCTGCAAAGAAAGAAAAAGTTCTCTATGAAAGTGTTGGTGCTGAACTCCAGTGATAGTAGTGACACCATTCCTCAATAAAGCAATCATTTCAAGTAAATAAGAGAGACTTTTAGACATGGATAAGCATCACAGCAGCCTCTTATGTATGCATACTGTACTCTGCTCTAATGATGCTCTGTGTCCATGTAGCCATATGCAGCCTGGGTCTGCATCTGTAAAGGTTCTGCAAGCCTCCAGGCCAGCCATCACACCAGGCATGAATCATGGAAATGTCAAGAACAAAGTCTGCCACAGCACACAGTGAAGAGCTGCTGTACGGGGAGGAACCAGCCTCAGCACACTGAAACACAACGCCAGAGCAGTCCCAGTGTCTCCAGATCTGTAACAACAGTTAGGCTTTACTCATGAACCACAAACAGATTAAAAAAAAAAAAAACTCAGCTGAAAGTCCAACTGTGAGCGTTTTTAAATGGGAACATCCTGGAAAACGAGTAAATACAGTGTTTTCTTTAGATAATGCAAAATAAAAACATGTTTGTTAAATCTGCAGATTTCATGATTTTACTTTGGTTTTTGAATCTTTATCAAGCAAAGAAAGGCCTGGTGTGCTCCGATACTCTCAACACAGCTCACCACACACATAACCATTCTGTCCCACCACCCATCTAGACTCTAGTCCTCCAAGACAAGAAATCTCACCTGACCAAACGTGATCGAACAAAAACAAAGAAGAAGAAACATAGCAACACAGCAACTACTAGTAAACAAACACAACATGGAAGAGGACAGAAGAGGGAATGATGGTGATTTTGGGATAATTTTTAATGAAAAATTCCCAAACCAAAAAAAAGAAAAAGACAGTGGAAAAAATCCAGGAGACGCTAAGAACACTGACTTTCCTCATAAACTTTCTGTTTCAACTTGATTTTGTTTGTCTGCTACCTTGTTCCTCAGTCAGCTCGCCTCCTGATTGGCTACATTCTACACGTTTCCCCGCACACATAAAGATTTTTGGTCGTGAATACTGAACAAGTTTAATATTTACGATTGTCGGCCCCGTGCAGTTTCACAGCCCATTATAAGGACAAATTCACTCTGAGCACACCTCAGACCACAGGATAATCTGATAGGATAATTTAATAAAACAGAAGATAATCAGGTGTGGTCGGGAAGGAGGAAAGTTGGGAAAAAAACAGCCTGATCGTTATGTGTGTACCCTGCTTAAGATGATGATATTGTGATGCATTGTGTATTATTTTGATGTGATCATGATAAAATGTTCCCATCCGTCTTTATTTATCTCTCTCTATTAGTATGAACTCTGCCCTGACCTCCCTTCAAAATACAGATGAGAATTAGCCTTCATGCTAACTCTACCCTAAAAAGTTCATGAATATGTACTGTCCTTTTAAATAAATTATACTATTCGTACACATTGTAGGTGTGTGTGTGTGTGTGTGTGTGTGTGTGTGTGTGTGTGTGTGTGTCTGTGTGTCTGTGTGTCTGTGTGTCTGTGTGTGTATAAAGCCTGGCTTTACACTAAAGGATTCTTGGGCTGATTTGATCCTGAATCGGCCCTCCGGACTATGGGTGGAGAAATCTGGTCCAGGACCAAGGTTAGCTCCGAAGTTTGGCTCAAATTGTCTTCTAGTGTGAGCGGGTGACGGTTGATCAAGCCCCAAAATCAGCTTACAGATTGGTCAGAGCCGCCAAGGGCCAGAATAATTACGCCACTCATTTTCACTGAGGATGACAATAGCCAATCAGAGAGAGCCGCTTATGAGGGACCAGAAATGATGGGAAGTTAGAAGAGACAACATGTTGCCTGCGCCTCCCCGACCACCTCTTCATCCAGATGTGTTTGGTATTCTTTTCTCGCTGCAAATAATGACCACAGCCAGCAGCACTGCACTGGTCTCCATTTTTTTTTTTTTTTTGTGCTCTTGTTACATTTGCTTCCCTGTGAGATGACGTAGATCACGTGGTGCGTCACTTTCACGGGTCTGATAATCTTGATGAAATCCTGATTCTCTTTATGTGTGTGATACAACCTGATTTTAGGATCTTTTTAGATTTTTTAAAATCCTGTAGTGTGAGCCAGGCCTAAGTTCACGAACATCAAGGTGCATTATGGATATTTGTCAGTAAGCTTAAGAAATCACACACAGCTTCATCTTTCTGTTTCTGTGCTGACCAAAAGGAAGGTAAATACCAAGCACCATCCTCCCGCCCATGTGTTAAAGCTGGAAACTTCAAGTCTTTGAAAGTCCTTTTGAGGCTGACTGCAGAAAAACCAGTAACCACACACACACCAAGCCAAAAAAAAAAAAAAAAAGCTAATTTCTACAACTTAATTTGACATATTTACTGCCAGGTCTAGGTACCTCATTTCTCTATCGGCTCACAATGTCAAGGGGGATGAATTTCTTTTTATGATTAGTGATTTTCAAAGTTGTTGAAAGGATGACTCTTACAGGATGGCGACCTGTAGCTGCCAAAGGCCAACTTCTTTACCTCATCCTAACTCAAATGAAGCTAGCTTGATATTAGCATTTTAAATATGGACGATGGGCTTCAAAACTCTGTAGTCTCCATTAGGTCAACCACTTGTTAGGTAGTTTTAGTACTTTTTTATTCAGTTACCAAACAATAAGACATTTCACAGTACAGACTCTCAAACAGTTGTATACTGAGTGGTGACTAAAAAGGCACAGGCAGAAGCAAAATGCTCATTTAAGCCCAGCCTACTTTTTATCTAAACATATCTGACTAAACCACCAGCAAGATGAAAGGGGGGAAAACAGCAACAAACAAATCATTAATATTTACAGTCTTAAAAACAGCTTTGCAAACAAGTTTTTTGAAAAATAGAAGTGAATCATCATTTTTCAAGTTTATACTTGCATCACTCCAAAATTTACTTCCAACAACAGGAACAGATTTATCTTGATTCATTTAACATTTTTACGACAAATTTACAAACACCTCTTAAATCTTATCAAAACTCACAAATTAAAAAGAACTCTTTCTTTAGTGGGTAAGTGGTTTTGATTTTACTCTTTTATTTGCATGAACTTCATAAAACTGCCTTTAAAAAAGAGGGAAAGTATAGTATGAGCATAACAATCGACCGTATTCATAATATGTTTGCTCGTTTTTGCAGAACAATAATTTAATTTATTGTTTTCTGAGTAGATCCCCAAAACTCTACACAAAAGGACAAACTGGGAACAATTAAAGAGTAAATTATATGTTAGAGCATATAATTAAATAGATGTCTGGACTTGTTGTACAGTATTGATGTTGATTTTGAAAATTCACCTTTGATATAATTATTAAATTTATGATCTGACTCCAAGGAATTAAGTTTAAAAAACTTGTTCAATACTGATATTACAGATTTTTCATGGGATCCCTTTTATTTTCCTCAGAATCCCAAATAACATTAATTTGTTTTTCTTGATATTAAGAGAAAATTAATTTACATCAAACCACAACTTGAGAATAGCCAGCTCTCTTTAAACTCCAAACAGAAGTTCTTTTCAATTTTTACAACCTGATAGTTTTTGGTCAAGATCCATTTCAGTATGGCCACCCTCATTATTAAGCTAAGCTCCAATATGCCCCTCCTGAAACCAAGGGGGGACGTCACAGAGACTCCATCTCAGTTCATTTTTCCAGTGCTAACATGTGTTTAAGTAGATGTGTCTCAGCCATAAACTAAAGAAAGCAAACAAACATGGATGTCATCTCACTTGGCTCAAAATGAGGTCACCACAAAAACTACTACTACCCCTGGTGACTTGCTGGTCAAAAACTTTGTCTATATCTATATGGCTGCTTCAGCTAAACTAAGGTAATGTAAATGTAGGCTAACCTTAACTCTGCAATGTAATGTGAGACGTAACTAAATGTTTATTAATTCATTGAATGGTGCTTTGGGCCAGCCTACAGCTGCACCCAGTGGCTGGAAGCTGTTCATGGCAGCTCTTTCAGGTTGAAATCAACACAAACACATAATTAATTAATTCATTCATTTTAAGGAGAAAGCGATCTTTGATATGTTGAGATAACAGAATAATAATTTGTTATCACATGATAACAGTTCATAAAAAAAGAGAAAATCCATGGCCGTTCTATGTAGAATGGAGCTGTGGTGGTATGAGCATTGTGTTTACAGCTACGGTTCTTGTGTAGTTTTTTCAGGAATAGTAAGATACGTTGGGGAGGAGAGTTAAGGAGAGATTAGACTTTTGATTGAAAATTGAAACATTTGTTTTGGTCACCCAGCTCCACTCAGATTCTCTAATGCACAGACTCTGACTGCATAATGGTGGCGCCTCTTCAACCGTATAATGGTAAAAGGTTAAGATCTATAGACGGTCTATGGTAGCAACATATCAACTCTGTGGTTTAAAAACAACTTTGACTTAAAAATGACAAAGAATAATATCTAATGTTTGTAAACTTGGATTATAGTACAAAATAAAGGCATCAGTACATCCTGAATATACACCAGAGTTTTGTTTGTTTGTTTGTTTTTTTCTTTGGTGATGTCCATCTTTGAAAATCACAGACAGAATAGACTGAATTTGCCTTAAAACATCCTGAAACACAGTCCCTTTCTGTTTTAATTGAAAACGTGGTCAGTCATTCTGTCATCATTACATTTTCAGTAGTATCACAGTGCTTGCATGGAGGCAGTCTACTAAACAAACCCAGAGTGCATGTATTTTATTCAGTGTCTGAAAGAGTAGGAGTCATGTGGAGAGGAGAGTGGTCAGAGATCAAGATTACTTTGAAAACATCCAAAGAACCCTCAGATCAATGAAGAAGAGCTGCAAAGAGTTAACAAGAGGTGAAGTAGTGACAACTTACAGCTCTTACCTTTAAACCAAATCACCTTGAGGAAATGGGTCGGATAATTAGGAAGGTATAAGTGCTGCTATTTTTACACTTATTTCTCCGTCTAATTATCTCCTTTTAAGAAAAAAAAAGAGTGTGGATCACGTAAAGTGTGAAAGTGTTTTTCCATTCAGTACAAGAGTTAAAGAGGATTTTATTGTCTTGAGACATTTAAAATGGGAGCAGAACTAGTCAAGTAACACAGCCAAACTTTTTTATAGTGACAACAAATGTATGAACCATCAAATTTTGATCCGCGACAGATTGCCAGCAACTGCAGCAGGTACACTTTGCCTTATATGAATGCTCCACCAACAGATGGATCAAAGATGTGCGGTGCACAGCAAATCTGGAACTCTTAATAATTCAGCAACTTCTTGTGTGACATTGACTGCAGTTTAGCTCACTCCCAAACTGGGCACAGATGGAAAGGCAGACGCGTCTCTTACAGCAAACACTACACTAACAGGAGAAGTCCCTGAAGAGAGCAGGGAAGAAGTGAAATAGGTAAGGACAGACAGACTGCTGCAGGAGCCCCCAGAGACCCCCAGAGACTGCTCCTCAGCTGTGCCTGTTCAGCTGCTAACAGCTTGAGCTGCTGTGCCACATGCTGCTGAGACACTTCCTCCTGTTCACCAGTTTAATTTGTGCTGAAATTACAGTACAGCCAAAAGAAGAAGCCAGACCCAAAACACAAACACAGAAATAGAGCGTTTACCTCCATTACTGTAGCTCTGATAGATTTAAAGACTCTGATATGAGCAAGAGTCTTTTTAAGGCTGAAAGACAATATAAAACAAATTATTTCTCTCTACATACATACGTCTGCCCATACTGCTATAACAACCTGATAGGGTGGACTTAAGCAGCACTCTTTCAGCACTTCACCGTCCATGACAGTGTGCTGCTCAGTGTTGGAAACTTGGCAGTCGTCCTGTTTAAGTTAAGGCTTCCCCTTTGTTCAGTGTTTGGTGTAAATAGCAATAGTCTACAATAATAAAGTATGAAATCAATTTCCATGTCTGATTGGTATCTGGTAATTATTCACTGGTTAAAGTTTAGTCAGTTATATCTCAGATCTGGGTACAGCTGGGTTGTAAGGTCATTTTGTGGAACTTATCCTGGTGTGTGGACAGAAAATCACATGACTGTTATGATCTCCAGCCTGAACTGAGCGGTACAAACGCAGTGATATTAGACTGTTGGTTTGTCTCAGGTGATCCCTTGGAAATAAAACACACATGACACATCACCACACTCTGATCCCTGCAAACAGAAAGAATGGGAGAGAAAAAGAATCAAACCAACGTTCACAAACACAAATTAAATGAAGTTTTGGTGCGAGTGGAAAGTTTGCTGCCAACAGACTTAATTAGAAGGATTAAGAACAAAGTTCTCATGATAATAGGACACAGCATCTGGAAGAAGACAAACAATTCTAACAGCTAAATGCAGTGGTGGACAAAGTACTCAGCTCCAGTACTTGAGTCAAAGTACTGATACTCCTGGTCAAATCAAATCTTACTACTTACAAGTAAAAGTCCCTCGGTCAAAATCTGACTCAAGTTAAAGTACTTACTTTAAAAAAATACTTCAGTATTTAAAAGAAAAAAAGTATGAAGTACATTTTCATCAGTACGTTGCTGTATTGTTTTCTCATTGTTTTGCAGAACCATGTAACTCTCTGAAACCATCTCATGATGTAGTGACTTACACCACTCTGCTACAAAAAGTACAGAAACCCCTGTAAAAACTCCAGCATAAAACTACAATCAAAAACAATAAGGACGGTGTTTGTCATGTATTGTTTTTATTTAAACATTCTCACCAAAAGAAAAAGAAGAAAAAAAAACACACACACACACAATCACTCTTGGGGAGTTTCAAGTTTACTGTTCAGTCTGTTACAGTGAACAAACTAAACTCTGCTCTCAAGAACTCCTCCTGTTGAACCACTTGACTACATGACAACAACACACACCTTAAAACCTGTAAACTACACAATATCTACCCTGAATCTTTCATGTCTGTGGAAAGTGATGCAAATCCCTATAAGATGATGCACATTTAGTCTTTTATTTCTAAATCCATCCCAGACGTGAGCATTGACTGTCATTGGTTCCCTTCTGTGAGGGCCACAGTGTGTAGCCAATAACATTTTAGAAAAGAAAAACACCGACAGCTGATGACAAAATATGCTGAACCTGAAAGGAAAAAGGTACAACATGCTTCATATAAATGTAGTGGAGTTAAAAGTACAATATTTGTCTTTGAAATGTAGTGGAGTGAATGTCATAACTTTCCAAAAATATAAATACTCAAGTAAAGTACAGATACTCAAAAATGTACTTAAGTACAGTACTCAAGTGAATGTACTCCATTACGGTCCACCACTGACTGAACAGTAATACACTTATAAACTATCCACATTAGTTTAATGTTTTCTTTTTGGAAATTAGTGAGCAGGCCTTCTCAGTGTCAGTGCAGGGTGTGTTTAATGTGCAGGATGGATTTATAACTCCTGTTATTCTGCCACTAAAGACAGCGAACGCACCAACTGGGACCTGCATTTTAACCCTCTAACTTTCACTTTTTAAATGCAAGGGATATGAAGTCTATATAATTTACAACCTTTTAATATTCCATCCAATAATTTTATTTATTTATTATTTATTCATTTTTTATTTTTAGGGCTATAAGATCATAAGCCACAAAAGTCAGAAATCATATCATGCTGTAGAGAAAATTCAATTAGGTTTTACTCAGTACGACACATTTTAAATGAGATACAGCAGCTTAAAAATGTTCTATCAAACAGTCAAGCTGCATGTTAAAGGGTTGAAAAGAGTTTGTGAGAGGTCAGTTAATTTTTTTTTTAGGTTTTGAAAAAAAAGATGATATGGTTGGTTCATCCAGCAAGTCCCCCAGAATCCTTTGTGGTCATGTGTGCAGAGGATGGATGCAAAGAGGAAATCAGAGCAGCATCTTATTCAGTGATAGCTGTCAGATTTAAAATAGGTTTCAGCAGATACAGATGAGAGTTCAGAAACATTTTCAAAGCCTAGAACAAGTTATTTAAACCAACAGCAGCATCAAAGCATACATTCATCGACTGTTTTCTGCTGTGTCATTGTTTGCTCAAACGCTGTCTCCTGGTTTTTGTCCTTGACCCTTTTTTTAAACAAGCTAAACACTTTCATCTATCTCTGAATCCCAGAGTCAGCTTTTCAGCGCAGCTTTTGTTGACAACACTAATCACTGGTTTTAAGCTGGTTAGAAAACAGAGTCAAAGTGATTCTGATGTCCAACAGAACTATGACTGCATGTGCCTGAAACCTCTGCCTCAGGGTAAGTGTCTGGAGGTCTGATTTACTGCATTCTGCCAAAACAGACTCTTTTTTTCTACATTCTCTCCTGGATATATTCCTGATGACTGAGACATCTGACTGTTAAGAAAGCAAGATGAGATGTTTTGGGTTTTTTTTTTTTCAGACATACAATTTAGGGACACATGGAGGAGGAAATCAGAGGGGAGCTGAGTGGTACCACTTTGTCCATCAAGCTCATCAAAACAGAAAATTCCTCATTAGAGCTTTAAACGAGTAACTTACAACAGTAAGATGTTTATAGTCGTCTAAAAAAAAGCCCAAATAAAATTAACAAAAGGAAGATGTTATTTTGGTTTCACTTTGTGAGATAATTCAAAATTCCTGACACTGAAATTAGTGTGCAGTGACCAGATTTAAAGAGGGTATATTCTGCTCTTTATTTAAAGGTTTTGTCTGGTCCCTCTGGGCCACCCCCCACCCCAGCAACTTTACATGATTTACATTTAAAAAATTTTCTTACTGAGGTTTTAGAAAACCTTTATTTCAGCCTCTGACTGAAGCACTATATTTTAAGATGCTATTTCTTTAAAGGCTCCCTGCTCCATAAACCCCCTTCCCTCTGATTGGGCTGGCCTTCTGGAGGCCTGTAAGGAGTGAAGCTTTGGGCAGGTCATGGTTTCTGGGGCCCACTTCTCCAACACGTCATGAGGAGATCGTTACGTGATGACGTCATCTTTTCAGCAAGTCTCGTAAACATCTGGTGCTATTCTTAGAGTGGAGCGTTTCAGTCAGTTTACAGACAGATTCCGGGATTTTTACAACATCTGAGAATGTAAAGGTTTGAAAATCTGCGTGTTTAGTCTGAAATCCAGTATTGTTCTTATATATCCATTTTTAATGAATAAATAAATAAATAAAATCCCCCCTCTTTAAAGGATTACATTTCATGATCCCAAAACCATGAAGGATGAAGCTACCTCAACTTGACCCTCATTATCCAAACGCATAGGGTTAATCTCTGCACACATGTTTAAAGCACATTTTGCATAGTGAAATGTTGATCCATGCTCACTCTGACATAAGAACAGCACAGTACAGTCTTCTGGTCTGCTTCTCCAGGAATATTAATATCCCCCTATCAGACTACATCCTTCTTTAAAACAAAAGAAGACAAACTGTCTCTGAATAAAAGTATTGGCATCTGTCCACTCCATGATTTAAGATACTTTGTGAAATTGTACTGCAGAGTGTGTGTGTTGTCTGATCTTGGCTGGCAAACGAGTTTCTGTGTTTTGGCTGATCTGCAAGTTTCTCTGGTCGAACCTTGAAGTAATCAAGCCTGCTACTGGCACAAACAGGCATTATCTGTTTGGGACTTCGACAGGCTTGGGGCTTTGTGTGCTGATTATCTGAGCTCCAAAAAGTAAAAACTCTCTTTTCTTCGTCCAGTTGAAGACATTTTGTGACGTATATAAGCCGAGCCTGCCAATACTTCTACCCAATTCATCAAGCAGGATTACACTGAGGATGTTTGTATTTCAGTGCAGTGTTTACCACAGATGATAGCAAAAATGCAGTGAAGTCAGAGATTACATGAATGTGGATGCACATGAATTAGTAATTACACAGATTGGTAAATGCTTTCTGTGTGACTGCAGGGAGGAGGCTTGACTGCTCAGCGCCTGCTGGCAACAAGAGAAACTTCCACACAACTTGGCACAGCTCCTTCAAGACCTCTGAAAACCCCTGGCAGTGCATGACTCACACACACACACACACACACACACACACACACACACACACACACACACACACACACACACACACACACACACACACACACAGCTTATGAGGATAACTTCCACTTCAGCTGGTTAGGTGGACTGCCTGGTCTCTCTCTATCTCTCTCACACTCTTATTTTCCCCCCATTTCACTCTTTCTTTTTCTCACTGCTTATCTCACGGACATCCCCGGGGCACCAGCAGTTGTTAGTGTCTCATAGTGGAGGTGGCGGTGGGGGTTGAGGAGCACCATGGTCTCATTACCTCCACACACTCACCCTGCAGCCCGCAGTGGGGGCCTGGGATGAGGGGTGGCGGCCGGAGCCTGATTCGTTTTGATGTTGCGCACATAACGAGGCTCCCTAGTGTTACTCCCCGTCCTCGAGCGGGGCCCCGAGGAGCCTGACACGCGTAAGACGCCGTGGCAGCATGAACGCCTTGCTTCTGCGACATCCCAAGCAAACCTCACACAAAAGGTCAGGGAGTAATGTCTGCTGAATTTCTGTGTCCTCGGGGCTTTTCTCATTAGCAACCCGGAGTGGGTGGATCTCCAGCGTCAATCAAGAACCACTCTAAGGATCTCCCAGTAGGACGAGGAGAACAAAACCACGCTGCAGTTCCTCCGTAACAAAGCAGACATAATACAGTTGGGACTCCTCTGCAAGCAAACCTTGAGAAGTTGCAACAACCGTTCTATCCCTGCACTCACATTCACATCCACATCTCCCCGACCACATGCATCGCACCGTCACACATATCCCACTCTTAATCTCTCCAGTCTGACAGCTGAGCTTGATAAGGTATCTTTTTTTCCATTATTGTGTCTGAGATGATGGCTGGGAGTGTATGTACACATGTACGGCTAACACCAGGCTGTGTCTGCTGCACTGATGCTTGGAACTGCTGGAGTCTAATACCACCTGATTGCCGGCGCTCAGAGAGGCTTTGCTCCCAGTCTGCCACCCTCCCTGCTGCCTCCTCGTCTCCCGGCTCTGTTGTTTGGTCTCAGGGAAGGATCTAATGGGCTCATCACGCCTGAGATGTTTCAGCCTAATATTCCCTCTCAGAGGCAGCAGGACTGAGGCTGGGAGTGTACGCTGGCTGACTGTGTGTCAGAGGATTCAGTTATGACAGAGACGAAATTCAGATATTTATGTGTGGATTATAAACAGGAAATGTTCAGTCTGAAGAAGTATATTAAATAACAGTGCCAGCATTTCCACACAGAATGTATTTAACTTTTACTATCAGTTTTAACCCAAAGGCTACTAATATTACTTATTCTATTTTAGGAATAATTAAACAGTGAGTTGCCCTTCTTTAAGTCTGCCAAATATTGGGAAAAGACATTAAAGGGTCAAGGCCACAGATCCACAAACAGTCAGCAGTAACAGTTGAGTAGAAACAAAGTAAAAACTAAGTCAGCATCAGTTATAATGATTAAAAAACACCACACAGCTTACCAATGAAACATTAAATTAATGAAATAATAGGATTTAGAGAAGCATTGACATGTGTAGATCAAAAGTTCTAGAAAAACCTAATAAACTTCACCTATAATCCTATTTGTAACGTAAATAAGAGTAAATTATGTGTAGATTATGTGTAAAGTATTTTCCTATACAGGTTATAATACAGAGGCTTTACTGCCCACTTCTGTGCCCCATTTACACTGAACATAAAAACAGGTTTTATACACAAGAGTGCAAAATTTTCTCATTTCACTTTCAGTAACTATCTGGACAGATGGTGAACGACCAGTTCGATTGGTGAAACTGAAAAATGTCAATTTGTGCAACCAATGTTTCTAACAAAAACTATAATATAGCACAAAAAGTTTCCATTAATCTGACTTTATCAGTGTAGTACACTGTAAAAAATTAAATCAAATATGATTTTAAACCATTTGAGCAAAAGAATAGAGAGAAATGATTGATGTCTACAGCATACTGAATCACTCAGTACAACTAAACCCATATTATCAAGTTTAGAAATTAAATTATTTAAATTTTCTCTGAGATGATATTTTCAAAACAAATAACTGATTTCATCAGTTCACTGTCATAACTTCTATGAAGGTGAATTATTTAATACTTGTCATGTTTATGTGGTTATTTTACAGTTTATTGAGACTGATTCTTTAATTGGTTAAAAATGGTGAAAATGTCATTAAAATACTCTGACACCATCAGAAATAACAACTACACATTTTAACAAACATCTAACATGTTGTTTTAACAAGTTTAAAGCACATTTTTGATTCCAACTTTTATCAGTCACTGTCCCAAAGACAGAAAATAGCTCCAAACTCTAGGTGTAGTTCTTTTCAAAATAATAATGTTTAAAATATCATTTGCAGCTTTTACTTTGATAAGACATGAACTTGATAAGACATGAATCGGCTGGAAATCGATTCTATGACCAGTGCCATGATGACTGCAACCTCTCTAAATGAGGTTGCAGTCTGCTCACATAGAGTCATTTTTTTCTCTCCAACTTTTCTCACGAGTGGCAGTTCCAGCTTGGACTCCCTTTTACTTCAGAACTGTCTTAAGTCTTGGTGTCATAGATTCAACAAGCTGCTGAAAACCTTCCTCAGGTATTTTGCTCCATGTTGACCTGATAACATCACACAGCTGCTGCAGATTTGTGGTCTGAACATCCATGATGAGAATCTCCTGTTCCACCACATCCCAAAGGAGCTCTACTGGACTGAGATCTGGGGACTGTGGAGGCCGTTGGAGTCCAGTGAACTCATGGTCATGTTGAAGAAAGCAGTTTGAGATGATTTGAGCTTTGAGACATGGAGCGTTATCCTGCTGGAAGTCTCCATCAGAAGATGGTCCACTGTGCTCATAAAGGGATGGACATGGTCAGCAACAATACCATCATGGATCCAGTCTTTCATGTTGTTGACTCCAAATCCTGAGTCCACCATCTGAATGTGGAGCAGAAATCCAGACTCATCAGACCAGGAGAGGTTTTTCAGTCTTCTATGGTCCAGTTTTGGTGAGCCCATGTGGATTGTAGCCTCAGTTTCCTGTTCTTAGCTGACAGGAGGGTCACCTGGTGTGGTCTTCAGCTGCTGTAGCCCGTCTGCTTCAAGGTTGGACCTGTTGTGGGTTCAGAGATGGTCTTCTGTAGACCTTGGTTGGAACCAGTGGTTCTTTGAGTTCCTGTTGTCTTTCTATCATCTCCAACAAGTCTGTCCTCTGACCTCTGACCTCTGACCTCTGGACTCAACAAGACATTTTGACCCCATTTTGTGGGACCATTCTCTGTGAACCCCAGAGATGGTTGTGGGTTCAAATCCCAGTAGATCAGCAGTTTGTTAAATACTCTGACCAACAACAATGCTACGTTCAAACCTTTCTTCTCTGTTCTGATGCTCAGTTTGAACCTCAGCAGTTCATCCTCATCATGTCTACATGACTGAATGAAATGAGTTGTCACCATAACCTTAACCCCAACCTAACCCTGCTGGTTAAAAAAGACAAAAACAGTTTATCTGGGTCTGCTTGTGTTGTTTGGTGTATAGTAAGTCATGTACTTGTCAGGTCAGAACACCACTTGGGAGATATTCTGTAGTAGCCATGAGGACCCAGGGGCAGCTCTTAGCACATGCTCCTGAAGTACGATGGTGATACTTTGCTGTGAGAGCAAAAAGAAAAAGAAAATAATCTAGATTTAACTGCTTCTATTAGTCTGGGGTTAAAGGGACTGGAGTATAAAAGCCTTTGGAAAAGGTTACAGAGTCTAATCCTTCTGTTTCTAACCTTTACCTTCTTCAGCCCGCTAACCCTGTAATATATGTGGGTCCAATATACCGACTTCAGCAGAACTGTGATTGGCTCCTTTGAGCCTATCCTATCAGATGGGAGTTTTAAAAGCGAGGTCTCCCTTAGCCTTTGAGACATCCATTCAGTTGGGTTTCTCTCCCTCCCTCTGCTTGACAGAATGAGAAGCTGCAGACAGACGGACAGGTGGACAGACAGGCGGACAGACAGCGATGGGCAGGTAGAGCTGGGATGAAGCACTCTGAAGAGTTTCTTGCTGACCACTATCTGACACGCAGGCAGAGGAAAGCAATCAGCACAGCAACCAATTCTTACTTTTTCTCCTGCACCAGCATTTTATCACAGTGAATTTTATCTCCAAGTGATACAGAGATATCCGAGGAGCTGAGGGCACAGAGAGATTTCCACAAATACACAGCCAGGATCAAATTAGATTCTACCTGCACATTATGCACTGGATGAATAACAGCAGTGAGCTACACACTGTTGGCTGTTTATTCCTCAGAGTCCAATTTCAACTCTGCTGCTCATTTAAAGTCAAACTAAAATTAGTTTTATTTACTTTCATCTCTGCTGTTCTGCTCCCCGGCTGCTGTGGTTTCTGGGCTCCTTCTGACTTTCGCCTGGATTTTTATACCAACGCTGAGCAAGTTTAAAACCAATTTTCTGGAAAATGTCCAAAGATATGACTTGAGCTTGGCTCACCATTTTGTCCAGTGGCCAAGCAAAGAATTACAGTTAAAAAATCCTTTTTATCCATTCAGAGGTTGGTGGAGGGGGAGGTGGGGAGGTAAGGCCAAAAATATATTGCAGCTTTTCTCATTTTTCCATTTCTTATCCTTTCTGCAATTTTTTTTTTTAAAAAGTGAAAATGCTATAAAACCCAGAGTCCTTTAATTTTAAGGCCCCCATGAGGACTTTGTTTATAATCACCCATTTAAAGTCAGACTATCAGTGTAAAACTGGTTATTTCTAAATGATATTTCTCAGTATCTGTGGTCAGGTTGGTTTGCTCTGAGAGAACACAAACCCATTTATGACATGTAAACTGAAAGAAGATCAGCTTTTCATTCATTTTCTTCCAAAACAATCACATGCCCTGGCAAGAGCCACATTTTTTAAACAGTGGGTGATGGTGCTCATGGGAAATGGAGTTTTTACCCTGTAAAAACGGTACCAATCTTGGTTAGTAGTGTCATTAACCTCACAGCTAGTCCAGCTCCAATCCATTGTGTGTTGCCTGTACGTCATCTCACACTGGCTGCAGGTTCAGTCCAGTACCTTGCAGGACTGTTAGACCACCAGCAGGACTGAGGTGTTCCCGTGCTTCCCACTCGATAAGCATCTCTTCATTTATGCTGGGCTGTAAACCTGTAAGTCACTGGGTGTTTTCAAGTAGTTTCCGGGTACAACTTCCTGTCCTGTTCGATCTCCCGACTGAGAATTGACACATCACAGCCCCAGCATCCGGCAAAAATAGAACTGTTGCATACCTGAGGCAGTCAGACTGGACTGGAGCATAGACTCTATAATAAATGGACGTAACCTCTGTGACATCACCCGTCTGTTTCTAAAACAGATTTATGAAGCAAAACGGCCGGCGCGGCCATATTGGAAATGAGGCGGGCTTTGAGTCTCCATAGTAACAGCCATAAGGCGACCGGCAGTCACATGAGCTGAGCTGGGCCTCTGATTGGATGAACTGGGGATCTCAATTTTGTCTAAACTGCTCAGTTAGAAAAAATGTACCCCCCATACAGTGTGTGCTGTTAGCAAAATTAACGATTCAGATGGGACACATTATTTGTTCCAGGCTGTTAACATGTTTATTTCTGCTGTGAAAACAGCTTTTTTGGCTTGGTGTGTTTGTGACTTCCGGTACTTCTGGAGACAGCCTCAAGTGGACTATCAATGAACTGTGATTTTAGCACTTCAGCATTGTCTCATATTTTCAGACTGGAGGTTGCCACTTGGACTGGAGCAGATCTAGTGTGAGTTAAGACTTTGACTTGAATCTGGTGTAATAATGAACAGGAGAGGCATCTGGTGTTATTTGGCCATTGCTTTTACACTCAGCTATTTGCTCCATCTTTGATTTCTGATCAACTGACTGGATCAAAAAAGAAACTGACTCCAGCTCTTTGTATGGCTCCACTGTCATCCTGACTCTGTACTTTCACATTAATCTCACAGGGGTTTAAAAACAGGTCACTCATGAGTATTTTGACTTTGTGTAACAGTTAAGGCAAAGATATTGAACACAAAAGGACCCTCTCATCCACACACTAAAACACATTACTGCCCTGTCTGCTCATCAGGTTTCCAGTGATAGCATCTTGCCATTGTTGCTACTGTCAAGACCCAGATAAAGGCACAAATGCAAAACTCAAGACCAGGATCCAGAAGGCAAAAGGGTTTTTAATGAGACAGGCAGGGTTCAGTACACAGGCTTGGTAGTCAGACTAGCATTGTTCGGTACACAGGTGATCTATCTAAAAAGGCAAAGGTAGCCAGCAAACGGCAAAAAGGCTAAACAAGAAACAGGCAAGGATCATACATGACTATGACAAGACTATGACAAGACTATGAACAAAGGCTGGAACGAAGACAAGGAGTACAAGGAACTGGCTATGAGACAGGGGGTGCATCTCAAAGCGCCAAATGTCAATCCTTCCTTCCTCCACTTGCGTCGTTCACTTGCGTCTTAGTCCCTCCCACCAGAGATGCATGGGAGAGATGCAAGGAAATGAAGAGAGGAGTCGAGGAGTCGAGGAGGTTCGTTTTAAGAGCATTGGGACGTCCTCTCCTCGGGAGCGTCACATGAAGCGACATGTTTTGGTGATGACGGCATCAGCTGATAGCCGGTGGATCATCTGTCAGTCAGCTCTAACAGCTGTTTGTGTGTCTGCACATGTGTGCTGTAATAACTCCAATAAAAAAGAAACAGTAACAGAGTTTTGTCTGTGTTTTTAACCTGTTTAACAAACGCTTTCACATGAAGAAAACCTGACCTCTGTTTATTCTGGGTCCTGTTTAGAAGCACACGGATCACTTTACCGCTAAAATGCGTCATTATTAGATTATTTATTAATTATTCAGCCTAGAGCGTATCTGATCGCGAACCCTGAAACTTATTAATATAACCTAGTTTATGATGTCTGAGGAACTCTGGATATTAGTTATTTATTAGATCTCAGAGAAAACAGAAATCCCGTTACTCTTTACAAACCTCACAGCTGTTTTTTCTCTGACTTAAATTCTCTTCATAAAGAAAACGAGAATGAGCGAGAAAATGAAGGAGAGAAATAACTGATCACCAATATTTATTTTCAGTCTTTTTTTATTGCACTCTATGAATTATTTTTCTGTTAGATGATAAATTTGACCTGAACAGTTTTATAAACTCAGCAGTGATCCTCTGTTATATTGATTTGATGACGGCTGTCTTCAGTATTTTGTGCTTTAAACTCACATCAATCTTTTTTAACCCCAGCTTTATGAGCTGTTTCAGGATTATCCTCTGGATACTGACTGTTTTCAGCTCCGTCTTTTCGCTCTCATTAAACTCCGGTGATCAGAAGTTTCAGAGTTTCAGGTCTGAGCCGCTGCAGCGTCCAATCAGTGAGTGATATCCCATATGGGGGCGTGTCTGTCGGTGAAAAGACTTCCGCAAAGGCAGCTCTTGTGTATCCTCGATTATTGCTCCTCCGATCAACCTCCTCCCTCCTCTCTCCTCTCTCCTCTGGCCACAAATAACGCTTTGGGACACCGTTCAATATGGCGCCTCAGAAAGTACTTCCGGTGCCGCGGAGGAGAGAGGAGAGAGGAGAGAGGAGACTGCATTTTGGCGCTTTGAGACGCACCCAGGGAGACACATGAGGTTAACTACAAGAGGTAATGAGGGGTGATGAGGCACAGCTGGGGAAGACAATCAGGAATCAGGTGTGACAGACAGGGGCAGGACAGACAGGAACACATCTAGAGGACAGAGACAAGGGTTAGACATTTCAAAATAAAACAGGAAACTAAAACATGAAACAAGACTGTGCAAAATAACAGAAACTTTACAGACATGACAGCTACCTCTGATCCCGGCACTGCAGAGGAGGAGGAGGATTGGTCTCTCCTGATCAATACAAGAAGGGTTTTGGTTAAAAACTGGCTGACAGAGGACAGAGAAGGAAACAGTGGAGAGAGTGTGGGGGAAAAAAGAGCCGCTCTGAGGACTGAAGCCTCTTTTCAGATAAACTGGCACCCTGCTGGCTGTTTTAAGAGCAGTTCTAATTTTTAAGAAACCTTAAACGTTACATGACGACAAATCACCACAATGAAGTCACTGTTTGCCTGACAGAAAGGGATAAAATAAAATACACCTCACAGGAACATTTGTGGGCTGTACAATCAACCATTCTTAAGTCAGTAGCACACCATCAAAAGGCACGTGTGTTTGAGAGCAATCATGGGTTTAAAATGTCAGTTTGGCAATAAAAACAATCATCACTGACGGTCAGCAGATTCAGTCTCAAGTGGACACGAGAGGAACTGCAGACTCTGAACTGTTTGTTTACAGTTGTAGCTGTTTGCATGTGTGCATTTGGGAACAGAGGTTACTGTGGAGCACAATGGTTTGTCAAGCTTCACAAGGAGGTTAAACACAAAAATAAGAGGAACATACACCCAAAAAGCTTCATTTGAAGAAAAGAAAACAAACACTCGTGAAATCAGCGAGTGAATGGAAGACATACTGTGCAAGTGCTTAGTGGATTAAATCCAGTGTATACACTGGAGAATATACACACAAATCACTTGATGTTTATGACTTCATTATCAGTACCAAACTGAAAAACAAGCATACTGACTGCTGAGTCTGAGACCTGGGTCATAATGAAGGAGCCAGAAAGGATGTTCAGACAGAGAACTGCTCCAAATCTATCAGAATATTAATGGGATTTGGGATTAATTTGGGATTGTTAATCTTAATAGTTGGTAGTTTGATAAAATACTGTGTTTTTACTGAGCATGAAATCTGTTTGTTAAAACCCTTTACAGCCAACCATACCATATTTGATACATCAGTTTCAAAGACTTCTATCTCATCAACGTGATAAATAGTGATTACAGAACAGCAGGACAGGATTTGATTGGTTTAACAAATTGGATCCTAAACTCTAGGATTGGTTGGTGTTTTCCAGGTTTACTCCTGCTGTAGACAGCAGATATTTTTCACTCTATTTTAAGAACACATCATGTATTGACTGACATCAAGACATAAAGATCATTTTCACTAGAATAACAAAAAGTCTATCTGAATCTGATTACCAACCCTGACTTTAAAGAATGCTTCCTTTGCCAAAATGTGTGCCCATCTTCATGATGACAGAGGCTGTAAAGGGGTCGACTGGCTTCATCTTTCAAAGGTTGATGCTCGACTGTGGACTGCAGCCTCTGTTTGTGAGGCTCCTGTTCTGTTAGCAGTCAGTGGAGCTGGTCTAACTGGAACAAAGCAACATCAAGTTGTCAGGAGTTTGGAGATGGATCAACACTGAACCAAAAAAAAAACAACAAGTTTTAAAAAAAAAAATAAACAGATACAAGCTTAAAAATAATGATATTGTGTAAAATAGACTAACTGTGAAGTGAAGTGATGTTTTATTTGTTTTTATGTTATTTCAAACTAAAACATACAGAGGTTGGTAAAAACTGAATGCATTAATGTTTGCAAAAATGCTCAAACTCTCAGTTATCTTTTTATTACAAAAAGATAATCTAAAAGTCTTGGTGTGTTTGTTAAGTGTTTATTATGTTTTAATTCTCCCTCTTTTGATCTGAGACATTTCCCTCTGTTTTATCTCTTTTGGATGAAAATAAAACGATTTAAAGAGGATGTCTTTATTCATGTGTGGCTGCTTTTCAAAGCATTACACGCAGCATTCTTCTGCTGGAGGAGAGCCGGTCTGTTTTCTCTTACTCCAAAGCAGGACGGGGATCAGAGGGTGAAAAGTCAGAGGGAGGACAGCTTGACAGATAGAGTCGGGGTGGTGGAAGGGTCAGTGCTGGGAGGGCCATTTCCTCACTGATTTTTATCCATCTATTAACACAATACACCACCTGGCTGCCTTAAACACACATGCAGAAGAATGCAGCACTCACATGCAGGCATGACGTAGGAAATATACTTTGGGAAGTAACTTCCAGATAGTTCAGTTTGAAATAAATCTGTGACAGCTCTTCCAACAAAAATAACTACAGCGTGTTGTTCTCACAGCCGCGTCAGAGTAAGCGAGTCCCACATTAATCAAACTAACTTTGATGACAAACTTTGAAGGTAACTCTTTGTCCCAAGTAAGCGTCTCTTTGATTGCATTTTCCTTTTATTCCTGGGTTTAATCAGAGGAGCCTTTTCAAAAGAGAATTCGATTACTCTGCGCACCTGAGCACACAAAGCTTTGGACCTCATTCAGCTCAGGTCATTGTTGGTTTAAGCATCAGCGTCTTTAATAGGAAATATTGATTCAAACTTCCTCATCCTCTCTCTCTGTCCGGGCTCCAGCGTGTAGGCCGTGCTGAGGCTGAACAGCTTTGATTCAGAAGTGAACGTGTGTTTATTTCATTTGGCCGTAGTTCCCCATAGACAAGAGACGCCTCTTTGCAGGTTATTGCTTGGATTATCATCCTGAAAAAGCAATTAGTATGAAATGATCCCTTCAGTTCATCACCATAGGGAGACAGATGAGGAATCAGGAGTGAACAAGCTAACCTTTCTGTGTGCTTTCAACACCATTTGTAAGAAGAACTGATGCGCAGAAAGCTGCTTGATGTTCCAGCCTTATTATCTGAACAAAAGGAACCATGTTGGAGCCACAGAGACCCTAAAAAAAATCATTACAGGCATAAAAATACTTAAAGGAAGGAGTGCCCTTTGAGAGAGAGGTGGTGTGTTTTGTTAAAGGTCAACACGGTGGAGTCGAGGCACAGAATAAACAGGAGGGCTCCATCCTGCTCTGAGTTCTCAGGACAGCACCACTTTCAGATCCAGCAGTCCAGCCAGAGCCAAGTGGAGTATATTCATCATGTCCAGGTCTGAAGCGAGCAGCGTCTACAAACGACTCCGGCACAGATCACTTCATAAATCTACTAAAGCGCACTTAATGAAGGTCTGCGATCCCAGCCACAGAGATTTACATACAAGTTATGACACTGCAGGAGGCTCCCAGTCGATGCTGTTATCTCCTTTCATTTAGTTTTAGCAGCTGCAGAAGCCACTTTTCATCCCGCTCTACATGCCAAGTCAATCAGTTTCATATTAAAGCAGCAGACAGTTAGTGCTCCACCACACCATAGATACAGTTCAATAAGCACTTAGAGCAGTTTGATCTACTTTTTACTGTTACTTTAACACTACAGCTCTTATTAACACAGCATTACAGTTTGGACCTCAGTGAAGATTATTCCTTTATGACGGTCAGTGCCACATTAGAAAAGCAGTGTCGAAAGAAATGAAAGAAAAATGAAACATCAGTGGTCAAATCACAAGGAGGAAACTGATTTGTATGCAATGTTGAGGTTTTCCACAAGAATGGGTGAAGGTGGGGCTAAGAGTAATGACATTAAGTAGTTCATTTCACAGAGTAAAAAAAAAAGTCTATCAAAGGAGGATATGGTGTAGTCATAGGAGGAAGATACAGACTTTGTCTGCAGCGATACAGGAAACAGTGAGTAAAGGAAATTGTGTATATGCATAAGGTACAAAGGAAACTTAAAGAAAGAGCAGGTTTAAAGAGTGAGCTGTCCAGAGAGGGGGTTTACTCCCACCAGCAGGATCTTCTTTGCACTGGACAGCGTTGCCAGATGGGAAATATAAAATGATCGTACCAGAGCCTCAAAATTATCGTATTTTGGGGGAAATTATCGTACACCCGACAAAATAATTAAAATAACTGATAATGATCAAAACAACTGTCTTATTGTTGCGTGAAAATCACCACTGATCCCTCTGTTTAGTGTCCTACAGGCTCTTTTGTGAGCATTCATCGCCCTGCCCCACATCAGCAGTGTCTGATCAGCAGCTCGAGGCTCCGGTGCTCATTTTTCTCTCAACTGTCTGACTTCCTCCTGACGGAGCTCCTACGACTGTGACTGGCCGTCAATCGTTCTGAGAGGAATGACACTTAAACTATGATTGGCTGGAAACGTCACATGACATAAGATGCATTTAGGGTTTACAGATAAATCCGTCAGACTGGGGTAGATCGGTAACAACCACACGAAATTGTCAAATTATGGTACATTTAGCCTTTTTTGGAATTATTGATCGTACATCGTACAGAGGGCTAAATTATCGTACAAAGAAGATAATTATCGTACAAAGAAGATAATTATCGTACGTCTGGTAATGCTGGCACTAGAGCGCATCTGCCAGACTCAACTGGAAAAAAAATATGTGTTTCATATTTGGGATTGTAACTCAGGGTGAGACTTTTGACCTTTGTGTTTTTTTGCTGGATGATTTTTTGTTGATTTTGGGGCGATCACTGTAGAAGTTAACGGGGTAATTTGTTAGCAATTAAATTTTGTTTGGTGCAATGAGCTGAATGCTCTTTGAGTTTTGGATGTGCACCACAATCATTCCAAACTGTTTGTTTCCATGCAGGATAATCTAAATTTAGTTTGTTATGTACCAATACTTTGTTGTTGTTGTTGTTGTTGTTGTTGTTTAATAGGGGAGTTGAGATTAGCTAAAACAGATTATGCATTTAATGTGTTTCTAAAAAGCTTCCCTTTAAGCTTTTTAAACGTGGACAGGTCGATCGTTATTCTTCGGTGGATTTTTTTGGTGTCTGTCCAACAGGTCTTATTTCACAGTAGATTCTGTTTTTTTTCTTTTCTCTTATTGGTTTGGTTAATTTTTTTGTGTGTATGAATTTGTAGTCTATATTTGTCTTTAAATTGCTCCTATATGATGTAAGAACAAGCTGATGACAGACAGTGGACAGGCAGCAGTGGCTCAGTGGAAGAGTTAGTCACCTCTGTAACAGAAGGTTTCTGGTTTTAGTCTGGTTAAAGAGAGTTAGGTTTGGAGTATTCTGCTTTCCCATATTTTAAACATAGATATTAAATATCAATGCTGGATGTTTAGACTAAATGTGCAGTTTTTCAAACCTGTAATTATTCATAGTTTGTAGAAATCCCTGAATCTGTCTGTAAACTGATCAAAACGCTCCGTTCCAAAAATAGCACGAGATCTCCACGAGACCTGAAATGATGAGATCATCGCATGTGGATCTAACTGGTTCATGACACTGGAGGGACAGGCCTCAAACACCAAGGTCTGCTCATAGCTCCACCTCCCAACAGGCTTCAAGAGGACTGGCAAATCAGAGGAAGGGAGGGTTGTGAATCAGGGAGACTTAAAGAGACAGCAGCTAAAACAAAGTATGTCAGACAAAAGCTGAAATAAGAGTTTTCTTTTCTCAACAAAAGTGAGAGAAAAATTCTGTTAAATTAAAAATCTGAATCATGTAAAGATACCATGAAGGCCCCAGAGAGACAGAATGAAGACTAAAAATGAGCACAATGCCCCCTCTTTATTATCGTTATTTTTTTAAAAGAGCTTTAAAATATTTATTTCTGTCAAGCTTCAACATTCTCATCTTATTTTTTTATTATTAGGGGAACCTAACCATGGTCGGTGATAATTCCACCAATGTTAACCTCCTCAGATGACAGGAGGGTTTATAGAGTGTATGGGTGCAGATCTTTTCTATTAGACTCATTGTCTGCTTGCTCTCTCTCTCTCTCTCTCTCTCTCTCTCTCTCTCTCTCTCTCACAGTTATTGAACAGTTTTTCTCCTCCTCTGCTCCTGGCCCTTCAGCACAGAGGACGGGCACTTAGAGCTGGCGTTGTCGTCCACTCCTGGCAGACAGCAGAGTTCAGCTTCCTTGAAGTTGCTCTGATGCTGCTGTTTCAGGTCACTCTGAGAGGAGCTGAGTCTGATGATCGGCTCCTCCTCAAACATCATCACTTCACGACAGTAGAGCCTCTATTAACCCATTTGTTTTTCCAAGGCCTGTTCTTCACTCCCTCTGTTTGACTTCCTGCTTCCTCCTTTACTCTTCTTCCCTTTCCTCCCATCTTAACAGTCTTTCAGTTGTTTGGTCTTTTTCTCCTCTTCTCCCTCCTGAGCTTCTCTGGTGCCTCCTGATCCACTCTTCCTCAAAGCTGGCTCTCCCTTTCTCTTAGCTCTCTAAACCTCTTTCCTGCCCTTCTCTGGCCTCCATTTATGTGACTTAACGTTCTTCATTCAGAAGGGCCTTTGTTTTTTTGTTTTTTTTTTTTTGAAGCCATGTACTTCTTTTTTCTCAGTTTCATATTACGGAATCTTCTTCACTATCTTTGTACTTCAGTCTGCACTTACTACACACATGGGTCTCATAACTCTTTTAGGAGACATGACGGATCACAAATTCGCAGAATTTGCTCATGTCTCCTCACCAACTTCTGCAAGATAATCTGATCAAGATACTGTTCTTATATATTCTTATTGTTCACCTACTCATGACTTCTGTGAAAGCCAGAAACAAGCTTAAAGTGGTTGAACCTTGCTGCAGCCTTTAATATGCAACCATCAAAGTCAAATTATCATTATGTCACATTTTTGATGACTATTGGTGACCTCTTAAACTTTGTTAGAAACAGATTATTTTTAGAAATTATTTCACCTTTTTTTTAAATTATGTCTTAATTTCTTGCAAGTAAAATCTTCAAAAACATTATTGATCTTTTTTATAGCACTTTGCTTGAGTATGATTTTTATGTCTATTACCTTTGCTTGACCTGACCCTTAGATCTCTGATCTCACAAACAAGTGGAAAACTGTGTATTTCAGTATTTAAGTTGAATGTTGTTCCTCCGGAGTACCACAAGGATCCATGCTCAGTCCTCTACACTTTGCATTTTACACATTCACCTTTACCCCATATTCAAGGACTCAAGGGATTCTAAGAGCTTTAGCGTCATACAGGCACATATTTACACATGGATAGCATGAAATTTCACCCTCAAGGTCCTGATTTTTAGCCCGATGAATAATTAAGCAAAAAAATATAAATTTTAAAAAGTATAAAAGAAAGAGCCAAGGAAGAATCTTCAATACATGCAGAAATAAACAACTGACTAAACAAAGTAATAAAAACAGAGAAGTAAAATCAAATAAGGCAACCGAATTTAGCTCTGCTAAAGACAGTCATGTTGCACTTCAGTGAAAAATAAGACTGGTTTTATAACATCAATACTAATAATTCCCAGACCATTGGAACTGAACGTCCTCTATCACATTTAGGCCTGTCAGTGTTAACACATCAATGACTTAATTTCTGTTTTACACAAACAAGATTTTTGGTGCTTGATTAACTCACATAAGTTCATTACTGAGCAGTGTCTGTCTGAGATACGACCAGCAGCCACTGTGAGAGCCGGAGTGTAGCTGCTGCAGGATAGAGGCCCCTCTCTGTTTGTTATCAGACCCCATGTTGTTGTGTTTTGATCGTAAACTGTGACCCCGACTGAGAGAGGATTCCTTTTTTTCCCTCACCTAAGTCCTCCTGGTGTCTCTGTTGCAAACTGAAATGTGAGGTGAGACAGAGTGTCTCTTTGTAAGATCATTAGGGTCAAGTGGGATTGACCACACAGTACTGCAGGAGGTCCATCTTTTTTGTTTTGAGCTGCTTAAAAAATAGAAAAACACTACATTATATGTCTTAAGAAAATGTTTGTCTGTGACAAGTTTCTAAGTGATTTTGAAAAAGTCTCACTTAAAGATATCTGCCTGATCCAAGCGGCAACCTCCAGTCTGAAAATATGAGGCAATGCGGAAGTGCTAAAGTCTGCTGTTCCTCGAGTGTCCGCTTGAGGCTGGCTCCAGAAGTACAGGAAGTCACAAACACACCAAGCCAAAAAAAGCTGTTTTCACGGCCAAAATAAGCACATTTACAGCCTGGTACAAAGAATGTCTCCTGTCTGAATCGCTAATTTCACTAACAGCACACACTGTACAGGGATGAATTTTTTTCTCATTCGGCAGTTTCCACAATATTAAGCTCGCCAGTTTGTCCAATCAGAGGCAGAGCATAGATCACATGACTGTGGAGCGTCCTATGGTTGTTACCGTGGACACTCACAGCATGCCTCATTTCCAATATGGCCGCGCCGGCCGTTTTGCTTCAAAAGTCCGTTTCAGGAACAGATGGGTGACGTCGCGGAGACTACGTCCATTAATTATACAGACTATGGTCTGATCCTAATCCATAACTTCAAATGAGATCATCAGCACCAATATATGTTATTTCTTAATGCTATTTCTTAGCTCAACCGACCAGGTTGGACAGGACCGTATTGATTTACAGCACATTAAAGTCTCCATGACAACACCATGCTGGCTGATGTAGTTTAGTGGTGTGAAGAGAGGTCTGAGTTTTTCTCTGCTGAAAACTATTTCTGTGATTAATTTAGTAGTGATGGTGGAGACTGGAGCTGAACTGTCTGACAGAAAAAGAACAGAAGAGAAGAAGAAAGATAAACAGGAGAGTGCTTGCATGGGCTAAAGGCTAAAACACAAGCAAAACTGTTTGTGATAATGTTCATTCCAACCCACATGCAGCAGTTATTCTGCAGTGATCTGATCAAACTTGAGAGTCCGTCAATAAAATGTAGAGTGAGGTTATGTTAGCTCTGATTGGTGAGGTTGGAGTTGGTAGATGAGCTCTGGTTCATAGGTGGCTAATAAACTACAGCAAAAACTGACAAAGTTTACTTGTTGTCAAGCTTCACTACTGATACCACTCAGAGCACTGTCAGTAGCGCTAAAAATACTTAAGCGCAACTTTTCCTTGTTGTCATTTTTCAAACAACAGCGCTGTGTAACTGTTAAATAAATACCTTAGCTCGTCATGTTCTATTCAGTAAAAAGTTTTCTTGAAAAAAGAAAAGTAGTGTTAAAAAGACAATCTGATCTCCATTCATTTCCAAAACAAACACACGTCTTGTTAAGAGTCATGTCAAAATGACAGTGTCTGCACGATTCCAGCCAAAAGGTGTCGCTGTGATCCACTTCAAACAGAGAGTAATGGACATTTATGGGATTTATCATGATTAAAAAAGTATATCATTTGATCTCAAGTAGGGGAGAATGGGGTTAGTTGTCACACTGGTTTGTTGTCATACTCATATCTCACCAAAGGAGGGTGCTGTCTCTCAGATTGTGGTATGGAAATTTACAGATCTGGGATCAGAGCTCACCTACATCCTGTTTTCTGGAGCAAGACAGCTGAACTTGAGGTGAGAGGACTTTTTGTGTTTTTCATGTCAAATTGTAAATATTCAGCTCCTCAGTATTTTTATTCCACATTTTTGATGGGTTTATAACAAAATAATTGTTACCCTTAAAAAGTGTGAAAAGAAAGCTATAGTTTTGATTGTTATTAGCTAGCTAACTAGTTGTCAGATGGCTGGGAAACACTAAATGTCTTTTTAATATTCCGGGGGTAATAGTTGGTGATTAAAGTCTTCACAGTGTGTCAAAACAAAACATGAACTCTCCTTTTTCCCCAGTTTTTTATCGGCATGTTTATCTCCCCTCTGAGAGCGGTGAGAATTACAGAGTGATGTCTACCACGGAGCCTCCCTCAGTGTTTTTCAGCCCAGAATGGAGGTGTTCTGCAGAGCATGTAGGCTTCACTCTCTCTCTCTCTCTCTCTCTCTCTCTCTCTCTCTCTCTCTGTGTGTGAGTGTGCGAGTGTGTGTGTGCTGCCTACCTGCCTTCACTACTGAACCCTTTGCAATGGGAGGGAGCGAATCCGTGATCTCCCATCAAGCGCTCAGGAGAGCGCAGCCACGCAAGATTGATGACACCCTCCGGAAGAAACAAAAGATCTGCCGCCTGCGAGAGCTGGCTTATGAGACCTGATAGACTCGTCTCTTAATAAACATCACTGATATGTCAGCCACGGCATGTTTCACCCGCAGCTGCACTGAGGAGGGTGAACTGAGCAACTGCACCCCTACTGTCACTGCACTCAGAGTAAAACGCCACGGTGGTTACAGAACAGAGAGAGGGAAACGCTCAAATCAGGGTTGAGCTCTTTCTTGGGAACTTCATGAGGAAACGGCCGCGACCTGAAGCATTACTGGAAAACTCTTTATATCCCTGCCTCTGTGACCAAGCTGGGTCAACTAGTTTAATGACGCATTCAACGTAAAATACACTAATTGTATTTTGCATTGCTTGCAGAGTTTACGGTGGCGTTCTGGCAGGGGGAAGAAACACTGCGTGTCATAAATATTTGCTGGTGAAATTGCCTATTTGCATATATTTGCCTTTATGACATAGTTTATGTTTTTCCAATAACGCCTTGTAACTCAATGACACATAATCAATACAGAAAAGTCAGTAATTTCTGAATTATAACATTAGCATTCACATAAATGAAACCTGTACAGCTGCTGCGGCCGTATTCCTGAAGTCTAAATGAATGAAGTATTGACAGAGGAGACGGTTTCCACAAGGGAAGAGAAGAGAGGATGACATCTATACATACATGAGCAGCTTCCTCCCTGAACTCTGCCACATTTATACACTGCGCTGTTTACAATATCCTGTCTTTTCACCATAAAAAATGTTGTATCTGTCACAATTCTATCTCCCAGACCTTCCCTCAGTGCTGTATAATGCCTTGTTAAAGTCAGCCGTGTGTGAAATGGCGTTTTAAAATAAATGAAACCGAGCAGGAAAGTGAGGAGAGGGGGAATATTGCGATGTCAAGCTGACAGACAGGCAGTGAAAATGTAACAAGAGCTATCATCTTAAAGAAAACTGGATTAAATAAGAACCCTGGACCGTCGGTGCATCCCCAGCCCTGATATTGACATGTTGCCGGCTAGGGCAATTTTTCATTGTCTCATCAAGACAAAGCATTATGGGAGATCAATCTCCCCCCTTGCATCAGATAGGCACATCCAGTTTAGAGTGCAGGGTGCTGGTTTTATTATTCCTGGTAATCCACTGAATGTTTTAGACGGTGTAGCAGGAGCATCACTGTCACACTCCAGCGTGCCAAGAGGAGGAAGCTTAATTTGAACCTGGAAGGATGTATAGCATCTGTTGTCACCACACAGCATCCAGGCCCAGTGTGATCTTAATCAATGAAACAGGCCTGAAATCACTTTGCATTTATTACAGCCTTCATACTGCCCTGTTTCCTCTAATGGACTCGCTCCATCTAGATTACAATTACTGGAATCAAAGAAAGAGGTGAGGTACTGCAAATCCATCCAAAAACCACAACAATTTATCCAAAATAATCCAAAATAAATAAATAAATAAAAATTCAAAAACTTTTTTTTTTTTTGGGCTGAAGGTATAAGATTAAAAACTGAGGCTGAGGTGATAATGATGACATTTATACATAGTGCGTTTAACCTCCGGAGCTCGTAGATCTTGAGGGGTCGTTAATTTTTAAAAGTCTTCCATAAACCTGCAGCGTAATGTGTGATGATAAAGGAAAGACAGGTCTCTATAAAAACAAACAGCCATGCAGATTCTTCACATGCCACACAGGAAGATTAACCCAGACCTTTTATCGAAGTACATGTGTCACAATAATATATATATATATATATATATATATATATATATATATATATATATATATATATATATATATATATATATATATATATACTTCCTATAATGTAGGCTTACTTCAATGGCCCACAGACTGTATAACAGAGATGTAGCCTCCCTGAAATGCTGTCATGAAGTCCAATCTTCAGTGGTCGCCATATTCAAATTGCTGACTAAGCCTGACTTTCATGAAATGAAACATCAATGTGGTGAGCTTAAAGTCCCCTCGCTAACAGCTACACTGTGGCTAAATGTCAGTCAAGTCCACCATGCCTCTAACTGCAAAACTCATAACAAGGACCTCTTCTAAACTGAGAAGTTAAAGTCCAAACCAATACAGCTTCTTTCTAAATGCTATTCATAGCTTCCTGGTTGGGTCAGACAGAACTGGATTGATTTACAACACGTCGAAGTCTCTATGACAACAACATACCGGTTAACAAAGTTTAGCTGGCAGGAGTGATCTGTGTTTTTCTTTGCAGAAAACTATTTCTGTGATTAATTTAGTAGTGATGGTGGAGACTGGAGCTGAACTGTCAGACAGAGAAAGGACAGAGGAGAAGAAGAAAGATAAACAGGATAAACAGAGCATGTGCTAAAGGCTAAAAAACAGGTTAATCTGTCTGTGATAATGTTCATTCCAACCCACATGCAGCAGTTATTCTGCAGTGATCTGATCAAACTTGAGATTCTGTCAATAAAATGTAGAGTGAGGTTATGTTAGCTCTGATTGGTGAGGTTGGAGTTGGTAGATGAGCTCTGGTAGAACATAACCAGGATTCACTAACATGACACGTTACAGATACGTCTCAGAGCACCTGGCTGTGAAAAACACCAAACAGAAAATCTGCTCACCGTTTGGACACACCAACTTGAATAACAGAGTTTACAAAGTCTGACTGTTGTCACGTTTCAAACATTAAATAAATAAGTACATCACCTCGTCACTCTGCATCCTGGGGAAAAGTGCTCTTGAACAAAGAAAAGTAGAGTTTAAAAGATCTGCTCTCAAAACAAATACACAGCTTGGTAGGAGTCACATCTTTAATGGTGCATTCCAGTTACATCGGAACTGGGAAAAGGGAAGCGGGGATGACATCATCTCCGAGTTGGCAGTATTCCAATTACACAAGTCAGAAAACAAGATGGCAGCATCCACGAAAGCTGTTCTTGTGCTTGCCCTCTCTCAGTATAAGCAATTTCTGGACAAAAAAGCAGTTCTTTTGCAGCCTACAAACACGGTGAAGAGGAGACACAAAAGCGGAGAAAGTAGTCTGTTTTTTCTTTCAGCTTGTTGAATTGTTTTTCTAAAACTATTGATCGCATAACACTTTCTAATGAAGTGTAATGTAGTGTAGTGTAATCTAATCTAATCTAATCTAATCTAATCTAATCTACAAAAAAAGATCCAGGGGCCATCCATAGTTTCACCGTATACTTCTTTTATCCCTTCTTTCTACAATTAGTCACTTTAAAAACATGAAAACAGCATGTCTGGAGCCGATCTACCAGGCTATTCTTTTTAGCCGTTGTTAACAGTTGTTAGCATGCCCTGCGTTAGTGTGACAAAAAATAGCCACAAACAGAATATTACCAGAGCTCACTTACTGTTTACACTGCTGGCAGCCATCTTCAATTGTCAACTCGGGGTTGGTGAGGAGCCCCTTTGTTCCAAGTAGGTTCCGACCTTGAGGGGCGTTTTATTTGAAATTTCCCACTTGGAAATTGGAAATCCCAGAGAACAAATGAGAACAAATGGAATGCACCAGAAGACAGTACAAGTGCTCATGGGAAACACAGTCTTTATCCCAGAAAAACAGGCCTCTCCTGATAGCTCTGACAGCACCTTTAAAACAAAATCCATCCTCTACAGTGTGTGAAAATAGAGAAACAAGCTTTTTCAGACCAGAACTTTTTTTTTTTTAAAACCAGGCTGTTAGCATCTTTATTTTTTGGCTGTAAAATTAGTTTTTCTTTTTTAAATTGGTGTGTATGTGGCTGCCAAGGATTCCAGAACCAACCTCTAGTGGACATTCAAGGAACTGCAGTTCTAGTACTTCTCCACTGACTTCATACTGAAAAGACCAAAGGCTGTAGCTTCACTTAGGCTCAAGTAGAGATTTAATCACCCTAAGACAGGAGTCTACTGGTATCTAGCCAAGCAAATAGAAAATGAAAAGTAAATAAATAAATAAAAAAATAAAAATAAATAAATAGATGAGTAAGAAAATAGAATCAACACAAACGCAATCTACTCACTACAGCTCTACATATGTCCAGCTTCCCCCTCTCCACCTCAACAGCCAAAAGAGTAAGAGCCAATCATGTTCGTATTTATGACTCAATCACCTGTCCTTACCAGCAGTCACAGCTATTGTTTTGGAACCAAATGTGAACAGAATCGTGTACTGATTGGGAATAAACAATGAGTGAACCAGATCCATTAGAAAAAAAAAAAAAAACAGACAAATTACCAGGCCCTGGTCCACAGTGCACAGTGTCAAACATCATATCAAAGGTAAGTCTAAAATAGGGTCAATATGTACCTTCCATAAACCTGCAGCCTGCACCATATATACCTGCACCAATAAATAAATAAACAATAAATGAAAATAAATAGACTGTTTTATCTCTTCTATAAACTTAAGATGATTTATTGTGTTTATGAGTTTTTAGACAATTAAAAATTGACTGAAACTGGTTGTGATGATGTCAGTTTGTGATCTTCAATTAGACCATGACAGATAAGTTCAGTTGTGTTACCTCTGTGCATACCCTTAATGTATATCAGTATTTGTGCAATAACCCACATCTTCAGTCATCATTTATATACCACATATTTTTTAGCATATTACATATTTTATATTTTATATTTTATGCTATATTTCAATTTTGTTAGCTATTTTTCCTATTATTTAACACTTTTTACTGAATGGGAGTAGCTGTAATAAAAAAAAATAAATAATTCTCTTTGAGGATCAATCATTTGACTGTTCAAAGAAAGCAGGATGAGACTTCTTTCTAAATCGAAACATGCTTCATATATGTACAGCAAAGACATCAGGGCAGAGTTTTGGGGTACTGCTTCGACCAAATGAGTCACAAATTGAGAGTTCTTCATGAGAGCTTAAAACTACAACTTTATATGTTAAAAAAAGAAAAATCAATTCCTAAAGAATACTCAAGAAAACGACTAAAACAAGAATGATATTTGGGATAAAGTGTAAACACTTTCTGTGAAGGTTGATTTGTTTTTGGACGCCTGAGATCCTTTTCACTGCTCGAGATTTCAAACTGCTGTTTGTAGTGATTATCAGCATAAAGGCCAACAAGCTGTGCAGTGAGTGTTTTTAACAGTAAGGCCTGTTTCCTCATCGTCTCAGATAACTATTAAACAATCTGACATAATGAGCCACGAGCAGCCAACTAAGTAATTAGGGTTCATTTCTTTGCAAACACAATAACAATCACTGCTGATCTTTCCTCCCTGAAATTAAAACACATGGCCGAGCTGAGCTGAGCTGAGCTGCCCTCAGTGAGTTCAGACCTGCTGCTTTTTACCTCGATAGCCCCGCAGGGAGTTCAGAATGAAGCTCTGGCAGCGCCTGTTGATTGCACTTTGACCGATCATTTCCTTTAAGTGCTCCAGAATGTCACATACAAAAAACATTCTTCATTCAGGGCTGAGAAGTCCAGCGTCCCCTGTAATCAAAGAGACATGAGAGAGTTTGGCACTCTCCAACTCTCCCACAGAAACATAAGTTCTGAGTGTTTACACTCCACTGTCTCATACTATATTTGGATGTGTCAGGGCAAAGAGCACAAGGTTTCTCAAAACACATGTGCCTTTGTGAAGCAAACTCAAATATAGGCATTTTTCTTTTCAGAAATCTGAAAACCAAAAAGAGAGTGTTTCTCATTATTTCACAGAAAGGGAAAAAAAAACAAGAATCAGTGCAGATCAAGTTCAGTGTGCTACAGCCAACAACAAAAAGAGAACTTGATGTGTCCTTTCTGAGGAGAAAATCAGACCCAGAGCAGCGTTTGTGAGGATTAAGATGTTTGACGACCAGGGCCCCCTGACCGAGGCGCTTTCTAACCACAAATAAACATCAGCCTCAGCCGGTCCCTGCGCTCCGGCCTCTGCACGGTCAGCAACAGGAGCGCATCAATCACAGCTGGAGTGGGGGCTCCCCAAGGCGGGTGCACTGAAAAAAAGCCTCGGCCAGCTGCCGCCCAACCCTTCACTCACACACATGCAGAGGGTACATAAACACACAGTGCACACACACACACACACACACACACACACACACACACACACACACACACACACACACACACACACACACACATGGATAGGCTTAATCTCCCTCTACAACTTAACTCTGACAGACACCCTGTGGCCTCGCTGAGCGGCTTCAGAGGAAGAACAAAGAAACAACAAAATACTCTCTTAGTGTGAAGACGTGGATCTGATGCTGGACCACTTCAGTTTTCTTATTTTATTTACATTTAAATTTTTAACATACAAATTTTGAGATATTTTTGGATTTTATTCGGAAAATGTGTAAAAATGCCAAACAAGTTAGAGAGGTTAGAAAAGAAATATTCTTATGTGGAAGTCATCAAATATCAAACAAAATAACTACATTTACAAATCACACTTTTATTCTATTTTATTATTGTATAACCTATTATTCATACAGCCCTGTTTTTATCCATGTGTTCTAATTTATTTACGTTGTCTTCATTATAAATGGCTCGTTCAAATAACCCCCAAAGCATGTTTCTGGTTAAGCTGTGAGAAATTTTATCTCCTTCACAACATGCATGATTTTTTTTTTTTATAAAGAAGTGCTGCATATTTAAATATTGTGATGTTTGTTTTTAATCATTTTATTTTCAAACCAGCAAATAGCTCTTAATATTGTGTAGAGTACAAGTTTCAAACTAAATTAAACTGATTCTGAAGGACATCATCAGATCATTGGTTCCCTTTTAGTACCTCAGGACCACATTTAAAGACCTTAATGATAATTGGTGAGAATATGACTGTTAAGCACAGTTTCTCCAGCCTGAATAATCTCTTTATTCTTCAGCACAGGTAATGTTTTAGAAAGCTGCTCACTTTCTGGAAACACTGGTGAATAATTGTATGACACTTTTGCTTCAGCGGCAAAAGTGAAAGCACATTATGCAGTGATAACAATCCACTGCTCACGTGGAAGTCTCACTCCGTGTGTGAGCATATGTGTACATATGTGTGTGAAAAAAAATGCGGAACATGTCTTTCAAATAAGTCAAACTTTAACTGCTGGGATTTGGGATGAAAGGTGTAGAAAGCTTGATTTGTTTGCAGTCAGTTCATCAGGTATCAAAGCTTGTCTGCTGTGAAGCAGGTGTTTGTTACTCTGTTGATTTCACAAAGAAGAAGTCATCGTTTGGGCGGTATTTATTCCACTGCAGAACGTGTCTGAGCTGATCCTTAACATAAGGTTTATCACACGTTTCTGTGGATTATTTGCTGCTTCTCAGTGTCAGAATTCATCTCTTTCTTTCACTCTGAGAGATTTGCAACATGTAGATTCAGGACGCTGCTCTGGTTTGTAGTAAAAGCTTCTGCTCCTTCGCTCTTTTCTTCCCTGCCTTCTTGGTTAATATTGCCCCCTGCTGGCAAACATCAACCATTGCCATGCTTGAACCATAACTCTGTATTTTCATTCCATATAAAGAGGAAAATCTAGGCACTAATGAGTGTCTTTATCCAGAGATAACTTGTGTCATATTTACCCTCTATTAACAAGACATTGATGAATATAAATGATATCAAAAAATCAGCCAGACAAGGTCAAAATCAGAATCAGTTTAACTGTAACAGGGTGTACACAGTTTTGCTGTGCTCTCAGTGTACAAAGCCACACATATGTAACTTCAGCACAAAAAGCTCAAAAACGTCACAAATCTGTTTAAGTTCATCTGTTTACTCTACACTCAAAAGAAGCAAGAGAATAAAACAACATCCAAACTGTAATGAATTAAATATAACATTAGGTAAACGTTAACAGGTAAAAAGCTGCTATAGGGGATGTAAAAGAGATTCAATGTGTCACATAAAGAAAAACATTTAAGAGTCAAACTTTCTTACCCTGAGGAGCACATCTGAAAATATTAATCAACCATAATATAATAATGGTGTCCTGTGTCACAGTTTAGACCAGGAAGGTACAAAACCCAAAACCAGTGAAGTTGGCATGTTGTGTAAATCCTAAATAAAAACAGAATACAATGATTTGCAAATCCTTTTCAACTTATATTCATTTGAATACACAGCAAAGACAAGATATTTAATGTTCGAACTGAGAAACTTTATTTTCTTTTGCAAAAAATCATTAACTTAGAATTTAATGGCAGCAGCACATTGCAAAAAAAGTTGGCACAGGGGCATTTTTTCCACAGTGTTACATCACTTTTCCTTTTAACAACACTCAGGAAACATTTGGGAACTGAGGAGACCAATTTTTGAAGCTTTTCCCATTCTTGCTTGATGTAAAGCTTAAGTTGATCAACAGTCCAGGGTCTTCGTTGTTGTATTTTATGTTTCATAATGCGCCGCACATTTTCAATGGGAGACAGGTCTGGACTGCAGGCAGGCCAGTCTAGTACCTGCACTCTTTTACTACAAAGCCACGCTGTTGTAACAGGTGCATAATGTGTCTTGTCATTGTCTTGCTGAAATAAGCAGGGACGTCCCTGAAAAAGACGTGGCTTGGATGGCAGCATATGTTGCTCCAAAACCTGTATGTACCTTTCAGCATTAATGGAGCCTTCACAGATGGTCAAGTTAGCCATGCCATGGGCACTAACACACCCCCATACCATCACAGATGCTGGCTTTGAGACTTTGACCTGAGAACAATCCAGATTCTCCTTTTCCTCTTTGGCCCGGAGGACACCACGTCCATGATTTCCAAAAACAATTTGAAATGTGGACTCGTCAGACCACAGAACTCTTTTCCACTTTGTGTCAGTCCATCTCAGATTAGCTAGGGCCCAGAGCAGCCAGCGGTGTTTCTGGGTGTCGTTGATAAATGTCTTTCACTTTACATAGTAGAGTTTTAACTTGCACTTACAGATGTAGCGACGAACTGTAGTTACTGACAGTGGTTTGCTGAAGTGTTCCTGAGCCAATGGCCTTGCCGAACTTCTCCCACACCCGAGTTTTTGCCTCAGTGACCGCCAGAGCCGCAGAGCTCTTGGCCTGCTGGTACCTGTCAGCTGCTTCTGGAGTCCCACAGGCCCTATAGGACTCCTTCTTCAACTTGATGGTACCCTTCACTTCTAGTGTCCACCAGCAGGTTCGGGGATTACCACCACGACAAGCACCAGCCACCTTGCGCTCACAACTCTGGACAGCCTCTTCAGCAATGGCACCGCTGAACATGGTCCATTTGTATCCCATGTCCCTGGCCACTCCCGGGACGCAGTCAAAGCTCTGCCGGAGGCAGGAGTTGAAGACCATCCTGACAGGGTCCTCAGCCAGGCGTTCCCAGCAAACCCTCACGGATTGTTTAGGTCTGCCAGGTCTGTCCAGAATCTTTCCCCGACATCTGATCCAACTCACCACCAGGTGGTGATCAGTTGACAGCTCAGCTCACCTGAGTGTCCAGAACATACGGCAACAGATCAGCCGATATGACCACAAAGTCTATCATAGATCTACGACCTAGGGTGTCCTGGTACAAAGTGCACTTATGGACACCCTTACGCTCGACATGGTGTTAGTTATTGACAAGCTGCGACTAGCACATAAGTCCAAAAACTGAACACCGCTCGGGTTCAGATCAGGCAGACCATTCCTCCCAATCATGCCTCTCAAGGTCACGCTGTCATTGCCCATGTGAGCAGTCCCCCAGTAGGACAATGGAGTCCCCAGTTGGGGTGTTTTCTAGCACCCATCCCAGGGACTCCAAAAAGGGAGGGTACTCTGAGCTGTTGTTTGGTGCATAAGCACAAACAACAGTCAGGACCTGTTCTCTGACCTGAAGGCGCAGAGAAACGACCCTTTGGTCCACCAGAGAAAACTGCAACACCGGCAGAGAGCTGCGGAGCTATTAATAAACCCACATCTGCCCTCCGCTTCTCACCTGGAGCAACTCCAGCAAAGAAGAGGGTCCAGACCCTCACAAGAAGATTGGTTCCGGAACCCAAGCTGTGCATTGAGGTGAGCCCGACTATACCTAGCCAGTATCTCTCGACCTCTTGCACCAGCTCAGGTTCTTTCCAAACCAGAGAGGCCAGACAAAGCGCGGTCACAGATCCCTAACGATGAGTTACATCAAGAATCAGTTCACCCTGGCTGGAGGGTCGTCGGAGCCCCACCCTGGAGCCAGGCCTCGGATTGGGGCCCGCAGGCGAGCGCCTGGTGCCTGGGCCTCCACCCATGGGGCCTCCACCCATGGGGCCTGGTCGGACCCAGCCCAAAAGATGACATGGGTTCATCCTCTTGTGGACTCACCACCTGCAGGAGAAGCCATAGGGGTCCAGTGCTGTGTGGATTGGGCGGCAGTCAAAGGCGGCGGCCTTGGCAGCCTGATCCTCAGTTACGAATGTAAAAATGTGAGAGTTCAAAAAACTTAATAGAGGACACAAGATGAGATTAAAGTTATGAAATGATGTCTAAAAATAGTTCAGAATACAAGATAAGAAATATTTTTGAGCTAAAAATGTTATTTGAGGTCAAGATAGTCTAAAAAGCAAAATCCAGATCCTGATCCTGTCATAAAAACATGCTGACATATTTGTCCCATATCGCCCCCTAATGGAGAACATTTTCCCTGGTCAGAAGCAGAGTTTGATGATGTTTACGAAGCACGTAACACTGCAGACAACTGACCACTGATCATCTGGTATGAAGAGACACCTGAGGGACAGGAGAGACACCTGAGAGACAGGTGAGACACCTGAGGGACAAGTGAGACACCTGAGGGACAGGTGAGCTTTGATTCCATCAGTCTGTGATGATGGAACAAGGAGGTTTGAACCACTGAGAGACTGATGTTTACAGAAACTACTGAAGAAACATTTAACAAATAGAGCATTTATATGCTACTTTAAGGGTTATTAAATATGTCAGTATGAGCTGCTGGACCTTGGTCATTTTCATAAAACCAAATGTGGCTCTCTTTGAAAAAAGTCTGGACTCAATTAAATGTCAGTTTTAAAAACACTGTGAGAAAATATGAGACATTTGGTTTGTTCTAGACAGAAAATCCCAACCTGGATTAGGACTTTAAAATTGAGACTTTTTCAGAAAGTTCAGACATTCAACTCATCTCACCTCAAGATGTTACAGCAAATCAGACACTGAGTCCGAGCAAACTCCTGTCAGACATTTCCTGTTTTAGTGATGGAGGTTCTTCAAGAGAAACAGCAGTCAGGGTCAAAGACTATGTCAGAATTTACAGTAAATATAATTCAATAAACACTGATCATACTGAGAGTACGACATCAAACCTCCACAAAGAGGTTGAATTTAAACAAGCGCACACCACAGAGCTGCCTCTGTTGTCTGAGACAAGACCCACAACAATCAAATCAATAATTAATCCTGAATTCATTATTTCATATAACATAATAAATGATTAATAATCTGGATGTTTAATGTCCATCTGGGCCTCATTTGTCATTTATATATTTATGGTTTATGTAATAGAGACAGAGGCAGAAACCACTAACAAACTAAAAACAGCCACACAAGGCAAACATGTTAGTGTTTATGGACGCTGCTAATTTAAAACACCTGTAGGTAAAATTTCTGCGAGAGAGAAAAAACTATAGCTTTATTCTGAGGTTTATTGTTTTTAGGATTAGGGATCAAATTCCCACATGTCTAGTGAAGAGTTGTTTGTCTGATTTATTCGAGTGGCAACTTCATGACAAATGGAGCTCATGCAGAAGTGATAAAAACTGCAGTTCTCTGAGGCTGCAAACACTGTGAGTGGATTTTTTTTTTTTTTTTTTTTTATTATTTTCAAGGTCTTGAACTGTAGTTTGTTGAATTGTATTTTTAAATATCTGATAATTTGAACTTCATCCCTTATTCTTCCATCCTGGTTATTCATGATTTCATTATCAAATTCCTTGAAGGTGCTTTGCAGACTTCATGAGAGATCTTGAAATTGTCTCACTTTTATATATTCCACTGATCATAATCCACCATTTAAAATGAGATTTTGAGCTCCAAAATTTGTTACTTCTAAACAATACTTCTTAATATCTGTGGTCAGGTCAGATTTCTCAGGAGAACACAAATCCATTTACAGCAGATAGACCCAAAATCTCACAGCCAGCCATACAAAATTGTTGTTACCACACCTAATGACCTGTTAAAATAGATTTTTCAGACACATAAAACACATTGAAACATTAACATCACGTCTCTGCTCTCAGTTTAGAGTAGAAAACAATTCATTTGCATAAACACAAATATATGCTTAAAACTATCCCGGTTAACTGACTCAAATCTGAACTACATATCAATTTTATTTTTTAACACTGTCTCCAAATGTGCACCAAACTGCACAATATCAACCTTCAGACTGTCTTTTATCTCTAAACAAGATAATTAGAAACCAAGCAACCTGTTGAATAACAGCAAGGGGGCATTATTTGGACAAATCTAACCTCATGAAGTAAAATAAAGCTCTAAAAATCTACATTCTGCTCTCGATCAGATTCAGTCACACTTGATGCTGTGAAAATATGAGAATTCCCCTCTTTAGGCAAAACACATGCATCTCTCAGAGCGTTATCGATCAGCCGTATTCATATTTCAGCTTTGAGATCTATAACATTTATATCTTTGTAGTGCTAACTTTTCAGTTTCAGTAAAATAGTTTAGTCAGATTTCTTTAACTGACTGTCTCAATAGTTGATATTTAATCAGTTTTCTAAAATTGCTGCTTAACAGAAGGTTTTTTCTTGCCGCCATGATGGAGGGATTCATGATTGGCTATATGGATTCATGTTGGGTGTTGGATGTATATATTTGTATATATATGTATATGTGTATCTTTATATGTATATATGTATCTATGCATATATGTATATCCTTAAAATGAGGAGCTTTGTGCTCTATTGTAAAGTGTCTTGAGATAACACTTGTTATGAATTGGCGCGATACAAATAAAGATTGAGATTGAGATTGACTCTGCTGGTGACTTCTCTCTCTGATCCTGGGGTCTGGTTGTAGTTTGGGGATTCTCCTCCTCCCTCTGTTTACTTTGACTGAATTCTATTTTTGGTTTGTTTGCATAAGTTTGTGGTGTTCCTACAGAACCTTATTTGTTTTCTGAAAACATTGTAGTTTACAGTAATTTGGTATTTCACTGTAGAATAATACCAAATGGGGCTGCATGGTAGTGCAGCTGTTGGTGTTGTTGCTGTACAGCAAGAAGGTTGATGGTTCGGGCACAGTGTGCCTTTCTGTGTGGAGTTTGCATGTTCTCCCTGTGTATGTGTGGGTTCTCTTCAGGTACTCCAGCTTCCTCTCACAGTCCAAAAACATGCTCATCAGGTTAACTGGTGATTCTAAATTGCCCGTAGGTGTGTGTATGACCATGAAAGGTTGTCTGTCTCTGTGTGTCAGCCCTGTGATTGGCTGGAGACCAGTCCAGGGTGTACCCCGCCTTTCACCCTAAGACAGCTGGGATAGGCTCCAGACACCCATGACCCTGAGTAGGATAAGTGGTATGTAAGATGAATGAATAACACCAAACGATGATCCTCTCCACCATATTTCAACCAGCCGTGCACAGTTGAGTGCCATGACTGAGCAGCAAAAGGGGATTTGGGGGGGGGGGGGGGGGGGGTAGAGTAAAGTGAGTGAAGTGAGAGGAGCTGTTGGAAATGATCATCTTTTCACCACCCTTAAGAATATCAATTTGTCTAAAATAAAGAATCTGACTCCAAATTACTTTTACCATTTCCAGCGCAGAACACATGATGTGGCTTGAAGAAGTAGAAGGAGACGGTTGAGTTCTCAGTCTGTGCCAAATTTAATGATTACAATAGATCAAGAATGTGCAACAGAATTCTGGGTTCTTCTTTACCTCTCCCTCACAGCCCTGATACAATTCCGAGGCCTTCCAGAGGAGAAGAACCCCGCTCACTCATCCTGAACCCCATAATATACTTGTAGCTCCGCCTATAATCAACATTAGTTTCCTGATCTGAGATGGTGTCCTCTTCTGTGCAGGCTGGCTCTGCATGCTCCCATCACTCAGCGTCTGTCAGGGTGAACCTAAAAGGAGGTTTTAGTGCAAACTCTGACATCTCACATGTTTATCCTTCCTTCTCAGAGAATGCTATCTGGTACCAGACCCCCTGGTTTAAGGACAGACAGTTTTACAACCTCCTGCAGTCCTGCATTCTTTGTCTCCAATCAACTCTCACAAAACACTAACACAGACCTTCTCTCCTTATTACTGCAAACTAAAAAAGTTATATTATATACATGGATAAACAAGGTTAGTTATTTAGTAATGTGTTCAAATGAACCCTTCATATTAATGGTGTTGATTCTTCCTTCATGCTGGATGATCTGTAGCCTTCCAGGAGCTTTCAACCTTCTGTAAATACACACATTAACACAAGCTTGTAATGATCACAATTATTATTGATTAATGCACAAAACATAGTTAATAACGCTTAAAATTTCTAACAGAGCCCACATAGATAAGAGAAACTGAAACTCAACACAGCTTTGATACACATCAGTTTCTCCTCTTTAATTTGACCACCAATGTTTCTTTTTCTTTCATTTCTTTTGAAACTTATTTTTCTAATGTCGCACTGTCACACTGTCATGCTATTACGTAGCTGACATGGCTATCAGCATCTTACACTTATGCCTACCAAGAAGGGAGGTTAGCCGTGGTAACACAAACAGGATGAGGCTTTACTGATCCAGCCGATACTGGACTGTATTGACCCATACTGGACTGCTTAGTGGAAACAGGACTTCATTGTGTTCATGTTCCTTGTTGTTGTGGAGAGCTGGGGGAGAATCAGGCGGGGATCATACAGGCAGCAAGGCAAGCCCAAATAAGGAACTACAATTTAGAAAACAAGTCCAAAATCTGCCACTGATGAGATTCACAAGCCACTTTACAGGAAAAACAAGCCCAAAGCTGTGTAAATTAAACAGACTTGGCCACTTTGCTGACAGAACAATCCAGTCGACAGGAATGAGACGGACTAAACCATTATGTTCAATCAGAAGAGGGGAGAGGGGCCTTTGACAGAGACTACCCTTTATTCCAGAGAGGAATTATGAATGTTTTTTCATTTATTCAGACAATTTTACTGATCTTATGCAGCACAAAACAAAAGCATAGTAGAAAAAAAAAACATTTAACCCATTTGGGTTCTAAGTAGTCAGTCCCACTTTTGCCCCACTATTACACCCTGTGTTATAGAACACCGTCTGCTCACCTTCCAGACCCTAAACTACAAACTGACTTTACAAAGTTTGATTGTCATCACCTTTCAGACGATAGCTCAACATAATTATTAATAATTACATTACCTCAATGCTTTGCATCCTGGGAAAAATATTGTCTTGCACAAAGAAAAGTTGTGTTTAAAAGAAGATCTGATCTGACAGTGAGTGATGGTACATGGGTAAGCAACATTTTGCTTTTCGTATTTTATATCAGGGGTCCCCAAACTTTTTCCTGTGAGGGCCACATAACTTTTCCCTTCTCTGATGGGGGGCCGGGGTCAGTTTGTGACAGAAAGAGTGTGACGATCGCAGGGGTGCCTAAACGTAAACATTTATTGTTTTCCAGAAAGCCACACATAAACAAATATTAATAACCCTTTACAGGATCTTCACAGAAAAATGTCAGGAAATAAATAATAACCCTATTAATTAAATAAATAACACTATTTGTGAAATAGGATATCACGTTCTATGTGTGTATTAGTCTCAATAACGTGCCGTGGCCAGACTGAAAAAAAAAAATCATAATGCGTCTTGTTCAGGGGCCGGGATGAATGTGGAGGCTGTAGTATGTGGACCACTGTTTTAAAGACTGAGTGGTTACATCCTTATGAAGTCTATGGTATTATATCTTGTATTTATTTACTGTTTGTGTTTAGATACAGTGTTCAGTTTTCATTATTTATTGGTATGAATATAAACGATGAAGTATATTTATGGCTCTATATTTTCAAATATCATTGAAGGAGTCAAACAGTTTGGAAACTGAATGTTTATTAACACTTTGTTCCATCTTTGCAAATAAAGAAAATGGTTTTAAAGGGATATTTTTATTTTGTATTTTTTCCCTCTGTCTGTGTGTGTGATAAGCGTGTTGAGGCTAAAGGAAAGTAACGGTGCCAGCACATTCATGTCTGCAGCGCGCATAAACAGCAAAGCTTTATCATCAAAGTGCTGAATATTCATTTCCCTGGACGCAGTGCGAGCAAATTAAAAGAGCTGACCTCATCTGTGGGATTGATGGATATCTGTCAAAAGTGTAAGAGCAGCCAGACGGAGCAAAGATTCACACGACACATTTTTTAAACCCTCCATTCAAACCTCTGCAACCCCACAAAACAGAGCACAGGTAAAAGTGAAGCTCTGATCACACATTCGGCTCTTTCTGGGTAAAAGTCGGCTGAAGTTTGAAAAGACAAATATTCATTAGGAAAGAAACCCAGTGTGTTTCATACAGGCTGAGCGCTCTGACCTAGATGTGTGTTAGTGCATGATTTGTGTTCTAATTGAAAGCTAGTTAGGGATGCATTAATTAGTCAAGGGTTCTTTCCTCCTCTGCCATTTGCAGCCATTATGAACATCGCCTACACAAAGCTCTCTGTGTAATTGATATTGTGAACAAAGATCATAAAATCTACCTAAATCAAATAAAAAGTAGTTAATTGGTCGACTTATTACATTCCAGAGTCCATTATGAAGAATTACATTATATTCCTTTTCTGTAGGAGGTAATTGAATTTCTAATAGAACGTTTAGTTTTTCAAATGACCTTTTTCAATTAAAGCTCTTTAATTGAAAGTATATCTTTTTCAATCTCTGGATCTCATTTAATTAAACTATATGAGAAATAATATAGGACACTCTGTGTCTCAGATTTTTGACTTTTTCGGGATATTCGTGCCTTTGGCGAACTCACAGCCTAAGTAGTAATTTCCACGTCAAACTTACAGTGTCATTACAGTGTTTAATGTGGTTAAATAAAGATGTTTCACTGAATCCCGTATAACATGATAATATGTTTACACACTGTCACACATTGAGTGCAATCCAAAATCAAAGGAGGTGTGAGTCAATAAATTTGAAAATGTGATGAGCCAATATTCCAACAGTAAGAGAGGTCTCAATGACATGAAAACTTTAAATGAAAAAAAAAGAAAGAAAAATAACGCAAACCTGCATGAAGCTAACAGAAAACAGCAACAACCTATGTGATAATGATAAATTTCAGTTTGATTAATAAAAAAAAAAATTAAAAAAACAGTGAAACCAGTTGGAAAATTTTGAACTGATTACTACACTGCAAGGAAATTCAGTTTCATAACAAAATTTAATAAAATTTAATACAAAGTGAATTACACAATCTGATCTTGATTACATTTCAAATGTCTTATAATAAAAGTAAAGTTTTTACAACGTAAACTTTCAATGCTTTTATCTTCTGTTGCCAGTTTCTCTAGTATCAAAAAACTGACAAACGACCAACATAACGTGTTTTTGAATCAAGTACAACCCCAAATTCAATAAAGTTGGGACGTCGTGTAAAACGTAAATAAAACAGAATTCACTGATTTGTAAATCCTGTTTAACCTATATTTATCTGAATACACTACAAAGACGAGATATTTATTGTACAAACTGATAAACTTTATTGTGTTTTGTAAATATTCACTCATTTTGAATTTGATGGCTGCAACACGTTCCTAAAAAGCTGGTTCGGGCTCATGTTTCCACTGTGTTCCATCACCTTTCCTTTAACAACACTCAATAAGTGTTTGTGAACTGAGGACACTAATTGTTGAAGCTTTGGAGGTGGAATTCTTTACCATTCCTTATTGATGTCCACTTTGTGTCAGTCCATCTCAGATGAGCTCGGGTCCAGAGAAGCCGGCGGTGTTTCTGGGTGTTGTTGATATATGTCTTTGTCTTTGCATGGTGGAGTTTGAACTCAAGAATGAGGCAAAGACAACAGCAATGTACAATCAGCTTGCAAGGAGAGTGCAGAGATGTGCCCAGTTACAATCTCCTATCACTCTGGGACACTTCTGCAAATTCCTCTCTTATTTCCTTAGGTAGCCCTGGTTACAAAATAGTCACGTTGCAGCTCTAAAGGGTTGGGGGTAGTGGCAGCTGCAATGTGTATCTAATCATGCTTACATATTAACCTTCTATCTTCTATGTGTGCATGTGTAGGTGTTGTGCACTCTTCATTCTTCGGACTGAGAGCACAGTTCCTCCTTTCTTGCCACAGCAGCCGTCCTTGACCTGAAATACCTCACAAACAGGTAACTCCCGCTGGCAGCTGTGTGCAGTACTTTTCCACTCTGAAAATCTCACAGTTATTAATACGCAGTCTAACATTTGATCAGTGCAGTTTGTAAAATAATATAGGAGTGTGAGTAAATATAAGATAAAATATGTGCAATTAACAGAGACATTGTTCTTAAACTGTTGGACTATTTGCTCTCGCAGTTGTTCACAAAGTGGTGAACCTCGCTCCATCCTTGTTTGTGAATGACTGAGCCTTTCAGGGATGCTCCTTTTATACCCAATCATGACACTCACCTGTTTCCATTGAACCTGTTCACCTGTAGAATGTTCCAAACAGGTGTTTTTGGAGCATTCCTCAACTTTCCCAGTCTTTGTTGACCCTGGGCTAGCTTTTTAGGAACGTGTTGCAGGCATCAAATTCAAAATGAGTGAATATTTACAATAAAAAATAATAAAGTCTATTAGTTTGAACAATAAATATCTCGTCTCTGTAGTGTATTCAGTTGAACCTAGGTTAAACAGGATTTACAAATAAGTAAAGAAAATGTGATTATGAGAGAAGACCCTCTAAGGTTTGGAGTAAGCTTCTTGTGTTTATCTCACCTGGCCACTCTTATAAAAGTCAGTGCTCTAGTTTAGCCACCTCAGTGGGTACAGAGAGCTGCAGGAGTTCACGTTCATCAACAGAGCAGTCAGCCAATCATCTTTAAAATTAAAGGACTTACTAAAACTAAACTCTTCAAAAACCTTTCTCTCCAGTACAGGTCTATGACCTGGTCTATGACCTGGTCTATGACCTGGTCTATGACCTGGTCTATGACCTGGTCTATGACCTGGTCTATGACCTGGTCTATGACCTGTACTGCAGCCATGCAGCAGAGGGAGCTCGTTAAAACATTTTGAATACTCCTTGTAAAATTGAGATATAAATAAATAAATCGTCAAGGGGGCATGTCTAGACCTTTTTGACTGGGTCTGATCCACTTGGACGGGGGTGGCTGGGGTATGGGTGCCAGCATACAGATTATTCGCATTTTCCTTCATTATCTGCTGTAACAGCTATCACCAGAGTGAATACAGTTGTCATAGTCCTGTGTATATAGGTTTTCTTTAAAAGGAAACACAAGCCACTAATAAACTTAGCTTTCAGTTTTTATACAGATGTTTCTTCAAAGTCCTCACTGAAGGCACCAGCAAATAAAAGTGCTACACAGCTTCTATAGCTGATTCAGCATGAGTCCTATACTTAAAAAAAGGCAAACAGCCAATCACAGTTTAGGATTTTGTGGCGGCACCTGGGCAGGCCAATCCAATTTTTTTGAAGGGAGCAGTGTCAGCCTTGTTCGAGCCTGATATGATACACTGACCCAAAATGTAAAAATAGATAAATAACCAAAATCTTTCAACAACCCGAAATGTATGAAGTAAATAAGTGAATGAAATGTACCAGTAATAAAACCCAACATGTAATAACTGACCCAAAATGTAAAAAGTTGTTACATTTTGGGCAAAAAATGGCTCAACTTTTTTGGCTCAACACTTTTGTCACACTTTCGACCAGTTATTACATTATTTTATTACATTTTTTAAAATACATTTTGGGTTGTTTTTACATATCAGGCTCTAACAAGCCTTAGCCACCTACCTTGACATGCACTCTTGCTTAACTTTTTTCTGATGGGAAATGTAATCCCTGCTTTCTTTTAACAAATTAATATTTGTGAAAAATGTATTTAAAAAAAGAAAAAAAAAACACAGGCTCTTCTGTGTCAGTTTTTTGGTCTATCCACTATGTCCAAACAGTGAACTTGCAATGTAGAAACTGACGTGTTGTGTGTGGTCTTGTTTTCTTTTGTAGAGATTTAACGATATCTCTGTTAATAATATTCTGTTTTATAACCAGATCAAATCGCATTGAAGCTTAAACCACAGGTATACACATCGTTCTTCAGGACGTGTTCATAAAATATGATTCAATGGCAGCATTTATGTGGAAAAATACAGGAACTTAAACATGATCCCTGATGGATGCCAACAGTTCAGAAAGAAATGAAGCAAAATGAACAGAGTTTATACCATTGATCTGCATTACAACTGTTTTTCAGTTTAAGCTATTTTATCTCTTGGACTTCATTTGCTTCATCACAAAGGTAGTATTCTAGTTTTTTTAAAATCCACAACAAGTCACTGTTGTTCTAGAAAACCATATTTGTGCAGGCTTTGTTGTACATAAGGATGAAGTGTAATTTTAAAAAAAAGAAAAAACAAGAAATCCATCAACCACAACAACATCTGACAAACAAAACACACTTTGCCCGATGAGTCTCTTGCCCTGAAATGTTTTTGTGTTTCTGTCTCACCTCTTAGCATCGTACTATAATGCTCCATCGCTGTCTGCTCTCCTTCCTGTAGCAGCTGCTGTCGTCGTCGCTCCCTCCTTCCCTCCCCCATCTTTTCCCCCAACCCCCTCAAAATCACCTTTTCTTTTCAAATCAAGTTCAACATCTGGAGGAGAGGGGAGTCCCTGGAACTGCTTTTGTTCTCTGCGTCAGGACAGATTTTAGACGGGGTCAGGCAGGACTAGGGGCAGCTGCAATGATTCGTCCTAAATAGAGAAAATTTCATCAGTCAGATCCAAAGGAAGCTTCAGTCTTCATTTAAAGAGCTAAGGGTTCTACATCTGTTACCCTTTACTGGTGAAGCTTCAAATCCACAAAATTATTATTCATTTGGTGCATTAACTTTTGAAATAACAAAAACTATTCATAAAATACTTCACCTTATTTAAAGTAATACATTTTTGAAAAATGATATAACTACATTTTTTCATGAAATCAGCATCAGTACAGTAATCCAGCAGCACATACAGACCCTCTCTTCAAATATGTGGAACAAACAACAAGGTCCTCATTGGATTATGTCAACTTGAGGCCTAAACATCTCCGTGAGCGCAGCAGATCTGTGACATAATCTGACCAAAAGGGACTAATAACTTGGAGAAAAACACAAACATCAGGGCTGCAGAGCTGTGCGTGGATTGTTTGTTTCCAGTGTGTATCTCCCCCCCAGAACACAGGATGCCTTTACATGCGATGTGACAAGACTTCCTCTATTCTTAACTTCTGCCTCTGTGGCTGCAGGGGCTGGAGGAGAGTTGGGGGCATGGAGGTTGTTGTTGGTGGGGTGGGGGGGTGGGGGGTCGTCGGGCTCCTGGCAGTGGCCTGACAGAGGAACGTCTGACACAACCTCTGCCTCTCCGCTTCCACGACTGTGTGCCTGCAAGACAGCATGAAGCCATCTGCTGGATCCCCTCCCCAGCCCTCCATCACCAGCCCCCCCACCCAGCACCCCATACGGATGCTTCTACAACCACTGACAACGCAACAAGCTAATTAGGAGATTTACTGTCCTAATTACACATGCACAGAAGTGTTGCTGGAGATTTCTATTTGGGGCTCGACTCTGCACACGATTTCCCCTCCATTAAAGGCAAATGTAGCATGTAAAACTCTGTGATTGTCTTTTACACCCCTGCATGATGCTGATTCACAATGACACCCGACAGACAGCTGGAGTAGCTGAAGGCCACCTGACTTCTGAGGGCTGTAAGAAAGAGACGCGTTCCAAGCCCCTGCAACCAAAGTGAGAAATGAGTTGTTCGGTGCACTGAGGGGATGCTAGACTGGAGATAACACCCACAATCCATAACATCCCGCTCTACTTTCTCTGTCAATTAAGAGACAAGCAACAACATGACTACAAAGGCAACAACAAGCCCACAGTGTGGAACGTCCGCCCCCCCACAAACAGCTGTTTTCTTTGATACCAAAGCCAGGTTTATTGCAAAGCTTTTCAAAAGTTGCATTGTGCCCCAAAGCAGAAACAAAACGTGCATCTGATGTTTTCTCCGAAAGCAGAAATGACAGCTTCATTTTCAGATTCCTTCGCCAGAACCCGGCATGATTACGTTCTTAAAACATGACATGTGAACAACGTAAAACTGCTTTATGTTACTAAACTCCTGAATCACTGGACATAAATCTCGACTCGCCCAAGTTAAGTTCCAGAAGTGAAACTGGAAAATCAAATGGTCGAAATTTATTCTGTTGACATCATCACCTCACAAAGCAGACAGGAGCATCTTCTAGTGTTTATAACTGATAGTCTTACATTTTGAGGTGAATACTTTGTGAAAGAACTTTATCCAGCTATTTATTTATTTTTATATTGGTAAATGAATCACTTCCATCTTAAAGACCATTGTTTTTCAAAGTTTGGATTTATGAACTCTTGAGACCAACATGAGCTCCTAAAATTCAAAGGAACTTTATTTTGTCTCCACTCCCACACTGTAAGGCCAGCTTTTGAATCTAGTTTCATTATTCTATGATCAGGGCTAAGTAAAGGCTCTATGACTGTGCGGTGGCTAGCACTAATGCCTCAAAGCACGAAGCGTAGGCATTTCTAACCCATTTTAGCCATTGCCAAAGTGCTCCTAAAATTTAAGATTTTTTTATTTAATTTTTTACTGTATGTCTAAAAAAAATAAAATAAAATAAAATAAAAAAAAAAAAAAAGTTGAAATATAGCATTTCAACAACAAAAATGCAGCATCCTCTTGCCTCAAAAATTATTTGATCCACCCCATCCATCCCACCTCCTGGTTCTAAGCACTCCATCTGCACACAGAGTGGATGATATGCAGTAGTGGTGTAAGTACCTTGCTTAACACAGGATATGTGGCATATTTCTTAACTTCTACCACTCAATACCAACACATTGTTATCAGTACTGGTCCTCATTTTTGATGCATTTTTTCATAGGTCACTGTTTATGTTGTAAGGTATGACTTTGTGGACTTCTTTTTTGGCTTTTTGATTCTAGCATGGTTGCCTCTCTTTTATATTATTATTATTATTATTATTATTATTATTATTATTATTATTTTGTAGATTTTTTTCTCTTCTTTTTTTGAAATGTATTTTTAATTCATATATATATATATATATATATATATATATATATATATATATATATATATATATATATATATATATATATATATATAGTTTTTATATATTTTCTGTATTATATAATACAGAAAAGAAATAAAAAGGCATGGAAAAATACTGAAAAAGTCAACTACTGTTATTTCTGTTAGAGTATTTCACGTGGTGATCATTGCACTTCAAATAAAAGTTCAAATAATATGTCCAAGGTCCATTTTGGTATTTTGGCACTCATTATAGGGGGGCTGGTTTACTCCAGAAACATATTGTTTATATGAGTGTTGAGGAGCTGCTGTATTAAAAAAAAAGTCGTCTTTCCCCAGAAATCAGTGTTACCATATGTTTTCTGTTATGATTCTGAGCTGTTCCTCTTTTTCTGTGGCTCAGCATTTAAATAAACTTAATCAACATTTGATGTTTTAGTCGCGATCTTTCTTAAAAAGCACCATGCTTTTCTTTCACAAATGTAGGAATGAAATTGTGTTAAAATGTACAAAACAGTAAAATTTATCTTTCCTAGCCGGGCAGCTCTCTGGATACTCGGCGCCCCTAAACCTCCTGTCCAAGAATCACCCCTAGCAAGAGGATCCCTGGTTTGAGTTCCTGGCTGGACAGGTTCCTTTCTGTGTGGAACCTGCATGTCCTCACTGGCCTAATCTCAATTTCCACTCTCACACACTAACTGACTTTGAGGCTTGTCCCCACTCAGGGCTTAGGGCAGACTTTAATGCACCCTTTCCATAAATGGGCATATTCGGGTTAACAAACGTGTAACATGGAAATTTAAAAAATTAAAATTGAAAAAGCACTTCCGGTGGAGAGAGGAATGGAGTAGACACACGCTTTGCGCTCTCCCGCACTGACCTGGAAAAACACAACTTTTAATAACCCAAACTCGATCTAAATTTTTGGCAACAGTGAGTAACAACCTTTACAAGCCTCATGGCGTCCGGAACTAGGCTGGCTAAGGAAAAAGACACCAAAAGAGATGACTCTCCTGCCGCGGCTAGCCAAATTAGCATGCCTGCACTGACTAGCTTGCTGGAGGAGCACCGCCAGTCCATATCAACGGCGCTGTCTGCTGAACTCAGGTCAGCGTTTGCCTCTCTTGAAGCCAAACTTGACACAGTACAGGCTACAGTGACTGATTTTGGTGAACGAATTACGAGCTTGGAGACTAACGCCAACTTAACTGAAGAACGTATCCAGGCTCTTGAAGCAACATGCTCCACTTTGACAGAGGCTTGTACCAAGCTCAAGAACAAAAACATCGATTTGGAGGGACGAAGCCGACGTAACAACGTCAGGATTATCGGCCTGCCTGAGTCCATAGAAGGCCCACGACCCACAACCTTTTTCGCGGATGTCCTGATGGAGATATTCGGGGACCAAGTGCTTCAAACCCCACCTGAGCTGGACCGAGCCCACCGCTCCCTAGCTGCTAAGCCGCGACAGGGAGATAGACCCAGACCCGTGATCGTATGCTTCCACCGACACCAGACTAAGGAACTATTAGTCCGGGAGGCCCGCAAACGGAAGAACGACTTGAGGTACCGCGACTCGCCGGTCCGCATCTACGAAGATTACTGCCCCGACGTCCTGGAGCAACGTGCGGCCTATCGCGATGTTATGGCTAAGCTGCACAACCTGGGGCTCCGGCCAGCTCTGCTTTACCCGGCGAAGCTTCAAATCACTCAAGCAGATGGCAATAAGAAACGTTTTACTTCGGTGAAAGAAGCTACTGCCTTCGTGAGTTCCATGCCCACCCCATGATGCCGCTCTATTAACCCGAGCCTGTAGCCGCCGTACGGACTAATCCATTAGCGGCAAAACGCTAACACCACTACCGTTGCGGGCTTCGCGCGGACTCGCCCAGCCGGTAAGAATGACTCGACATGATAATATTCAATACACAGTGACTGTGAACTCTTGCTAGTGTCATATGATGCTTTCTGAACATTGGGACTTTCTTAGTTTTTGTAAAACGCCGTCTGGACTTGCTGAACCTTTGTTGTGTATGGTGTCTGCCTCTATTTGTTTTGGTTAGCTTTGCCACACGGCCCGCTTACCCATTGACCATACTAGTAATTTTCTTTTTAGAGGTAATATCAGTTAAACGTTTAATGCAAAGATGCCTCTTGCATTGTAGTGGGAGTCTTGATGAATATTTTCTTATGTTAAATGAAGCTGCACCTCTCCTTTTTATGTTCTTCTTTTTTACTACCGGGACATATTTCACCTATGGCCTTAAAGGTGTGGATTAATGGGGGAAGTTCCACTGTTCTGCTTGTCTCTAAAATATCATGGAGGGTTGGTTTCCATTGTTGTTCTTGTTGTGGTGTTTTTTTTTTTTTTTCTTTTTTCATTAAAAATTTCTTTGTTTTTTTTTCCTCTCAGTGGCTGTTAAACTGCGAAGTATATGCTCATATATGAGTAGTTTGGTTAATGGCCTTATATTATGGGAGGCACTTCAATGTTAAATGTTCTCTCTGTTACTGTTTGATTGTCAGAGCTATAAGGGTTACACCTTGACATGCGGGAGTGTTTAATTCATAGGTATTAGTGAGTTTAAAGAAACTGGAAGCTATGTAGGGGTTTTGAATATGTCAATATGTGCTTTTTTTTTTTTTTTTTTTTTTGGTTTTTTTTTTTTTTTTTGGTTTTGTCCCCCCCCCCCCACGGCATTATCACTGTACATCTCCATTTAACAAAGGGTGACTAATGCACAACACCGTTCCACTTCCACACCAGGGCTGTAGGTTTGTGTCATGGAACGTTAGGGGAGTCAATGGAACAGTCAAGAGGGGCAAGGTCATTTCACACCTGAGACAACTCAGGGGGGATATTTATTTCCTTCAGGAAACCCATCTCAAGACATCCGAGATATTGCGTATTAAAAGGCCTTGGATGAGTCACGTCTTTCACTCCAAATTTTCTGCGAGGGCGAGAGGGGCGGCCATTATCATAAGTAAAAATATAACATTTGAACCAAAAAAATCTTTCGAAGACCCTAACGGGCGTTTTGTGGCCGTAGCAGGTAGGCTATTTGACATCCCAGTTATTCTAGTGAGTGCCTACGCCCCTGTGTGGGATGATGACAAATTTATTACCCATCTTTTTTCCTCCCTTCCTGATATAGACAGTCATTATCCAATTATAGGTGGCGATTTCAACCTTATTCAAGACCCCGCTCTAGATAGGTCCTCTTCTAGACCCTTCACTTTGTCCAATTCTGCTACTACATTGAAATCCTCTATAAACCAGCTTGGCCTAACAGATCCTTGGAGATTTCTTAACCCATCCACCAAAGCCTTTTCGTTTTTCTCCCATGTACACCGTTCATATTCAAGAATCGACTTTTTTGTCATTGACAATAGGCTGTTGCACTGGGTCAACTCTAGTAGTTATCACAGTATAGTGATTTCAGACCATGCTCCGACTTCAGTCGACATAAATTTTCCAAACCGCAGCCCTCCACATATGCAGTGGAAACTTTCTCACTTTTTACTGAACAATCCACATTTTAAGAAATTCTTCCAGGAGGAAATAGTAAACTTTTTTCAGACAAACGATACTCCAGATATTGCAAGAGGCACTCTGTGGGAGGCGTGTAAAGCATACCTGAGGGGACAGGCGATCTCGTTTGCCTCCAAGCAGAAAAGATCAGACACGGAAAGGATGAGCTGGCTCTCAGACCAATTATTGATAATTGATACACAATATGCCACTACTCCTACTCCAAGTCTCTATGACCAGCGTCTCAAGCTTCAGGCTGAGTTCGACCTTTTGTCAACATCCAAGGTTGAAACAAAATTGTTAAAAACACGGCAACGTTATTTTGAATTGGGAGACAAGGCAGGCAAACTTCTCGCCCATCAGGCTAGAACTGCAGCTCTCTCGAGACTGATCCCAAGGATAAAACTGCCATCGGGGACTGTGGTCACTGATCCTAATTTGGTAAATGGTGCATTTTTGAATTTTTACTCCAACCTGTACATCTCAGAATACTCACCTGAAATCTGGAAGGGCCACAACCCCCTAGAGATGCTTACATACCCTAAAGTTGATAGTAATCTGGCTGACAAACTAGGTGCACCGATCTCTTTGGCGGAAGTACAGGAGGCAGTTAGCCAGTTACAAAATGGCAAATCCCCAGGCCCAGATGGGTTTGTAGTAGAATTCTATAAATCTTACCTAAACCTAATAGCCCCACATTTGGTTAATGTGTACAATGAATCTTTTGCTAGTGGCAGATTGCCCCCAACCCTGTCTGAAGCCAACATTTCTCTCCTTTTAAAGAAAGACAAGGATCCCCTTGAATGTAGCAACTACAGGCCCATCTCACTTCTAAATGTGGACCAAAAGATCCTCGCCAAGGTTCTGGCTACTCGTCTTCAGCAAGCCCTGCCTGCCTTGATTTCCCCAGACCAGACTGGGTTCATGGCTGGTAGGAACTCATCATTTAACACCAGAAGACTTCTTAACATTATTGGCTCCCCCAGCCCTGTCATACCTGAGGTGGTTATTTCTCTGGACGCTGAGAAAGCCTTCGACAGGGTCGAGTGGGAGTATCTGTACTATATCCTGTCAAAATTCGGCTTCAGCCCTGACTTCATTGCATGGATCAGACTGCTTTATGAATCCCCAACTGCCCATATCCTTACAAATAGTGAGAGGTCGCCCCCCTTTGCCCTTCGCCGGGGCACCAGACAGGGATGCCCCCTCTCCCCCCTCCTGTTTGCCCTAGCTATAGAGCCACTAGCTATCTGGCTTCGGGGGGAGGAGAGAGTCGAGGGCATCACCAGGAGCGATGTCACCCACAAGCTGTCCCTGTACGCGGACGATTTACTGTTATATGTATCAAACCCAGCCTTGTCCATTCCTGTTATTACAGCCATTCTTACCCAATTCGGGAGATACTCTGGTTATAGATTAAATTTTAATAAAAGTGAACTTCTCCCTATTAACCGACTGTCTAGGACGATACCACCGGCCTCCTTTCCATTTAGAGTCGTCTCAGAGGGGTTTCGATACTTAGGCGTATTTATCACTGTCTCTTTTGAAGACCTTTTCAACAAAAATTTTCGCCCTCTCATCAACAAGTGTAAGCTCGATCTGACTCGTTGGTCCTCCCTCCCTCTTTCCCTAACCGGCAGAGTTAACCTGGTAAAGATGGTGGTTCTTCCTAGTTTCCTCTACTTGTTCCAACATATTCCAATCTTTCTGAGAAAATCCTTTTTTCAACAGCTAGACCAGACAATATCATCGTTTTTGTGGTTGAATAAGCCACCCCGAATTAAAAAAGCTGTTCTACAACTCCCCAAAAAGATGGGCGGTCTTGCACTACCCAATTTTATCCAATATTATTGGGCCTGCAACATTAATAAACTTACTCATTGGCTCGACAAAGGAACTGATGCATGTCCCTCGTGGGCCCAGATAGAAATTCGGTCTTCAAAATTTTCATTGCAGTCCCTCCTTACCGCACGACTCCCCCTCAAGATTCATAATATCTCACAGAACCCTGTTGTTACCAACTCGTTCAAGATTTGGACGCAATTTCGTAAACATTTTGGTTTGAATGAACCTTCAACTTTAGCCCCGATTGTCAGAAACCATTTATTCCCACCCTCCCTGTCAGACCCTACCTTTAATGTCTGGCGTAACAAAGGCCTGCTACATGTCAAGGACCTTTACAAAGAAAACATTTTTACTGATTTTACAGAGCTTGCAACCAGGCTTGAACTACCCTACTTTCACTTTTTCCGTTTTCTTCAAGCCAGGCACTTTGTCCAAACCATGTACCCCCACTTCCCTAACCACCCACCCGGGTCTTTGATTGACTCTTTGCTCACCCTTGACCCTGATCAAAAACGCTCTACCTCTGTGATTTACAACTCCATTGACTCCCTTAACCCTGATCAAATGGCTCGCCTAAAACAGACCTGGGAGGAGGAGTTAGGAATATTGATATCAGACAACCAATGGGGTCAAATTCTTAAACTAGTTCACTCATCTTCCATGTGTGCAAGGCACAGTTTACTACAATGTAAGGTTCTTTTCAGAGTGCACTACACAAATGCTTGGCTGGCGAGGATCTACCCAGGTACCAGTGACAGTTGTAATAGATGTCAGCAGTCACCTGCTAACCATACACACATGTTCTGGTCCTGTCCGAACCTTGCTGGCTTTTGGCGTCAAATTTTTGATACACTTGCTGTAGTGCTTGATACGGATCTTATGCCTGAGCCTTGCGCAGCCCTGTTCGGCTCCTCCCTTTCTACAACACCTGACCTATCTCCGACAAAGCGCCGGGTATTAGCCTTTACAACCCTACTGGCCAGACGCCTTATTTTGCTTAGGTGGAAACAGGCTCTCCCCCCTTCACACAACAGCTGGCTTAGAGAGGTCCTAATTCATATCAAACTTGAGAAGATCAGATTGTCATTTGTGGGTTCTGGTAATATTTTTTACGAGACCTGGCAGCCCTTCTTGGAGTACTTAGATAGAACTATTATTCACCCAGAAAGTGACTAAGTGCCCCCTCCCCCCCCTCCCTTTTTTTTTTTTTTTTCTTTTTTTTTTTTTTTTTTTTTTTTTTTTCTGAAATTTAATTTAATTTTTTTTTTTTTTTTCTCCTCTTTCCTTTTGTTTTACTTTCTTTCCCTTCTTAGTAGTGGGTGGGAAGGGGTAATGGTTAAGTGTTGTTCATTCTTAGAAGCCGAGCCGTTTCGGCTAGGATTAAGTTTGTTACCTTTCCAGACTACTCTGTGTAAGACAAACCTTTTGCTAACTTTCAATTGCATTACCTGATTACATTGTATGTGTCATACATTGATGTGCATGAACAAAAAAAAAATCCAATAAAAAGTGTTATAAAAAAAAAAAATTGAAAAAAAGAGACAACAAACAAGAACTGCAGAAATTAAAACTAGTGTTGATGCTTCAGAAATATAAGTCTATACCTGCCTTTAAGAAGAAATGTACAAGCAGCTTATCTGAACTCATACTGTATGTGCAGTTTAATTAATATATTCAAATTTTTGTATTCATATTTTTTTAAGTTTTATGGATAAACTCTTTTGATTTATAGAAATATTTCGGGAAGAATGTCAATTATTTCAAACTTAATCTTGCTCTGTCTGGCTGAATCTCAGTGTCCCCCCAAACCCCAAACCCTGAGCCCTATAGACATCATGAGATCACCTGGAAAGTGGCTGAGTGCCTGAGTCTGCAAGAGCTAGTAGAGTAGTAATGGATATTCACTTTGCCTTTTCTCATGTAACCTGCATGTCATCACCTGAGCAGCATTATGAATTAATACTGAACAAGCTGTAGTTAAAAATTATTTGATTTTACCAATACAGTCCAATAAGTCAAAACAGCTCAACTACAGAAGAAAAAGAAAAAGAAAGGCTTTATCAAAAGAAAAAATCTTGATTTATTAATTCAGATGCATCCACACATATGTGTAAAGATTTATAGATGTAGGTGGATTAAGGTTGTTTTATACATTTATTCTTTAAGGCAGGCAGACTTACATTTCTGAAACATCAACACTGGTTTCATTTTCCAGGACGTCTCTTTTTTTAGTTTCCATCTTACATGTTTGTTTGTCATGTTTACCCTGCCGTGTTTGCAGGGTCCAACAACCCTGACAAACCTGTGTTTCATCTCACATTGCAATGAATTGTGGGTAATTCCCTCACACTAAGTCTGCAAATAGGACAGTGACAAATACCAGTTGGTATCACAAACATGCTTCTTACTTGTTAAAACATGTTAGATGTTTTAATGTGTAGTTTTCATTTCTGTTGGTGTCAGAGTATTTTACATGATATTTCTACCATTTTTAACCAATTAAAGAATCAGTCCCATTAAACTGTCAAATGGTTTAACCACAAAAAAACATGACGAGTATTAAATAATTCACCTTCCCAGAAGTTATGACAGTGAACTGATGAAATCAGTTATTAGTTATGCAATACCATCTCAAAGTATATTTCAAATATTTCATTTCTGAACTTGATAATATGGGTTTTGTTGTACTGATTGAGTCAGTATGTCGTAGACATCAATGATTTCTCTATATTTTTGGGTCAGCTGGTTTAAAATCATTTTAAATTTTATTTTTTACAATGTAGTAGACTGATAAAATCACATTCAGAGTAAATTTTTTGGACAATTTCAGATTTTTCATGATAAACGTTGGTTACACCAATTGACATTTTTCAGTTTTATCAACTGACCGCGGTTTTCGCCAAAATATGTTCGCTAACTAATGATGAGAAGTTCAGCTCTTTTCAAAAAGCCGGTTCTTTCAACTGCCATATGGCTCTTAATTTGGTAGTATTTGTAGCCTCATATTTTAGCCTATATGAACGATTTGTGTACTGATAAACCATTTTGCATTCACAGTGTTTTTTATGAGAAGCCTCACAACTGTCTCATTTCCTGCATTTGCTCTGTTACAAAAGCAGGCCTTCTTACTTTTGTTTAATATTTCAATCAAACTTTTTTTTAGCATAAAAAACAAATGAACAAAAGATGCTGATCCCGATGCTGCTTCGTTTGCAGGTGTCACTCATATTTACGCGTTTTTGTGACAAACTCTCCTCCTCATTGCTGTCTTCTGTCTCTCTCACTGAGTGGGGACAAGATGCTTCACCTGACTCAGTGTCCCTCTCTCTGCTATCACATAATGGTATGATCCTGTATCCGCACATGTGATTGGCTGCATGGATGCTATGCTGTTGATCAAAACAAGTTCTGCTGTGAGCAGAGCTGAGAAATGAAAGTCAAATTTGGGACCCGCCCCTTCACTCAATGGGATTCGGCTCTTCTGGTTCTCTACAAAGCATCAGTTCTGAGAGCTGCATCTCCGAGCATGACACATCATTACCACAGAAAAGGCTTAAAAAGTTGGCTCAAAAGCCCTCAAACAGTTTCCACTTAGACAGTAGGACAGCCATAAGCCCTCATGGACTTAGCGGGGACTCTTCAAAGTCAATGAGTGTATGACTGTGGACAGTGAGACTGGGCCTGTGTGTGGGTTCTCTCCTTCTTCTCACATACATGCTCCAAAGACATGCTCATCAGGTCGACTAGTCGCTCTAAATTGCCTGTAGGTGTGAGTGTGTGCCTAAATGATTGTATGTCTCTAAATGTGAGCCCTGTGAATGACTGCAGACCTCTCCAGGATGTATCACTCCTTGTGTCCAATGACAGTTGTGATAGGCTCCCAGGAAAAAGTGGTAAAGATGGACTGTTTTTCTAGAATCTTAAAATAGACAGAACTAACCTGAGTTTACAGTGATAACTTCAAATTTTAAACTGTATCTATTTGGGTATAAATTAATTCTTCTAAAGATTTTTTGTAGACTCAGTATTCAAATTTGTTTTATTTGCTCCAGACTTTAAGTTAAGTCAACAGAAGTTGTCGTATTTCATTTATTTCAACAGGCCTAACTTATCCAGGCCTACAGTGCACAAACAAAGTGGATCTGGACAGCCTGTTTGTAACCAGAGTCAGGAAAATTAATGAAACTAATAAACAGTTAAAATAGAAGTACAATGCTACTACTACTATTAAAAAAGTGACTAAATTATGAACTGATTCACAGTTTCTTCACTGTAAGCATTAAAACATGATCAAAAGTATGTAGGAGCCCCCTGCTTCGAGGACTGTAGCCTCTGTCCATGAGGAGTCAGATTCAAGCTCATCCTGAACCCCTGCTTTGAAACTTTTGAACGTTAGGACGAATGTGTTCAGCATACCTGACCAGTCTGTTTACTCTTCCTGAATTTACAGACTCTGAAGCTGGTGGTGATTTGAGATCTGTCCTTGCTGTCTTGGCCTGCTGAGGTGTTGTACCTGTGTCACTGTTTGCACTCTTTGGTGACCAGCTTGGTAGAAGGGAAAAATAATCTGGGTATGGCATGTTCAGAGACTGTATGGTACGTGGATGTAGTCTCTGTGATCTCACCCATCTTAGGTTCCCAGACCTATCATTGGGTGCCGTATGACTTGACTGAACTTCTGTCGATCTAGCATGAGGTAAGGAGAATTCTTTGAGCATCACCACTAACAGCTACAGTGTGCCCACCTGTCAGTCTGATCAGCTGTGTCTGTGCAAAACCAGTAATCTTAATGTCTTCTCAACTACTGATTTATAAATGTGTTAGAAAAGAGAAATTCAGATATAACTGTTAGGTAATCATTTTTGGCAATCACAAAGAGATTGGCTTAATGAACGGGTGTGTACGTGGAACTGTCCATTTGTTTATGGACGCGAGCTCACTTCTCTGAGTCAGATGATGTCATCTGATTTTGAAAAGTAGTTCCTGAAGATTAAAGGGAAGTTAAGGTAAAGTTACTCAGAGATGCTACTCTCACATCACTTCATACAGACAAAAAAAAAACCCTCCTCACATGAGTTAGCAGCATTTGAGCTCATACCAGCCAAAATACACTATTCTATTCAAGTCAGTGTGTCAACTCACACTGGATCAGCTCTGTTGAGGTCTGGCTGAGTCCCTGCTCCAGCAGGTTACAGCAAATAAGCAAGCCTTCTAGCTTTGCTGGGTGCTGGAGTGGTGACATCAATTTACAAAAAGCAGATCAAGCAGGACAGGAAGTCTTGCATGGAAACCACCTAAAACACCCAGTGACTTTCAGATTAAAACAAACCATGTCAAAGACCTGAGGCCTGTTCCACCAAGCTGGATTTTCTCTTATCAAGGTAACTTCAGAGTTAACCTTGGGTTTTCTGTTCTACAGCGCTGGGCCACTTCATAGCAGGATAAATCACCATGGTAACTGATGCTGAATGGCTTACCCGCTCTGGAGCAGGTCAAGATCTGGGCAAAAGATCATTGGATATTAAAGCACTGTTTCACTGGCCCTCCAAATCCCCGCTGGCCACATGATTCCAAAATGAACCAGACCTGAGCACAAGTGCCTCTTGTACTTTCTGACAACCCTGCCATTGTTTAAAATGATTGTCGAGAGGAGTGGTTGCAGCGATGTTTGTGCTTGTGCATGAAGTGTACCCCTGAAGCACACCTCTCTGAAGTGGGCCAAAGCCAAGAAAGTGAACTGTGCCTGAGCACGGACTGCAAAGTGCACTGCTATCAGGCCAGTCCTCAAAACAAGCTGGTTCATGCTGTGAGCAAGAGAGAGTTTTCATGTTCTAAACATGCAGACAATCAGTCCATTTGTTTACATATTTGTCATAAAACAGTAAGAATAAAATAGGAACAAAAATTTGTAGTTGTATATAAATGACAGATGGTGGCAGTAGCTGAAGGTTAGTGCTGGATAGAAACTCTGAAACTTGCTATAATTTCTGAGCCAATGATTAAAACTGTTCAGTATTAAAAGTCCAGTTCTAGTGTAATGCAGTGACTTAAAGTCAGGGTTGGTAATCAGATTTAGACTTTTTTTATTCTGGTTAAAATGATCTTTATGTTCTGATGTCAATCAAAACATGATGTGTTCTTAAAATAGAGAGAAAAATATCTGCTGTCTGCAGCAGGAGTAAACCTGAGAACACTAACCAATCCTAGTGATTAGGATCCAATTTGTTAAACCAATTACATCCTGTCTATGCGCTAGCCCTGATTCAATGCATGCACTGGAGAATGGCAGAAAAACTACCTATACCCTGATTACTGGTAACGTAGAGCAAACAAAAAGTGATTTTGGTTTTGAATCAGTCACCATCATATGATCATGAATCAGTGGCGCTCGTGCATGTGAGCGGGGGCTTCGTTTTGGAGGAGCTCTGAGTGTGGGAGGGCGGGGGCTAAATGGAGTCCTGAGGAGATGCTACATTCAAATTAATGTTGTTTTTTTGTGACTATCAACCCTGACTTTAAACACAGCAAATACAGCTGGAGCCAATAAGAGTAAAGTCCATCTGGACTCTAAAGACCTGGATTTGGATTAGGTAAAAAAAAATAATAATGATAATTAAAAATAAATAAATAAAAAAGGCAGAAACAAGGAGAACCAGGATGTTTGAGAACTCGCCATCAGTGTATTTCCCTCAGCAGCCGATCGTCTGTCTTCAGCTGAGCACAGAGGCAGAAATGTCTGGAAGCCCACAGGGTTCCTAAATATTAATGAACTTTTCCTCACATGGGAATAATGGGAGCTTCCTCTTCTTCTCCTCTCCTTTATGATACTCATTTGTTTAATTAAAAGAGTGTGTTTTAGGGAAATGAGCCACTGTGGAGGAACGCCCTGTGGGGTGGTTCTCAGCACCGTGTGTGTGCGGCGGGTGTTAAGTAGCTGGGTGACATTCATCAGACCTTAGGCCTGCTAAAAACTGTGTGTTTTAGGTATTTACATATCATAAGGTGGCTTTCCTTTCATTATCCTGGTTATTTAGATATCTTTATATCATCTAATAAAAGCAACAAGCGAAAAGTAAGTGTGTGATTTGATGTGATGCTGTAAAACAGTCATGAAGCAAGTGTTGGATGAGTGGAGGAGAAATACAGTCCAGCTACAAAAAATATGGCCTCAGGCAGCTTTTAAATTCAAGACACAAAGTCTCTCATCATTAATAAGAGCGAGGTATCACATAAGCTCATCTCGTCTGCAACAATAACATGAGTAAACAGGACTTCCTTTGGCCAGAATCATCCCAGACTCTCCAATTCATCCTCACTTTGTCCTTTCAGAGTCCAATTCACTTCAAGGCGTGACATGAATGAGCTTCACTCTGAGCAAACACCAGGCTCAGAGCTTTTTTATTTCTGGTGTAGAGCGCTGACAGGTTTGTGGAGAATATGACCACACTCGAATCCCCTGTTTTAATTGCTTTTCAACAGCAGTAACAAAGGAGTAATTTAGACCACATACAATAGCATTCTCAGCTGGCCTGCCCTAGTTATTCCAGGAAGAAACTTTTAATTCAAAGTGCCGTGTAGATTAATTTTCTGATATGTTAAACATTGTTCCGCATACTAATTGACACCATTTTTTATTGTGCAAAGCAAATCTTTTCATGGAGGCATAATTAAAAGGGCTGGTGAGGCTTTTATGGCACACGTTAGAGCAGAAATTAGCCAATTACCATTTCTGTTTGAGGGGACAAATGACCATCAGTGTGCCGGGCTTCCTTTTATGTGTCCCACTTAATGTTTTTTTAAATCCTCCCCCAAATGTTTAGTATTCCAAGTCAAGAGAGAGAGAGAGAGAGAGAGAGAGAGAGAGAGAGAGAGAGAGAGAGAGAGAGAGAGAGAGAGTTAGCAGGCTGGTGTATCTGTCCTCAGATGTACATGACTGTTAAACAGAACAAACACAGAGGAAACACTCTCTCACAGTGCATTTAGTCTGACTGGTTGATTTGATGTGAAGAAAATGAATATCATCATGTGAAATATTCTGCTTATGACAAACATTTTCATCATTTTTTAAAAAAAATCACAAAATACACTGAAGCAGAAAAAGCCTCTGGTGGACAAAGGCATATTTAATCCATGTTTAAACTTTGAATTTCTGTTTAAAGCAGGACTCACTGTCACAAACTGAACAGGAGTCTGCTGGATGGGATGTTTTTGGCTCATGGACGCATCAGAGGGAGAACACTGCTGCAGGAGTAAAAAGGCAGGGTGGTTGTGCCACCCTGTGGTGGAAATAGATACAGCATGTATGGAGACCCAATTAAAATTGGTTCATTGGCAGATTTGAAACTGTTAAAAACATCAGTAACATGAGTCCTTAAAGAAACTCATCTCAGTGGTTAAATTACACATCACATGTATGGAGGCTACACTGCAAAAAAAAAAATCAAACTGACCAAGTGTTCATCTTATTTCCAGCAATAAAAAAATGACTGTTTGATTCAACATGAGCCACCATCACCTGACAAGTTCAGAGTCTAATTTCAGGAGACAAAACAAGACCTGAATCAGTTCGATTCAGAGTAACATGTAAAAAGCTTTTGTTTATTTTTAAAGGTTAAAAAAACAAGTTGTTGTGTGATATTCCTCATATCACAAACGATAGATTTTGTTGCTTAATTCACAGATTTTGGTTGTTTTTTGTTTGTTTGTTTTTCCTTCAGTGTAAACCTCAAAGCAAGACATCTGGGTTACATTTTTATGGTGGATTCTGGCTCAGTGTTGTCATCACTTGTTACGGCTGCATTTGTTCCCCGTCTCTCCCCTTTGCTTGTTTCCAGGTGAGTCGGCTGATTACCAACGAGGCTCACCTGGTGTCAGTCCTTAAAAGCTCATTGCTGCCTGCAGCAAGGGAGAGGCGTTTTTGGTTTGGGGACTGCTGCCCTGCTGCCTCTCCTGGGATTTTGTTGTGGTGTTTTTGTTTGTGCCCTTTAATTCCTCGTTTATCAATAAATCCCAGTTTTTGTAATCGTTTAAGGTGTTTTTAGTATTTCGTAATGGGTCATTTGTGGTTCTTTGTTAGCCGCACATGGGCCACCTTCAGGTGGGGGGTAACACACTCAATAGAAAGGTTGAGGGTTCAAACCCAGTCATATACCAAAGTGTCCTTGGACAAGAGCTCCAAATTTCTCTTGCTGTTGTTTTATTAATGAGATGAGTTAATGCTGATGGTTCCTGTGGCAGGTTTACTGTGTGGGGACAGGAGAGTAAGACAAGCACTTTAAAGCACTTTTTACAGTTGGACAAAATGATTGAAGACTAAGACCAGAACACACACACACTGCATGACAAAGCATTAAGACCAACAAGTATAACAAACTCACATACACTGACACTACAAAGGGCCTACACACACTACAAAAACTATCTGACTCAGTTTCACTTACAGTTTGTAAGATGCACTGAATGAGAGAAGATCCAGCGTTGAGCTTGATTTACTAACTGCTATGAAACAGTCCAGCTCTGAGTGGTTGCAGCCAGGCTTTTATGGCAGAGGTAAGTGTGCTGCTGGTAATTACTAATGGTCTGCACCTGTCTGCACTCCACACACCTCACCCACAGCAACTGAGGGAAAAAGGAGGAAGAGGAGGAAGAGGGGGAAGACGAGGATGAGGAGGAAGAAGAGAGGCTGCCACAAAGCAGAGCTGGAGGGCCTGACATACTCAGTCCAGTTCAAACTGAGGGGTGTCCTCCACTTCATACACAGGATAAAAAGCTCAGCTCAGGCTTTGAGAAGACCGTGGAGCTGAAAGCATCATGAACTTCAAAAACTACAGAGATCACTTTAGACTGGACTTAAAAAAAAAAAAAAAACACTGTTGATGCTCATAAAGCTCTTCTGTTACTGATGTTTCCAAGAGTCAAGAAGTGGAGTGAGAAGAATCATCAAGAAATTCAGAGAGAGACACACAGTCCAGAACAAGTCTGACAGAGGGAGGAAGAAAAGAAAGAAAGAGAGAGAGCGACAGAGACAGAGATGAGAACTTGTAAAAAACCCAGAACAACAACCAAACTAGAGTCAGGAACTGTCAAAGAGTCAAGGAGGACAGTCACTTGAGCCTGATGTCCCAGAAATGGACTGCTGTGGACAACACAGGACAAGAAAAAGTCCACTTCTACAGAAGAGGGAGAGAGACACCTTCAAGCCAGCAGACTGAAGGATGCTCAGGACCATCTAGAGCTGGACTCTCTAGACTGGAAGCAGCCAAAGGGTTCTTTGGTCAGGTGATACCAAACTACAGAGAGCCAGAGAGAAACTGCTTCTGTTTGGAGAAAGAAGGGAGAGAGAGGCAGATAACCCAAAGAACCCCCCCCCCCCCACCCCCCCACCACCACCACCACCACCACCATCACCCCAAACACACAGTTAAACATGGTGGGGGGAGTTTGATGCTGTGGGGACGCTTCAGTGCTCAGTCTGAACTGGGAATCTCCTGAAGGTTGAAGGTTGGATCATGAAGAAAGAAGAAGATGTAGATGTCAAGATTTAGAAAGAAAACTTCAAGCAGTCAGCAGCAAATCTGGGTCTGGGTTTGGGTCTGGGTCTGGGTCGTGGCTTTGTCTTCCAACATGACAACAAGCCAACACATACGTGACTCCTGGTGAAGAACCAGCTCCTGAAAACCAAAGTGAACCTTGTTGACTGGTCTGCACTAAACCCTGACTTGAACCCCATTGAAGATCTGTAAGGGGGACTGACTGTAGACCAGGGTCCATGCCAGAAGAGCATCATATCTGAAGGAGCTTGAAAGATTAAGAATGGTCTGGGATTCCTCAGGAGACGTGTCAGAGATGTGTTACACACTCCAACAAATGACTTCACATTGTTATCAGCAGAAAGCACACACAGCTGAGTGTTCCCATCAGGGAGGCCGAGGACTCTGACCCTGGTAGTTTCTGGTTTTCATGAAATGATTTTGTTTCTGTGTGCAAAATCAAATAATGTAATCATTAAAAATACACTAAAGCTGTGTTTTTTGTTTTAAATGGTTGATCTGTTTCACAGAACTTGGGACATTTTTGACTGAAGAAACTTTTTCATCCCCTGCAGGAGAAGCAGGTCAACATATTCACCACTTACAGCGGTGCTGAGTTTAAATGGTAATGAAAAAAACCTGAAGCAAACATGCTGATCATTGACTGTATTTCTATATATACACTATTTCCCATAGTTAGAGCATTTCTTCCTCTTTAAATTAAACTATTGTGATTTGCAAAGGTTAATTTTGGTTTGATTTTCACTATGATCGGTTTGGAAAAGACTGATCCGTTAAGTTTTGAGAAGATAAACACTTCACTGATGAATAATAAATCACACTGTCACAATCCTCTCATAAGAGGAGGAATAAAAGAAATGTATTCCAACTTTATGGACAACAGTGTAGTTTGTTTACATCTGTTATCACTGACACTGGGTTGCTCTGCGGAACAGCCCTTTAAGATCACTTTCCACAGCAAAGATTCTCAAAGTGAAACTTGTTCCAGGTGAAGTCTGGATGTTGTTCTTTGGTTTGCTCCAGTCTATAGGATTCTGTTGGATGTTTTAAAAAGGAACATTTCTCATAAAGTGAAGTTTATTTATGCTGTTTTATCTGCATTAACTCTGACACAGTTACACCTTCAGTGATGATTACACTCGTAGTTTCAGAGATTGTTTTCAGAGCACATCATTTTCAAGCAGGAGCCTCAGAAAAGAGATCTGTTTAGAATGTGTACTAGCCTTCGCCACATGAAAACTTGTGATCCTTTGAAAATGTTTCAGAGAGCACAGAGAGTGTGTTTTTGAAGTTTTGAAACATTTCTTTCTGGAGAAAAACATCAACAAATGCACAGTATTACATCCTGTTAACAGCAGACAGACTTAAAATCCTCTTTAAGCATTACAGCCATGAATCTCTGTCCTCACTGCTCTGTCATCAGGAATCATAATGATCTAGAATAATTCAGCATTTAGCACTTAAACTCAAACACTGGATGATAAAATGCTCTCTATAAACTGGTCTCTGAATTCAGATGATTTTTCTCCACGATGTCCTCCTGCTCTGACACATCCTCCTCCAAACCACGATCACCCTCCTCTTCTCTGAAGATCAGATCAGGGACCTGTTCCACACCAAGTCTTTCTACCATGATGTCAGTCTGAAACAGAGGCTCAGGAACGTTTGTGTTATCAGCCCAGCTCACATTCATTATGCTGTTGATTATTTTATCATATTGCAGGTACAGATCTTGTATGAGGACGTCCTCTGAGCTCTGGTTGACTTCTTTTCCCTTTGTTTAACTGTTTCACTGTTTCATGATTTCCTCATGCCCCTTCAAAGACCAGCAGGCAGGCCCAGAGTGGTTAATCAGGGGGGTCTGGACAGTTCCAGGTGGGCCTGTCAGATTTAGGGCTGTGAGGGCTGCTGTCCAGTCATAACAATCAATCAATCAATCTTTATTTGTATAGCGCCAATTCATAACAAGTGTTATCTCAAGACACTTTACAATAGAGCACAAAGCTCCTCATTTTAAGGATATACATATATGCATAGATACATATATACATATAAAGATACACATATACATATATATACACATATATACATCCAACACCCAACATGAATCCAAATAGCCAATCATGAATCCCTCCATCATGGCGGCAAGAAAAAACCTTCTGTTAAGCAGCAGGAAATCTTGAATGTGGACCCCAGTCTCATGATGAACAGCAAATCCACACCATGCTGTGTTGGGTGTGTGGGCGAAGGAAGGGAGGTAGGAGGAGACAAGTGGACTAAAGTGTGAACTAAAGTTAGTGACAGATCCATGAACCATAGACCTGTCGTCTGATTTGTTAGAGGTTAGCCTCTTGAGATGCTACATCTCGTTTTCAGGAGGGACCTCATGTCTGAATGGTAATAATCAATGACATAATCAATGATGTTCATACTGAGAATAAGACTTAATGGTAGTGATGAACTCATGGATGCCCAGACCACAAGTGCATCCCTACCATATTTGTCTCCGTTAAGTAAAGGTGTGTTAAAGGCCTCTTGAGATGTGACATCCCATTTTCAGAGGAACCTCATGCCTATGTGCTGATTAAAAATAGATACTATAGATGTATTGATCATGGATAAGGAGATCAGGCTAATATCTACATTAGAAGCTATATGATAGAAGGAATGAATGTTCCTAATGAAATGGCCAAATAATGTGTCATGTCTATAGGTGCAGTTATTGAGTCTTCATGACTCCACAGCTGCAGGCAGTCTCCACCAAGGATCCCAGGCCACCTACAAGACAAGAGCCAGAGACCAGTACATAACACTGAAGTACTGATATCATAGAAGCTGGGAACGTTGTCCCTGAGCCACCTGCACTGGCAGCTCTTAGGTCATGATCTAAAGTGGGCTGCTTTAAGGAATGAAACTTCAGGGCTGAAAATGGGTCCCATTCTGGTCCTTCCAGTAGGTGTCTGTGGCTGCAGGAACCTGACAGTGACAAGGTCCTCCTTGAATTCACACACAAACATGACCTGCACAGACTCAGGATCCCTTAAAACCACCATTATCCTGGATTAGACCCACTCTGGAAGAGCTAAAATCCATCTCAAGAGATGTAGCTTAATTTGACCCAAAACAGACTCACACAGATTCGTAGCACCAGTAAAAACTAAATATAACATTTGAAAATACTGTAATTTTGAAGCAGCTTTAGTCATTAAAATTTAGGCTTAAGGTCTGATGTTTAGGGTATTTTGACAGCTGTCAATTTAATCCTAACAGTATGTCCCACTAGCACTTAGTTGCATGGAAATAAATGTAATTAAAGGGTTTTTTAATAGTGTTATCAGGTTTAAAAAAAAAAAAAAACATAAATAAACATGTTTGAATGTTTGATGTCCCAGCAGATAAATTTTCTCACCAATGGCTTCGAGTAATTTTTCTTTCACATGAAGATGTGAAATGACAGGCTACAGCAGCCTTTCAGAGCAAAAGAAAGAGTTTCTGCTCTTCTGCAGATTCACCACCAGAGGTCGCTGTCTGATTACTGCTCTGTGGTTTTAAACTGGAGGAAGCTCAGACAGCAGGGTGCAGTGATTTTCCTGTGTTTTGGTTTTCCAGTGGTTGTTTCTTTCTTTCTTTCTTTTTTTTCTTCAAAGTTTGCTCAAGGTTATTTCTCTCTTGTCCTCGTCCTGGCTGAACATTTTGTGAACACGCTGAGATTAAGTGGCTGCTGTGGAATAACACAGAGCAGAGCTGTGTGATGTCTCAGCCTGTGAGAAATTTCCCTTCTTGGTGACTTTTAACACGGCTGGCCTGCGTGACCCCACAGCTTGTTTTACGTGAACCATGCAGCTCCTCACTCCTTAGAGATGGCCTGTGAAAGCATTCAGCAGCTGCAGAGAGGTGAAGACCACACTACAGAGCTGTACATCTGCAGGATGTGAAAAGGTGCTCCTGCTGTGAACACGGTCAGGTCTCAGGATGAGCACACACATGGTGGCAGCCCAGTTACATTCTGGAGTCAATTTGACTTACCTACATTAAACTGAAGCCTAAGGTGTTGACTTGAATGTCAATCATTCTCACTTTCTTACACTGAAACAAAGAATTAATTAACTATCAAAGACACTGAGACAACCAACCCCTTACAGGGATGGTTGTCACACACTGAGGGGTTATTTGTCAAAATGTTATTTTAATGGAAAAATATCTGAAAGAAGGTAAGAAGGCAGAACTAAATTTAAAGTTTAAGCACAAAAACATTTAAAAAATACATAACTTAATGCATCTTAACACAAAATGAGTGAGTAACACAAACAGGAAAAACAACATTTCCCCTGATTCACAGTGGATCCATCTCTGGAGTGGAGCAGAGCGCAGCACACTCCATAGCAGCTGGATACGCAAGATCACAGGAGAACCACATGTTCCTGCAGGAATCACACCCATGACAACATACCTGCATGATACTTACTTAAACTCACCTGTCTGTCCAAAAACTTCAGCAGTTTCAGTCCATCCCTTTCCATTTCTGTTGGTGTCCTTAATGTCACGGTTGGTAATCAGATTTGATAGACTTTCTGTTAGTCTAGTTAAAATTATCTTTATGTCCTGATGTCAATCAATACATGATGTGTTCTTAAAATAGAGGGAAAAATATCTGCTGTCTACAGCAGGAGGAAACCTGGGAAAACACCAACCAATCCTAGTGTTTAGGATCTAATTTATGAAACCAATTTGTTAAAAACTACCTATACCCTGATTACTGGTAACGTAGAGCAAACAAAAACCATGTGCTGAGGACCGGTTTGAGTCTGTGGTTTTAAATCAGTCACAGTCATATGATTGCAAATCTGTGGCGCTCGTACAAGTGAGAGGGGGCGTCGTTTTGGAGGAGCTCTGAGTGTGGGAGAGCCAGGGCTAAACGGAGTCCTGAGGGGATGCTACATTCAAAACCATGCTAGTTTTCTGTGACTACCAATTATGATTTTATTGATGTGTTGTGTCGTATATAATTATAAGGTTTTTCCATCTCCAAGATAAACTTTTCCTCGTCCATGGTGTTGGATTTCCTCTGGGTCTGACCTGCTGATGACTGCTGGCCCTGTTCCAGTGTCGTAGTTTTGATTTACTATGATTATTTGAGATTGGCAGCCAGAACATGGTGCTTTATTTTGAAATGACCAGATACGCTGATCATTTTTTTGTGTCTGTTTTCCAGTTTGGTGCAATCTGCTCTGCGGAGATTGACGTGTCTCTGCAACATAATCCGGCAAAAACAGACTCGCAGTGTAACGGCCGCGAGCAGCCATTGGTGGCTGGCCATTCACCCCTGTGAATCAGGGGTCAGACCAGCCTACTGTATATAACATATACATATATATGTGACAACCAGCCCCAAAGAAAATGTGATTACAAACCCCAACTGGAATTTCCTGCTAGCATCAAGGCTAACAACTCTTTAACACCTAGTTAGCTAGCTAATAACAATCTGAACTATAGCTTTCCCTTCACACCTTTTAAGGGTAACACTTTTTGTTATAAACTCATTGTGTAGAAAATACTGAGGAGCTGAGTATCTACAATTCGACATGTAAAACACAAAAAGTTCTCTCACCTCAAGTTCAGCTGTCTGACTCCAGAGAAAACTGTTGGTGAGCTCTGATCCCAGATCTGTAAATTTCCATACCACAATCTGAGAGACAGGACCCTCTGGTGGTGAGATATAATGAATGTGTCAACTAACCCCATTCTCCCCTACTTCAGCATCAACGTGTCCCTGTTTTAAGAATCTGGCTTCATCCTAAAATGAAAAAAAAGACTTGCAGAGAGTCACTGCACATGTTTTTAAGATGATGTGTAAACATTACAACAGCATGACTCAGAGCGTCTCGTCATTCAATGTGCTGCCAAATATAGTCCCTTAGTTTGGATAGCAAAGTCCAGATACTCTGACAGAGAAGTTTACAGGAGTAGATGAGCTTATTTTGAGGTGAGCAGCCTCATTAAATAGTGCACCCTACTGTTGTTTTATTTACTGAAGCTTTTAACTAAACCACAACAGATTAAAGAAACTCTGTTTTGTCTTTTGCTGTTGGTTCTTTTGCTTTGATTTGATGTCTGCACTGCAGTCTGTCAAAGCACTTTATATTTCACTGTTTTGAATCCAAGATGGCGGCATGTGTGTTGTCTGCTCAGTGTCTCTCTGAGACAGTTGTTTAAATGAATTTAACTGCTTCGATATCTTTTTAAAAAATTGCAGTATGATTGTATTGTGGAAATCTCTTCACCTGCTTCAAATGGATCGTGAACTTTAATTGAGTCTAAATGACTTTTAACAAGTTTAAAGAATACTGATATCTACTCTGAGTTGGGCTATCAGGCCTGAGCCTGCTATAACCCTATGGAGTATCTGCAAGAACATTAAGTTGTCCAGAGGTCTCTCCTGAAGGCTGTAAGTGGAAGATAATGGCATTTTTCAGTACTTTAATGTGTTTGTTGGCAGCTTGGACATGAGACCAAACAATATTCCCTGGTGAGTACCCATAACGACGGTTTGTGTTTTTGGGACACTTATTATCGAGGCACTGATTCCAATGCTGATTATGAGCAACCACAGACTCATCTGGACTGGGCCCTAAACTCCTGGTCTGATTTGCCCAGGGAATTACTTCAATTACTTAAACTTCAAAGTGTTCTTTTTTTATATGATCTCACACTTCCGCTCAATGAAAAGCATTGCGTGGCTTTAACATACAAAAACACTGCTTCAGAATGTCATGTGAAACAAAGATTGATGACTCCTACCTTTACTTCTGTCTGGAAATGTGCAACCACACCCTGGACCTGAACTGCAACATATCCAGACTCCTGCTGATTTGAAATCAATGTCTGGTCTTAAACTTGTTCATCTTAATGTGCACAGTTTGCTACCCAAAATGGACATGGTAAAAATTGGGTTAGATCAACAGATGCAGACATTGTGATAATCTCTGAAACGTGGCTGACTAAATCTATTACAAATGAAGACATTAATATTGATGGATACAATATCTATCATACTTATAGGCCCAAAAAATGGAGTTTTAAGCCTTGAATGTAGAAATAGTCAAGTCCTTCTCCATAACTGTTGTTGGTTGCTATAGACCTCCTTCTGCCACCAAAGAAGTGTTATCATCCTTATAGCATCTCTTGCACAAATCAAATTACAGTGAGCTCTTAATGGCAGGAGACATCCATTGGGATTGGTTAAATGCAGCTTCTGATGAATTTAAATCCTTCTGTGATTCTGTAAATCTTAGCCAGTTGATCAGTCAACCAACAGGCCAAATATTAAAAGTCATGAAAAGTCCACTCAGATCGACTTAACTCTAACAAATGTTCCTCATAAATTTTCATCTTTGGGTGTCCTCTGCAATGACTGGAGTGATCATTGTGTAGTTGCAGCTTGCAGAGACACAAAGATTCCCAAATGTAAACATAAAAAACATGCTGACATATCTGTCCCATATCGCCCCCTAATGGAGAACATTTTCCTTGGTCAGAAGCAGAGTTTGATGATGTTTACGCAGCAGGTAACACTGCAGACAACTGACCACTGATCATCTGGTATGAAGAGACACCTGAGGGACAGGTGAGACAGCTAAGGGACAGGAGAGACACCTGAGGGACAGGTGAGACACCTGAAGGACAGATGAGACACCTGAGGGACAGGTGAGACACCTGAGGGACAGGAGAGACACCTGAGAGACAGGTGAGACACCTGAGGGACAGGTGAGACACCTGAAGGACAGATGAGACACCTGAGGGACAGGTGAGACACCTGAGGGACACGGAGATACCTGAGGGACAGATTAGACACCTGAGGGACAGATGAGACACCTGAGGGACAGGTGAGACACCTGAGAGACAGGTGAGACACCTGAGGAACAGGTGAGACACCTGAGGGACAGGAGAGACACCTGAGGGACAGGAGAGAGACACCTGAGGGACAGGTGAGACACCTGAGGGACAGGTGAGACACCTGAGGGACAGATGAGACACCTGAAGGACAAGTGAGACACCTGAGGGACAGGTGAGACACCTGAGGGACAGGTGAGACACCTGAAGGACAAGTGAGACACCTGAGGGACAGGTGAGACACCTGAGGGACAGGTGAGCTTTGATTTCATCAGTCTGCGATGATGGAACAAGGAGGTTTGAGCCACTTAGAGACTGATGTTTACAGAAACCACTGAAAGAACTAGTTACAACCACAGCATTGATATGGTACTTTAAGGGTTAATAAATGTGTCAGTGGAGCTGCTGGACTTTTGTCATTTCCTCAACATCACATGTGGCCCTCTTTGAACACTCTTTGCACACACAGGACTGAGTTGTTGAAATGTGTACAATCAACAGGGTCTCTTTACGTTCCTCAGCCCTCATCCTCAGTCTGTGTTGACCTTGACATTCTCAGGTTGAAAGGCACAGAGTACACAGAAGGTAAAATCTCAACACAGCCGAACGCTCAAAGCACCCCCGTGCCCTGCAGAAGTGTGTTTATGTTTGACTCCTTTCTATGTTATCGTGCAGGTAGCAGAATGAAAACACCTCTTAAATATCTGCACCACCTTTAAATCTCTCACTGTCATGCCCGACTCACTCAGGCCATCTCGGTTTCATTGAAAACCAATCTGCCCATCAGTTATACAGTGGTGACAAACGTACACACATTCTTAAGATGACAAGCTCTGATTGATGAGTAAACAGAGACTCTGTGAGGAGCTGATTCAATAAGAGTTAAAACAACACAGACAGAGATGTTGCTCCCTGAAGGAATTTTCTTTTAACTTTTCAAGCCAACTGAACCTTGAGTTACAGAAGATTTTTAACCCTCAGGATCCCAAGCAGTTTCTGGACGTGTTTTGATTCTGTCACATTTTCACTCTCTGTGGTCTCATTTTCCTCATCAAACTGAAGTCCTGCTCCTCTATAGATTCAGGTCAACCATGACTATAGACTGATGGAACTCAGTTATGTCTTCATGCAGTGTGACAAAATTTAAAAGCTGTAAATCATTAGAGAAAAAGAAAAACAGAAATTAAATTCCTCTGATTTAAAGTTGAAGAAATAAGGAATTAGCGTCTACAGCTCATTTTCAGGTAGCCTGTAAGGAACAGAGGGAAAATCTTGGTGGTGTCTCTACATTCAAAGAATCTACAGATGTTGATGTTTGTAAATGTTTTTCCTGACTGTGGTCTGATTTTTCTCTGCAGTATGAAGTCCTGCTCCTCTCTGGGTTCAGGATAACTCAACAATGTCTCCTGAGCAGTTTAACGTCATCAGAATGAAACAATTATTACAACATTATTACAAGATATTTACTCTTTATAAAGTGTTTACAGTCAGTACTGTCACTGCTGTTTACACAGTTTACAGTCTACACTGCAGAGGCATCATGACCATCTGCAGAGAAGTTTCTGTCAGTAATGAGACAGAGAGCTGAGCAGCTCTGAGCACAAAGAAAGCTTAAAGGATTTCTGAAGTGTGACTACAGGGTGTATGTGGATCATTCAGGGCTTGATGAAAGCATTAATGAGCACTGAATTATTTGTTTTCCACAGAATTTATCTACAGAAAACCGTTTATTTTCTTCAAGTTTTCAAAGAAGACATGAGAATCAAAGTGATATTGATGTGACATGTTGCTAACATCACCCATATCATAAATATGAGAGAATAAGAACGTGCTGACTGCTGAAGAAGATACTATGGCTAAGATCCAAACCTTTTCTGCTCGACTCCTCTTTGGAAGATCAAAATCATAACCAGCCTCCCCTGCCTCTCACACATCGACTCAGAAACATACATGAGTGGCTGTTAACAGTGAAACACCATCAGACGTGTCCTTTGCTAACACTTTTCTATCTCTTTATCACTGTTAGGAACACGTCAGCTTCAGTTTGTGACATCCACGTTTATAAAGGGAGCAGTTTAACCCTTTAACTACCTCTGCTTTTAAACCCTTCAACTTTCACTTTTTAAATGCAAGGAATATGAAGTCTATTTAATTTTTAACCTTTGAATGTTCCATCCAAAAAAAATTCAATAAATAAATAAATAAGATTTTTTTTTGTATTTTTCCTGTGCTGTTGGGGCACTAAAATCAGAAACCACAAAATTTAGAAAAAATATTTTGAACTGTAGAGACGATTCAATCAAGTTTGACTCAGTTCAACACATTTTCAACAAGATATTGCAACTTAAAAAAATTCTCAACCAAACGGTTAAGCTGGAAGTTAAAGGGTTAAAGTGACGCTGCAACATTAATCTTCTAAAATGAGTCACCGTCCAGGTCAAGCAAAATCTTGTCTTTGTTAATGTGTGATGTTTGTTGTGGATTCATTGTTGTCCTTATTTTTATCTGTCAGTCTTTCTACACAGTTGTCCATTATTTGGGTCTACTTCGGCGTGCTTTTATGGCTCTAAAGACATTATTTTGAAAGTATACATTTTTGGGGCGTTGTATGTCTTCTATTTATCCAGATGATTTGTCTATTCCTTCATATGTAGTATTTGAAAAGTGTGCATCTGTTTTCTCTCTCTGCTGCACATCAATCAGACTTTGTTTTTAAAGCACCTGAGATTGAACCCTGGGGATACCACAATAAAGATTGCACTCAGGTCATGTAGCATGAGAACTATGGCCATTTTTTTCATTTTTTTTAGTCCACATTTTAACCTCAAATCATTTGTAATTTCTAGTGGAGCTGCCTCTGCACTGTGACTTTTGCAAAAAAAAAAAAAAAAAAAAAAAAAAAGGAGATTGATAACTTTCATCATTGCTAAAAGATTTCATAAAATAATTTAACTGATTGAAAAGAAGTTCTATTACTGAAAAATGTCAGGTTAGAAACTGGCCTGTAATGATCCAGTCCACAGACGCATCCCAGTTGTTTCCCTCATGAAGAGCTTTAAACCATGGTGGTTTTTAAAGCAGGAGGGAAAAACACTCATCTAAATAAATCAAGGTTAACAAAAAGCTCTATTCTTTAAAAAATGTCAGGATGGGTTAACTATTTCAGCATCAACCAGGTGAAACATCTCCAGTGTTTTCACATGAGCGAAAAAGTTTTAAGACTTTTTAAATCCATTCACTGTCTACAGGGTAGATTTAACAAATTATTCTGTTTGTTGGTGAAATTTGATCTCTAAGCGTGAAGAAAGATGAAGACTTTTCAAGGTTAACATACTTCATGGTTTAGAGTGTTAAAGATCAGTTAAATGTTTTTCATTACATTTAGTGCAGTTAATGAACCTTAAACGGACTGTATATATGGTTCATGCTAAACTCATTAAAATGCATGTTTTGCAGTTAAAGAATCTGTATTTCTTTCTGCAGCCTTACTTTGTTCCTATAGCCGAGTAACCTCTTCTTGTACCCTTATTAATCTATTTATCCTCGGACAAAAAGTCCTTCAAAGCACAGTGACGCTGAGATCTAATCACAGAGGAACACTCTGAGCACCCCTGTACCCGGGCCCAGCACAAACATCCCTCACTGATTGTCTATCTTTGCTCCCCTTTGCAGGCAGACAAGTGGAAACTTGTCTTAAAAGTCACGTGCCACCTAAAGATCTCTGACGGTTGTAAGCATGACCTGCAGTTCTTTTTTTTTTCCACTGATAAATCTTCTGACAGTTAACAGGCTTAAAGCATTGCTGCTCTTCAAACCCAGTTTACAGACTTGTTTAAAGGGAAGGTGGTTTTGTCTTTAAAGGGGATGACAGCAAAGTTTTCCCTGATTGCATGTTTTTATGTTTTGGTACAACCTCAGAATGGAATTTAAAGATGTACTGCCAACACAGCACAGTGTGTGAGCCATATTAAATAGATCAATGTGAATGGACACTTCCAGAGTTTTCACCACACGGCTCTGACTGATGATATCAAAGCATCTGTTGACTTTTTGTTGTTTTGAGGACAGCAAAGAAAAAAAATGTGCTCGATAAACCTCGTCTGTGTTTACTTGGATTAGGATGTGGTAAAAATCTAGATCAAAGCTCATGATTTACTTAGCCTAGTTTTCAGCCATGCAGTGACCCACTGTGCACAAGCATCTTTCTCTGTCTCTCTGCATGTTCTGCCTTTGGTTTGCTTTATTTTGTGTCCAATATTTTACAAAAGAACGCACAGGAATATTACCTTAACTCTTTTTTTGCTATTCATATAAAACATTTTCATTTATACAACATAATAAAACCAGTCCCTGAGACTGGACTAAGTGAAACTTTGTTTCCTCTCTCTCTCTCTCTCTCTCTCTCTCTCTCTCTCTGCTAATTTCACATGACCCCTTTTGCTGATGGAACCTTGAACTATTCTTCTTTCCAGATTTATACCGAAAAATTTAACAGCCATGATAAACTCTGTTGGTGTGATGATGAATCATAGAAACTGTGGTTTAAATCACATTAGCGTCTGGTGCTACTTTGTTACTTTCACGTTTTTCAGAATCTCTTAATGTAACTCTATGTCATTATTTATTTATTATAATATTTGCTTGCTATAGTTTTGCAGATTCTGATCACATAAAAACAAATTCTATGATAAGAACATGTGCATGAACTCTGGCTTTGGGTTATACTAACCAGTGTACGTTCTAGAACCATGCTCCTACACTTTTCTTCAAGTGCTGACTTCTTTTTAAAATGCATTCGTTGATTCATTTCACAATTTGTGAGATGGTCAGCAGGTGCAAAGTTTGGATTTTACCAGGGGTTGTGCCAGTTGTGGTTGATAACACTGAGGTGAGTGTACCTGTGTGAGAGCATGTGCTTAGGGTGGGGATTAGTCAGCAAAAAATAAAACATAAAATAGATTTTTGAGCAATTCACCTCAGTCTTTGACCCAAAACTAGACTTCAACTTAATTGTGATACATGAGGTTTAAATTACATATGTGATTATATGTCTACAAAGTGTCTTTACAATTTAAAAAAATGTATTATAAAAGCAAATGAACATACATATATGTTGAAATTGTTACTCAATGAGGAGTAGATATTAAAAGATCCACTTCTACCATCGTACAACACCTTCCTTATCTCCATGAATTTCTTGTGCCATACTCAAATTGATGGATGTGACAGTGGATCTCTTCCATACTGTAGTTTCTCTGAGTCTGTGTATTTGTGTCTTTTCTTCAGGAGACATTTTTAGGGCTTCATTCAACAGAACCTCTGTTATCAACAGGATACCTGAAATACACATATGAAATATGATTAAAAACTTTGACTGCAGGGGGGGGATCTGGTTAAGATCTCTCATCTTTGTCATTTATTTTTTTTAAATTGTAAAGACACTTTATGGACATCTCAGGGAAAAAAGAATAATCTATCTGTTTGATACAGTTCTGATTGCCTCCATAATTAAAACAAATCTTAATGAATTGGGATTTTTTTTCTCCTTTTCAAAAAGTGGGAGGAATTGAAATCTCAGCAATATGTGAGAAGAGTCCTATGAATGACTTCAATAAAAACAAAATCAGTCAAATAAAATCAATATGATAAGCTCTAATGAAAAAAGTAAAATCAAAGAATAATATAAAATCAGATAAAATGAGTTAAAATAAAATAAATATACAGTGCAGTGTGTTATCTGTAATTATATGGATGATCAATAAATTGTGTCCACTAATGTTAGACTGTTAAACATAGTTTGAGTTCAGTATTAGACCCACAGGGACATGAGTTGTTGTTTTATTGTCTGAAATGTTTCTCGTCAGTAGATGGCGCACCAGTCGTTTAGCATCCGTAGCACCAGCTGTTTCTCTTTCTCTTCGTCTGCTCCTCTTTTTAACCCTCTTTAAAATGACCTAGATTCCACTTTGTCCCCAAAGAATTGACAGAGCGTTGGTGAAAAAAAAAAAAAAAAAACTTTCTCCCTGTCTTTTGTTTTACAACTCATCGATGACCGATTGACTTCTCACGACGTCCTCACGGGCTGATCACGTTTCGGCTCGACCAATCAGGAGCGGCCTTGAAGCTCCGCGGTGCTATAAAAACAAGGTGGACGCACAGGGACAAGCAGGAATGAAAAACAATAGAGACATCCGCACAGACAACACGTCGAAAGGCTGTTTTAACCTCTTGATATATTTTTATACTTAACACACGGTAAGTCTCTGTCTCTGTTTGAACTGTTTGGGCTGGTTTCTGCTGCTGCTGCAGGCTTTTTCTCCAGGACGACATCCAGTTCCTGTTTCTGTGCTGCTGAAACTTCTTTGTTTTCACTGGCTGCTTTATTCCGTTAATTGTAACAGCAAACGATGTATACTTTGAGGTGTTCCACCACCTTTTGTCTTGTTTGAGCGTTTATTCACCGTGTTAGTCAGAGCAACAGATGGCAGAGTCACGACAAAGCATTTCATGTGTTGAGCTCTTTCAAAAACAACACAAACAAGAGGAGCTCCACATAACACTGAGAGGATGTATTTAAAATCAAATGCACACACACACACAGACACACACACAGACAGGATGGTTGATGCAGTGTTAGTATTAAAAAGGTATGCTTGGCAGGATGTAAACAGCTTTTAGTGCTGACTGAGGCTCTCCTTTGTTTTGGATATTGATTTGCATGCTCTCATCAGTGGCTTCATCTGAACTAGTCTGCGTCCGCTTCATGTTTTTCCTTGCAGTCCTGTTATTTATGTGCGTCCACACACAGAGGCTCCTCTGTTTCCACGCTTACCAGCTGCGCTTTTCCCCTCACAGCTTTTAGGGTCCAGAAAATGGCCACTTCAGCAAGTTCAAAGCTAAACAAAGCTGTTAAGCAGCAGTACATGGCTCTCCCTCAGGGAGACAAGGTCCAAGCTATGTACATCTGGATAGATGGAACTGGAGAGGGGCTTCGCTGCAAGACCAAGACACTGGATTTTGAACCGAAGACTGTTGAAGGTAAGATCTGGCTCAATGCCAACAGCATTATATAACAGAGATGGAGCTGTTTATAAGGAGATGAAACTGATTTGGGTCGTTTTCTTCATCAGAGATCCCAGAGTGGAACTTCGATGGCTCCAGCACCTTCCAGTCTGAGGGCTCAAACAGTGACATGTACCTGATCCCTGCAGCCATGTTCAGGGACCCTTTTAGAAAAGACCCAAACAAGCTGGTGCTTTGTGAGGTGCTCAAGTACAACCGCAAGCCAGACGGTAAACAAACAAGATAGCGTTTAAAATTCACAGTTTGAGCTGCCTTAGACTGTCCACTCATTCCTGTCATTGCTCCGACAGACCACAACCTGCGCCACACATGTAAACGGATCATGAGCATGGTGGAGAACAGCCACCCATGGTTTGGTATGGAGCAGGAGTACACCCTCCTGGGAACAGATGGACATCCTTTCGGCTGGCCCTCTAACGGCTTCCCAGGTCCACAGGGTGAGTATCTGATATCTGCCTGTTCTCACAGTTTGTTGAAGTGTAATTTAACCCAGCTGTGTTAATCTGCATTTTCTTTCCACCTGATTAGGCCCTTACTACTGTGGTGTGGGAGCAGACAAGGCCTACGGTCGAGACATTGTTGAGGCCCACTACAGAGCGTGCCTGTATGCTGGGGTTCAGATCTGTGGAACTAATGCTGAAGTCATGCCGGCTCAGGTAATGTCCTGTTTGTAAAAAAAACAAAGCAAAATATTATTTATTTTTTTTAAAAAAAGTGGACATTTCAGTGGTGTGAAAATGAGTCATTGATTACGTCTCTGTTTCAGTGGGAGTTCCAAGTTGGGCCGTGTGAAGGCATCAACATGGGCGACCATCTGTGGGTGGCTCGCTTCATCCTCCACAGAGTGTGTGAGGATTTCGGTGTGATCGTGTCATTTGACCCCAAGCCAATCTCTGGGAACTGGAACGGTGCCGGCTGCCACACCAACTTCAGCACGAAGGAGATGAGAGAAGATGGTGGACTCAAGTAAGCATAGTTTGTTTGTTTTGATTGTTAAAATGTTTTCAGTCTGTGGTTTGAGTGTGACAATAATTCACTCTCTTCTCTACAGAGTCATTGAGGAGGCAATCGAAAGGTTGGGAAAGAGGCACAGGTATCACATCCGGGCCTATGATCCCAAAGGGGGGCTCGACAACGCCAGAAGACTCACCGGTCACCATGAAACCTCAAACATCGACGAGTTCTCTGCCGGAGTGGCAAACCGCGGTGCCAGCATCCGCATACCTCGTGCTGTTGGGCAAGACAAGAAGGGCTACTTTGAGGACCGTCGCCCGTCTGCCAACTGCAACCCTTACATTGTCACTGAGTCTCTGGTTCGCACGTGTATACTGAAGGAGGAGGGCGAGCAGCCCACAGAATATGACAAGTGAACATTTTAAGACGGTGTCATGACCAGTACTGTATTTAGTCTTCACCATGTTAAGAATTGATCTGTACTTTTGTTTTTTTTACCTGATGGATGAAAGTATACCTGAGTCAAGTCTTTACCTTGGGCACCATCACTGCCCTTTTTGCCAACACATCTTGTCACCAAAGCTGATCATTTTGTATAACTAAAAAAAATTGTTACGTCTTAACTTGTACTAAGTGTTTGACTGCAGCAGGTTTTTGCTGTTGACATTGTTACTCTGTCCATAAAGATCCAAAGGCAACTGAATGTTTGCTCAGTCTCGGCCTTGTGTAGATAAGGTCAACATGTAAGCCAGATATTAGTTTGTGTTTTTTAAATTGCATGTCTTTTTTTTCCACATGTAATTGTCTCCTGTAAAACAAATAAATAGCTAACATTTTTACTTTTGGACTTGGACTCCTATTAATTCCACATCCTTATGAGGCCATATCAACATTTATCTCATGACATTTCATGGTAAAGTAGGTCTGAACTCTGAACTTTATCTTTAAGATATAACAAGTCAAACATAAGACCTGAGTTTCTTATAACTGCAACACACAAAAATGGCTTTAAGATGAAAAAAAATCCTGAATCAAGTTAACAAGAACATTTTTATTGTGATCAACAAGCAAATTTAATTCAACATTTGGATATTTTTACTCCTCACAAACAATTCTGGTCTTATTTGATCATTTTTTTTAGAAATAAGATGTTCATTTGGACTTGCATTGCAGATATGTCTTGTATAAAGTCTAACAGGCTGTTTTCACTAGAAATAAAACCAAAACACTCGGTTGCTTTGAAGTTTCTGCAGCAAAAAACAAGCAAACATAGAGGAGCAACAAAAATAACCAGAGACCAGTGAAGGTCAGAGGCAAAGTCCTCCATGCAGTTGCTACTTTGTCCTCTAACCTGCAATCATTGGGTGCATGCACGTTTCACATTCAGCTTTTCCATCAAACAGGGAAAAAAAGATTTGCATACAGAGTTCTGTCTTTTTTCAGGAATATGAAATATTAAAGTGGTTATATAAATATGGTGGAGAGTAACTTTTGCAGCATCTGTGGTGGAAGTTCCTGCTGTTTTAAGTTTTGTTCTTCAGTTATCTGTACGTGTCGAGCAGAGTCACAAACCTGTATTTGGCCTAAGAGTTAGTATCTGGGACAGATAAGGGTGGGTATCAAAAGTCTGCTTTAAACTCAATAAAACAACATGTTAGATGTTTGTTTAAATGTGTAGTTTGAATTTCTGTTGCTGTCATAGTATTTAATATGACATTTCTACCATTTTAACCAGTTCATGATTCAGTCCCATTAAACTTTCAAATGGTGTAATGGTGTAGTAGACTGATAAAATCATATTCAGCACAACTTTTTTGTGCAACATTCAATTTTTTATGAGAATCATTGGTTACACCAATTAACATTTATTAGTTTAACCAACTGATCACATCTTTACACAGGAACAGTGTGACTCCAGTCTGAGATGGATCAGATACACATGTTCCTGCCTCTATTAACAGGTCAGACTTTGTCTAATTGCACTATAATAAAGCTCTGTTTCCATCAAGCAAGTCAGTTCGTTTGTCTCAGAACAACACAAATTTTGCAGCATTTCCTTTGACTAAAACCTGGACAGGTCCCCAAATTACTGGACCGTACCATTTCACGTTTTGGTACCCAGAAGGTAGAGCTAGAAACGCTGCAGTCTGTTGATTGGTCAAAAGAATTTTCACTTCCGGTGCGACACAAAACCCTGCCATGTTTAGATCTACAGTTGACTTTGTGAAGATAACTTTTTTTGTTTGGAAAATGGCGTCATGAAACAGTTTACTGAGTTGTGTTTTTCTTGTGGGGAACGCAACCAGGACCAGACTTTACTGATCTGACCCGTACCAAGCTGTACTGATCCATACCAGACTACTTGAAGGAAATGGGACTTTAGGGGAACACTTATGTCGACATCCTAAGCTGAACCTATTGGCCTATTAAAGACATAGCAACCTAGTGTGGTGCAAAGTCACTTCTAACAGACCCCCCCGTCTGTTAGAAGTGACTTTGCACCACACTACACATCCAAGAGCTCTGTTTGTCACCTCCTCTTGATCGATCCTCACCAATGAGAGTCAAGCAGGTCCTGATCATAAAATACAAAATTTGCGACTTAAATTAGTGCAAAGAGTCAGAGCGAGATTAAGGAGGCAACAGGAAGTCTCTGTTTCAAATCTCACTGGAGTCTGAGACAGCTGCAGTTACAGTATGTACACATCACGTGGTAATAATTAGTACATGTCATCAGCATTAAGGTTGGAATGTTTAACAAAAACCCCTCTCGCTTAACCCCAAAATGCACCACTCATCAAGACTGAGAAGTAGGTTAAGTGAATGTCTGTTGGCACGTGAGGAAACATCAGACCTTCAAACGGGTTTCTGTACATCAGTCATTCCCTGAAGGTAGTGACAACATGCACATGAGGGGCCCCACTGACTGCTCACGGTTTGCTGGTGTCTGCTGCAGGTCACCTGAGCCATGTGCATGTGTGTATTTGTGTGCATGTGCCTGTAACTCTCATCCTGGTATGCTGTTTTGACAAACGCCCTGATAACCTATGCACTGCTTCTTAAAGTAGGCCAGCAGTGGGGGGGGAAAAAAGGGTTTTCTCTCTAATCCATTCAGGGTTTGAAAAGCAAACAGGGTGGGGGGGTCTGGGCTTTATTTTCAGCAGTTATTTTCACAGGACTGTGTAATTTGCTGAATCACAGGAGCTCTTTTAACATCGGATGTAGCTCACTCTGATGTTTTTAGTAACTTCCACAGTCTGAGTCACTCAATGTGTCACACCATGTGGTGCGTGTCTTTGTTAAAGTGCTGCAACAAACTGGATTGAAAACAGGTGAAAGAAGAAAACTGAGTGAAGCGATGACTCTGAGTCACATTTTCACTTTCACTTTCATTAACTTTTTCCTTCCGACTTTTTTCTGGATGTGCAACATGTTTGAGCTTCGTGTTATCAAAGAACATCCAGTCCTTTCAAAAGATTTACAAAGTTTGCAGTTTGAAAAATGCAAATAATTATCTCCAACGACTGCTCTGATCTACCTTCACTGTACTCCACTATGTGAATTTGTGTGTTTAATGTTATTTCTAACAATTTAGCATTTAGCTGGCATTAATAGAGAACAATGAGATGTGTGAGTCTACTTTGTTGAAGAAGCTTGGAGCTGCGCTGACTGAGGTGTGACCTAGAAACCTTTGGACCTCACGTTTCACTTCTTTTATCACCGTGTCAAACTAAGTCCACTTGAGTTTGACACTGACCCCAGGGTCAACTCGGGACATATTTTTACAGTGGCCTGATAGCAGTCTGTGACAGACGCAATTAATGTGCTGTACATAAAAAAATAAAAAGGTGATCCTTAAATTAAAATACAGTACAACACAAAGAAAAACCACATGCTGAAAAAAGCACCATGAAAAACAACCTACAGACCTTTTTGCACTAACCCATATCTGCTCTGTGGCTCATGGGAACATCTGGTTCATCTCAAGATACTCTGGTTACCAAATAATTTTAGAGATGTGGTTGTTTGTTGTCTCAAGGCAGATTTGGACTGAGGCTATCATCAATAATCTCTACTAAAAAGTAGAGCACAAAGAGTAAATAGTGTCAAATTTGCTCATTTGGTCTGTGACTATGTAAAGAACTTGATCCAAATGAAGGTAGAACCAGAGTTTTACAACTCAAACAAGGCAGTTGGACACAGTCCAGTTTCCTTGTTCGAGTCGTCAGAATAACCATGACCTGAATGAATGAGAATCTACGTGGGAAAACCAGAGTTTGTGTCCTCACAGTGAAAATATAAATGTAAAAATTTTGAACTAGAAAATTTACCAGAATTTCAGAAATTACAAAACAAAATGTTAAAATGCCACCAGGGTCCTTGTAAAGGTTGTTATAGGACTTAGAGTTGTTCACTCAAAGAGGAGGTATTGAGTTTTTATATAGGCTTTATTCTGTCCCTCTGCTGCCCCTTTATTATTTGTTCATCATTTACAGCTAAAAAAAAAAAACCCTCTATTTTTCTCACACTGGTGTTTTAGAGGCCATGACACAACAACGTTTTTAGGCTGAAACGCAAAGGTATTAATGCATTTCAGCTTCTCGTTTACACAGAAACAGCATTTTAGCTGACCTAAAACACAATTCATTTTAAAACATCCTCCAGAGGGAAATTTTTCTGATACGCTACATCATCCATTGCCATGTAAACTCCAAGCCGGAGTTTTCATCGGAAACGCTGACGTCATGCTCCACTATGGCGTGCACATTCCATTCTCATTGTTGGACTTTTTTACTGCCATGCGTGAAACAGACAACAACAACGGTTCAATGACAAACTACTATGTTGGGCTTGTGCTGCTGACTGCCTTTCAACAAAATGTGCATCTGTTGCTCCACTTCTGCACTCAGATAAAAAGCATTGAATATATACACCAGATGATCAGCCAACGTCTTTGTTGGCGGCAGACTACCAAAAGATTTTTTTTTTTTAATTTCTTTTATTTACCCCCCTTGTCTGCATATGTCCTTCAAGTTGAGCACTGTGTCCACTGTCACTGATGAAAGACCAATGCGTTTTTTTATTACAGAGAAACAAAAATAGTTATGATTCATTGCTGTTAGTGACCATCACCAGCTCTCCCTCTAGGCTACTCCATCAAATCAAACTTTATTCATTCTCCGATGTGAGCTGGAGGGGAGGGCCATGCTACACCACAATCTGAAAAAAGTTAAATAAGTGACAGATAGGACGAGACAAGAGGATGAAAAAGGATTTCAAAAAAAGGGGGAGAGGACAGACAGGGAAGAGGACAGGCAGGTAATGTTGACAATAGCAGTCCAGGTGCTGTGCTGTTCTAAGTACAATTCAAAGAGTAACGGCTGTTAGAAACCCAGGAACACCACAGAAGTAGGATCCTGAAAGTAGTGCATGGGTCAACAGATGTGAGGGTCTTGTAAAAATAGTAAAATGTCATCCGCATACAAACTGATTTTGTGCTGTATTTGGGGCGTTTGAATTCCTTTAATGCAGATATTCTGGCTGATGGCTGCAGCAAGGGGCTCTATGAAGATGGTGAATAGAGAAGGAGAGAGAGGGCATCCCTGCCTTGTTCCCCTGTGCAGTGTAAAACTTTGTGAGGTTAATCCATTGGTGGTGACAGTAGCTGAGGGAGCCGTGTACAGAGTCTTGATCCAGTGAATAAATGAATCCACAAAGCCAAATTTATCTAGTGTGGAGAAGAGAGTTTTCCAGTTTACCATGTCAAAGGCTTTTTCTGCATCTAAGGTTGCTGTGATGGTGTCTTCCTGTTGTTATGATGAGAAATGGATTAAGATGAATAGTCAACATGTTATTGGATGCCTGTCTACCATTGATGAAGCCGGTCTGATCGTGGTGAATTATGAAAGGAGTTATTTCTTCCAACCTGTGTGCTAGGGCTTTACTGATGATTCTTATATCTACACTGATTAAAGTGATTGGACGATAATTTGATGGAAAAGTTGGATCTTTGTCTGGTTTTTGGATGAGTGAAATTTCGTCTGTATTTATGTGTGTTGGAAATCCAGATTTTTGTTTTATTTTAATAATTGCTTTCATGAAGAGTGGGGATAGAATAGGCCAGATGTGTTTGTAAAATTGAGCAGGGAAGCCATCAAGACCTGGTGCTTTGTTGTTTGGCATGAGGTTTAGGGCTGTGGAGAGTTTTGTTTCTGTTATTGGTGAGTCTAGTGCATTGGACTGTTCTGGATCTATCTGTGGGAGTACAATTTTATTGAGAAATGAGTCGATGTCTTCCTGCCTTGGTTCGTCTTGAGATGAGTACAGATTGGCATAAAAGTTTTTGGATATTTCATTTGTTTCCTGAGGTGAATTGGTAGGCTTCCCTAATGAGTTCTTCATGGTTGTGATTGTTGTCCTCTCTTTGTTTTGTTTCATAAGATTTGCTAAATATTCACCTGATTTGTTGTTATGATGGAAATTTTCTTGTCTGAGTCTGTGAATTCAAAATTGAGTTTTCTTATTCATGATCTCATTCAGTTGGAACTGATATTTTCTTAATTCTTTCTGGGTTTCTTCTTCTTGGGTTACTGGCATTCAGTGTTTTCAGTAGTTTTATTTTTAGTTCTAGTTTCTCTTCATGTTCCTTTCCCTTTTTTTTTATGAACGGAGAATGATACGATTTTACCTTGTAGAACTGCTTTACTTGTTTCCCACAGAATGGTGGGTGAGGTCTCTGGGAAGCAGGCCCACTCTGGGTCTTTAGGGAGGGATGAGTTGAAACGCCATTTAGTGAAGCATTTTGGTTGGTTAATAGGGTTCCCCCTGAGTGTTACTGGGGCATGATCACTAATAATTATGGGGTGAATTTTCAAATTTGAGATTTCTGGTATGATTACTGTCCAGAAAGAGGTCAATGCATGAGTAGGAATGGTGGACTGGTGAGTAGAATGAGTATTCTCTTAGAGTGGGGTGCTGTAGACGCCAGCTATCACCAAGACCAATATCACTCATGAACTGTTTTATGGTACTGGTAGATTGCCAGGTGCAGTTAGTGTCAGTTTTATTAGATCTGTCAACTGCTGGGTCCATAGCTGTGTTGAAATCGCCTCCTGTTATTACTGGGCAGTTAGAAAAAAATGATAAGGAGTAAAAGAAGTTATGAAAAAAGGACGGATCATCAGTGTTTGGGCCATATATATTACCACTTGTTACTGAGCTATTGTTGATTGATATATTAATGATTATAAAACGTCCTTCAGGGTCTATGATGGTTCTGTTATGGACAAATCAGATGTTTTTATTTATCAGGATACACACACTTCTTTGTTTTGAGTTATAGTGAGCTGAGAATCTGTGAGTAAACTGTGGTGACTGTAATTTGTCGTGGTCTGTATCTGACAGGTGTGTTTCTTGTAATAAGCAAATGTCTGCTTTTAGCTTATTGAGGTGATTAAATATTAGTGTGTGTGTGTGTGTGTGTGTGCTGCTTTGAAAGTATCTCATGATGGGCATAGCAGGACCTGTAACACAGGGCAGAGTAGCACAAACAAGAACACTAAAACAACAAAACAAGCAGCGGGAACATACACAGCAATAACAACAACAACGATAACAACAAAACCAGCAGCAGGGCAAAATGCCTTAACAATACAGGGTTGAGAGACTTGTGTGCAAAGAATGTATTTATCTATATATAAACAATAACCCGAGTTTCCTTGACCAAGTGTCATAGAGAGAGAGGGTGGGTGAGAGAGAGAGAGAGAAATGACGGCTCTCCTACCTTCGTTCATCTTCTGGGTCAGGGTCAAGTAGAGTTGGCATGTTTATGTCCTAAGTGGTGAACTCAGTGAAATGAGGTATTGTTGACAGTGTCCAGGGAAAGTTTGATTTGTCTAACCATGAAGTCCTTTATTAATTTCTCGGTTTCAACGGTGGATGACCCGGGGATTCCGTAAAGGTGACCAAAAGACTTTGCAGTTACTTTGCCAAACAAACCTGATATACTACAGCATATTCAGTCCATCACTGTGTAAATGCAGATTTTTTTTTTTCTTTGCATTTTCAAGTGAAACGCTGTGAAGCATTGTGTAAACGGGCCTCTTAGGATGCAGTCACACTGGCCATTGGAGCTGTATTCAGGCACGATTGCCATTCTGCAGTGCTGTTCCCAATGCTCCAATATGAAGCAGACTTTAGGCACACCCACGGCCCGCCCATGTCACCTTGTCTGTTTACATAAAGTGCAGTCTTATCAGAGTCAGCACAATGAGACACAGAGAACAGGACTATGATTTTTGTGACTTTTTAGCTCATGTTAAGCCGTTTTGGTCCAACACAGCCCTCATACACCCCCACACACATACTTGCCAAGCAAGCTGGACCTTAAGGTTGAAGCGTGCTTGGGCACAGTATGTATGAGCAGCACAAGCACGTATACGCAGCGAGGACGTGATGTATAATCCAAAATCGCTGCGACTGTTCCTCGGACAATCGTTCTAAACTACAACGGAGCTGTTAGAGGGCTGTGTCTGACCAAAATAACTGAACATGAGCCAGAAGTAACTAAAGTCATGTTCTCTGTGTTCTCCACACAGACTGTATAATTAATACACGTAGTCTCCACGACGTCACCCGTCTGTTTCTGAAAAAGATTTTTGAAGAAAAACAGCCGGCGCGGCCATATTGGAAATGAGGCAGGCTGTGAGTTTTCACAGTAACATCCATGGGGCACCCGTTAGTCACATGAGCTGAGCTGTGCCAGAGTTAGAAAAAAATTCACCCCCTGTACAGTACGTGCCCTTAGTGAAGTTAACAATTCAGACAGGAGACATTTTTTTGTACCAGGCTGTAAAGATGTTTAATTCTGCTGTGAAAACAGCTTTTTTTTTGGCTTGGTGTGTTTGTGACTTCCTGTACTCCTGGAGCCAGCCTCAAGTGGACACTCAATGAACTGCAGATTTTAGCACTTCAGCATTGTCTCAGCATTGGAGGTTGCAACTTGGTTATCCATCATGCTGACTCTAATGAGACTGCTCTTCATGGTGATGTAGGGGGGTCATGCGTGTGTCGTATTACTATGTGATGTGTGTGTGTGATATGTAAAAGAGGCAGTCATGCTTAAGTCTGGTTCATATCAGAAGTGTGACCGCAGCCAGCTGGGGAATGGTGCTGCAGGGGGCCTACTGTGCTTGAGAACAACACAGTACAGATGACAGGAGTGACCTCACCCTTCAGCCTGGCTCACAATACTGGATTCTCAGACCGATTTGACCCGACTCAACCTTTCCAACAATCAGGGAGAAATCTGGTCTGACACAAAAGTCGGCCCCGATCATCGGCCCAGATTGTCTTCTGCCGAGAGCGAGTGACGGATCAATCTTAAGCTCCATGATCAGCTGGCAGACTTGTCAGAGACTTGTTTCTGTGTAAACGCAGATTTTTATCACTATGTTTTTTGCATTTTCAGGTGAACGGCCCCACAGGTTCCCCGCTCCACAAACCTCCTTCCCATTTTTGGCCCTCTGGACTCAGAGCTATCAGCAGACCTTGGTGTTTGAGGCCTTCTCCTCCTATGGCCATGGTCACACTGGCCATTTGTACCATGCCCAAGCACACTTCAACCCGAAAGTCCAGTTCATTTGGCCAGTGTAGAATGAACTGGTTTCAGCTGACTTTTACCAGAACATTTCAACAAATTATTTTCTTCTCACACAACACGGCACTGTAACTTTAATAATTCTATTCTTCAACTGTTTTATTATAATTCAAAAAGTAATGTTTTCCATTTATTTTTCTTTGCTTTGACTCTAATTGGCTTGTTTTAATGTCTTTTAAAGTCTTTTGATGTCTTGTGCGAAGCACCTTGAACTGCCTTGTTGCCAAAATGTGCAGTAACCATCTCACCATGTCTTTTGAACATGTTCTGGTCAGCTCAGCTTATTTCACTTAACTTTCATGACTGTACACTTTCTTAAACATCATAAAGTTCTTCTTTCATGTATGTAACCGTATTTCCTTGCAGCCATGTGACACCAGTCTTGAAACACACCACATTTGATTTAGTGCAGAACTTACTGCAGCATGTTGAAATCATGTTACCTGATGAATTACACCTTGAATCATGTCCATGAAAATGATTCACAGATCCCAAGGAGACATCTACAGTGGACAGTGAAAGCTTACAGAACTGCAGCTTAAGAAAGCACATGCAGAAAGACAAAACACGAGAAAATTAACACACTGCAAATAGACTGCAATACAAGGAAGAGTTTCCAGAGGACACTTAAAAGTGATGCACATGTCCATTATTAGCCTTTATGCTAATATCTGAATCATGTGATCACAATGTTAAAATAAATCAAAAACACTTTTATCTTAATTTCCAACATCGCTGACGGAAAAAGAACCTCAACAGGGCTGTGACTCAAAATCTGCGTCGACAACTGGCATGTCGGGACGTGTGCATCACTTTTCAGAGTCCTCTGAAAAACACTTCCCTTGTGTTGTGGTCTTTGCAGCGTATTTTCTAAATGCTGCTCAGGCGTTGTCAAATTGATGAAGATGTTTTCTTAATTTGTTGGTGTTTTGTCTTTTTGAGCGTTTTCTCTTCAAGTCCGTGTAAAGCAAAATCAGCTATTTTGTTTTAAACACTTACAAAAGGTCAAAAATGTATTTCCTTAAAACATGTCAAAGGTCATCAACCATTTAGGGTTTAATCGTAGAGCTCGGCTTCACAAACTGTGTTTAAAGTTTCTGTGTTCAGGGTTTAATGGGCGGGTCAGAAATCTTAGTTGCGTTACGTCACTGAGCCATCATTAGCATAACCCCGCCCCCTGCTGCTGCCAGCAGTGGTCAGCTGTATAGATGAAAGGCAACTGGAAACTGATAACCACCAGCAGAAGTAGTTATCTGTCATATACCCACAGGCTTCTGAAGAAACAGGTGGATTGATAGTCTAACTGTATTTGTCCAGGCTATAACGTTACTCGTCAGTAATCCATGTTGCTGAATGTGATAAATGGAGAAATAAATGATCATTCTGATGGAGACTGTGAGGAAGAGGCTGAGCTCCATCAGTGTCTGACTCAGAGTCAGTTTCTGCCTCTGATGGATCAAACAGGTAGAGCTGGCTCCGTCCCATCACGCTGCTAGAGTTAGCTTCCATTGTTACTGTAGGTAACGTCTTCGTACAGTACACAGAGGTGGCTCCCCTCCGGCATGTGGGCGTGGCTTAATGCCTTCAACTGACACGCCCCCAGCGTTCCACAGCAGAAAGAAGTGCTTATTTACATGATTTTAAGACCTAATTTTATATACTTGGAAATTTTTTAATCTTTCAGATTTGGCTCAGTGGTCAATGACACATGTTTCTATGGTGTGACAAACACAAATTTACTTCTGCTTTACATAGACTTTAAAATTTGAAGTGCTGTGAGCTCTGTGTACATCTTATAAAAAAAAAAAAAAAAGTTGAATCATTTTATTCCTTTTTACCAGAAAACAAGACAACATTTTCTGAAAACAAACTGTATTGAGAGAGGCTAATGACACATGTCAAAGAAGGCCTGAAGAAGAGGAAATCAATCCAAAGACCTGTATGTATTGTACCTATTGTACCGCATGTTTACTGTTTTGCAGCCTCATGAAAAGCTGGTATTGTGTTACGCCCATAGCCCCTCCTCATGTCATCTGAGCACACACTACTGTACACCACTCAAAGGGAGGAAGCGTGTGAATGTGCTTCTCTGCAACAATATGAAGATTAACACAGATTTTCAAAACAAGATAACCTTGGATGAAACATAGAACATAGACAGGGTCTCACATAGAGCTTTGAGCCTGGTTTCCATGGCAGCTGGAGTCTTTCTCTGTGGCAGCAAGGTGGGGGTGGGGCTTTATAGAGGCTATTACATAACAACAGGCAGGTCAAGTATATGTATAATGCACTCAACAAAGAAAGTCAATGCTTTTTCCAAACAAGCAGAGCAGTTTCATAAGTTCTGCAGTCTGCTGTTGCCCTTTACCTCACACAATACAGACTATTCATGGTAATAATGAAACATATGAACTCATGCTTAACTCATGCCTCATGCTTAATCAAGAACCTCGAGTCGGCACAGTAAATGAAGCACCATCCTCAGCAGGTTAGCTCTAATCTCGTCACGAGTGCAGATGTGTCTGTTTGAGTGGCCCTTTACCCTCAGCTATCAGTGCTGTTATAAGTGACAACAGGCTGCTTTCTGTGCCACCCTTCCTCTTCCCAAAGTGGGCTTGGAGGCACAAAAAGTGTTGCGGCTCGGCAGATGTGACGGTCGGAAACTCGAGCAGCTGTGAAAGCAGAAGTGCACAGTGAGACGTTGAGGTCAGAGAAGCTCTCTGAGAGAACGCTGAGAAAAGTTATTAAAAAAAAAAAAAATCAGCTGAATTTGGCAAACTGCCTCTGCTGACGCTATTTGAAAGTAAAATTTCTGTCAGGAAATGCATGCTGCGCAGAATTAATGAAATACTTCCTCTGACAGGACAATGGATACAGAGAATTTAATCTGGTTAAATCCACTTTCAATCCCCGCCCCCTAATAAAAAAAAAAAACAGTGTTTATAAAACAAATTCCTTGTGTGTCCTTTCATATTTAGTTTGGCTGTCTGAGCTGCATCTCAAGTGACCCACCAAAAGAACACTCAGTGATGGAGGAACTGAGGGAGCAGGGTCTCGGGTTACTGACCTGAGAATACAGTCCATTCATGCTGCCATGATTATCCCATCCCAAAACAGTCCCCTGACATGAGCAACAAAAACAGCTTTTTCTTCACATCTCTGTGCAAAAACACATTTAAAGAATGAACTTAACTTCTAAAAAACAGCATACAGACAATCCCTCATAATGTGTCCGACTCAATGAAACAAAGCTGGAATAGGATCATTTATTTACATGCGAACTGGTGACTTTCTTGCAGTGAGACCACTGTGCAGCCCTGAAATAGTATTAAGCTTGAATAGATTATTTTTACATGACGTCATCAACTCAGAAGTCAGCCATGTTGACGGCACTGCCACAAGAGAATTATTGTCTCACAAATGTTAAATTATTGCCATGTTTTTTACTGCAGAAAAAAAAAAAATCTCAAATACTTTCAACTACCAAAAATGCTCACAGATAGGGGTGAGGTCAACATTTCCAAAACAAAAATCTAGACAATGTTTGAGTCTGTTCACAGCATCTCTTGTTCCAGGCACTCATGCTGACATTGATGCGACTGAGACTTAATGTTTCAGCAACCTTCCTGTCTTATTTGTTTAATGTGTTCACAGCTACTGCTTCTAAGGTGTTCACTGATGCCATCAATGCCACATTTATTCAAATGAAACCACTCATAATGTGGCCAGAAAGAGAACAGTTGGGGGAAAAAAACTCTATGCCAGTGCGGTTCAGAAAACACTTTTGGAAGAAATGTGCTGTTATTACTGATTGTTTTGAGCTTTGGTCTTCATACAAGCACCCTATAGCACAGTCACATTTCTGGTATGACTCCACAGGGCTCAGTCTCATTCAGTTCAAGTGTTAGTTATGGGCCAGGAGTGAAAACAAGGTAGTAAAAAATATCTGGATCAGATATGAAGGGATGAACCACAGGTTCTTTGTTCTTTCATTAAATTGATGCTAACTGGTATGGGTCTCTTCTGCCTGTTAGCTGTAGTTTCTCACAGGATCACTCTTTATACTGCCGGCCAAGCCCTTCTCAATAAGTTTTAGTTTGCTCTGTGTGTTTTTCAACATTTGTTTATAAGACATCTGAAAATCATATTTGACTGTGCACTTCTATTGTGCCCCAAACTATGACATCAGTGCAAACACTCTATAAGACAACAGAAAAGAGGCTGCTGACAGGCAGTGGTTAGCTTAGCCGAACATTAAGACTGAAGGGTTACAGCTAGCCAATGGCTTCCCAGCATCTTAAGAGGCGACTCAGGGTTTAAATTCCCCATAAAGAGACAGACATGAGAGAAACTACAAGTCTAAAGCTAAGCAGTTAGGCTAAGCATCTCTGTTCTGTAGCTTCACATTTTAGGTGACGACTTCAACATCTCTGGAAATATGTCTGTTTTTATGACATAATATGAAAAATGTAATATGCTTGACCCTTTTTCTTTACAATGAGATGCGCGTGGTTGGCTACCTGAGAGTAACTAATAAGGTTAGCATCATTCTTCTATCTTTTGAAGAAATATAAACCTGACGTTAAGAGACCTTAGTTCATCATGACTTGGATCAACAGGAAACAGCTTTTTTATCCAGTGGAAACCTCTGTCATTAAACAATGAAGCAAATACAGAAGAGCAAAAATCTGCAGCTCCTTCAGTGGCCAGCTGCAGAAAAAAAAAAAACGAAGCTAAAAACACACTAAGAAAAAACAAGGCAATTTTTTTTGCAGCGTTAATAAACATGTTTACAGCCTGGTTCAAAAACAGTTTGAGTCTGAATTGCTCATTTTTCTGTCAGCGCACACTTTACAGGGGTGATTTTTTTTTCTGTTAATTTTAATTTCATAGTAAAAATGTAACCAAAAATGAACTGTTACAAAATGATACACACACACACACACACACACACACACACATACACACACACACACACACACACACACACACACACACACACACACATACACACACACACACACACACACACACACACACACACACACACACACACACACACACACAAGCACACACTTGGGTTTATTAAACTTAAAAGTTTTGCCCTTTAAAGGGCATGGCTGGTTGACTGACAGGTGGGTACCTTGTAGCTGTCATATAGAGCCTAATCTCTGACTCCTTACCTCATTCTAACTTAAAGGAAGCTAGGCTGAGTTTAGCATTTGCAATATGGCCCCCACTGACAACAAGAGGATTTAAACTCACTATTATAAAGAACAGCTGACGTCACAGAGACTACATCCATAAATTATACAGACTACAGCTACAGCAGCCAAATAATCTCTTGTGATAACAGATTTACAGCCTCATTCTGAAAACAGTTTGGGGTGTCCAGCTCATTTATTTATTTGTAGCCAGTAAGTTGGAGAAATTTATTTTTATGACACATCCATTAAGATAAAATCAAAGGTAGGTGTTATACATGGTTTTGTTTCTTTAGGGGCGTGACTGAGTCCATGGAGAAGCGGATGTTCTGTATCTGTTCATGAGCTTTGTCTTTTCTGAACTCGGCTCTTTGATCTAGACTGACAGGAAGTGAGGTTGAATCTGAAAATAGGGCTCTGTGCGTGTTTTATAACTCTTTTTTCCCCCTTGGTGTGTCTCTCTTGGTACAGCTGATTGCTGTATTGTTCTTGGCCTAATTTGACCTGGTATGTGTACAGAGTGTAAACATTGACTCAGTTCTCAAACCAGAAACCATGACCTTTTCCTCAGCATAACCAAATAAGCTCAGCAGAGGTTCAAGCAGGAGGACTTTCTCTGTTCATTCATCGGTCATATCGCTGTGTTTTTACATCCTCTTTCTCTTCTGTCTCTTCATTTGTTTGCTGTGCAGTTGTTTTCACCAAACCTCATCATCATTTAAAAAGTGAGACCTCTTGATTAGGCCTCATTACCAAAGACATTTTCATCCTTTTATGAATCTTGTAGAATAAGATGAGATGAGATGAGATGAGATGAGATGAGATGAGATGACATAAGATAAGATAAGATAAGATAAGATAAGATAAGATAAGATAAGATAAGATAAGATAAGATAAGATAAGATAAGATGAGATGAGATGACATAAGATAAGATAAGATAAGATAAGATAAGATAAGATGAGATGAGATGAGATGAGATGAGATGAGATGAGATAAGATAAGATAAGACAAAAGCTGAGCTGAGATGAGATGAGATGAGATAAGATAAGACAAAAGCTGAGATAAGATAAGATAAGATAAGATAAGATAAGATAAGATAAGATAAGATAAGATAAGATAAGATAAGATAAGATAAGATAAGATGAGATGAGATGAGATAAGAACTTATTGATCCCCAGGGGGAAATTCTTTCCCTGCAGCTTACAGCATGTGAAACAGGGCAGTGAAATACAGTGCAAGGTACAATAGACTAGCTAACTTTAACAACAAGATAAGTAAATAAAAGTAAATTGGAATAAATCGGAGCAGACGATTAACAAAAGTATCAATAGGATTACTAAAATATAAAAGATAAATATGAGTTTTTACAAGATGTATGTACAAGAGGCAGAAGTTAAAAGAAATTATTATTTAATTTGCAAGAAAGTATATGTAGTACATATACTTTGGATCATTTGACCTAACAAAAATGGATCCATGTCAAGCAGCAACATTGGGTAGAGAAAAATGAAGCCTATGATGAAGTGCTAAAAGTGTCTGTTCATGGAAAATCCACTAGAGGCTGGCTGCAGAGAGACCGGAAGTCACAAACACATCAAGCCAAAAAAAACAACAACAGACTTTTAAGCATTAAAAACATATTTACAGCCTGGTTCAAAAACGCTTGGGTCTGAAACGCTAATTTCACTATCAGCACACACTGTACAGTGAGTGAATTTTTTTTCTGTCTCAGCAGTATATTAGATATTAGGATTATGGGTTTGTCCAATCAGAGGCTGAGCTCAGCTCACGTGACTGAAGGACACCCTATAGCTGTTAGAAAGGAAGCTCAAAGTCTGCATCATATCCAAGATGGCTCTGTCCAATGATTGGCTGCATTTGACTGTTTCAGGAACAGACGGGTGACTTCACAGAGACTACGTCCATGTTTCAAAGTCACTGTGAAGGTTATATAAGTGATATAGATATTATAAATAGTTTAACTTTTATATTTTTGCCTGTTTATAATTCACAATTTAGTGAATTAGAGTTTCTGTAATCGGGTTGGATTTTTCCATCACACCGGCCTGCAAAGTTTAGCAGTATGAAGTGAGTTGACTGAGTGAGAAGCAAGATCTGTCCTTTTTCTCTGCTGATAAGTATTTCTGTGATTTATTTAGTCGTGATGGTGGACACTGGAGCTGGACTGTCAGAAAAAAGGAGGTCAGAGCAGAGGAAAGCTGAACGGGGCACTGACAGAGCACAGGTTATAACACTGGTTAAGCTGTTTGTGCAGTTGACTGCAGTGGTCTCTGCTAAATTTAGGAAAACACCGACGGGTAAAGAAAGCTGGATTGTGTGTCAACAGAAAGGAGTTTCAGGTTAAAGTAAAGGGGAAATACTTTACAGCCTTATCACGTTTTCCATCCAAATATGAATGATTATTAAAGCTTAGTCGCCCCAGAGTTTAAAACATGTCACTCTATCTGCTGTTTGTTTCATCCTAAACTGTGGTGCACAGGACACTTGAGAAGCTGAAAAAGTGTCAACTTTCACCCACTTTTAACCTCGGGGTTCTCTGGATCAGACCAGACACTTCTTCCCTGTTTTTTTTTCCTTTTTTTTTCTGTGTCCTGTTTTGCTGAGCTCAGTGATGTTGAAGTGAAGTTGCCAGAAACTAGGACAAACAGACCATGCATTTTTTTTCTCTCCTCCTCATGTGTGTACATGTTGGATACATAAGTCTGTTTCTGTTGCTGTTGTTGTATTTAGGAAAAAATGTGAAAAAAAATCTAGCTTTGTTTTTAAAATTCAGTCATCAGATCTTTTGCATGACATATTTTTAAAATGACTCAATGTCACAGTCAAACCATGCAGGACGAACTAATCAAGAGAAAAGACTCTTACTGAAGAAACAAGATCCTTCAGACGGTCAGTGCAAACAGGTCTGATTAGTTTCAAACCTGAAGCACTTTTTCATGATTTGTTTACTTGATCTTTTTTTTTCTGGGCTGTTTTTCTCCATGGTACTCAAGCTCTATTCCTCCTCCCCCACAGTCAGATCCCACCCTGCGCTTTACAAGCCCCCCATTCCAAGACCTCTAGGAAAGCAACACCACCCCCATCCCCAGTGACAAAGATAGTGGAATTTTACAAAGGTCACACGAGTAAGCACAGGGTGAGAAAAAAACACGAGTCACTCTTCAGGCCTGACGATAGTGTTTCCCCGTAGAAACACTTTAAACAGCAGGTCTGGTAAACAGTACCTCACACTCCACCTTCAGGACCATTCTGCAGAAAGTTTTAAAGGAAAGAAAAACATACTCATCAATCATTCATATTATCTAAACAGGTATGTTTTTAAAGCAATCATCACCTCAGCTGAAAACCCAGTGTGTGTGCAAACATCTGCAAGTTTTGATCAAAGAACTGCTCATTAAGTATATATATATAAAAAAAAACATTTGTATAACACATAGGGAAGGTCAACTAGTTCTTTCATTCATCTGCAGGTTTTTAATAATTTAGAAGCCAGTGATCCAAAAAGTCTGCAGACACAAAGCAAACCTGTATGTACTTCCAAATAAAACACAAGTCACAATCAAGTACCCATGACTCTGGATATTTATTTATATCTCTAAATATTTCAGAGCTTTCTGATAAGTGATGTAAGCTGCAGCTGAGAGTCACTTAATACAGCTTCATCAGCTGGTGTGAGGAAACTGCTGTCCATCACCTCTAACTGTCCTCATGTCCTGATTTGATCATATTCCTAACTGGTTTCAACATTGAAAGTTTCAAATTGTCTTCCAGCAGCTACACCAGTTCCCAAATGTCTTGCCAGCTCAGCACTGACTTATAGCTGTGAAGTGTTAGCTGGGAGGAAATATCTGAATGTAAGGGTCCTTGGATTTGAACTGCTGGGTCAGGGGAAAAAGTGGGTCAGGGGGCCATCCTCAGTCTACAGTGGATCATGACGGTGTTTGAAAATCCTGTAACTTGATGACTAGCTGCACGTTTTAAGAGAGTATGTTTCCTATGACCCCGCTCACTTTCAGTGGTCAGGTTATTTTCACTCCAGCACAGTAGAGGTCATGATGCACGCCGGTTGTTACCCACCATGGAAATGATTAATATCAGAAATCGGGTTGTGATTTTGAGGAAGGGGTGGTGGGTCCTGACCTGTTTCTGATACAGAGCTTTGAAGTCTATTATCAGCAGAACCACAGTGGTAACCCTGATCTGAATGTAGCTTTGTTGTAGTCAGGATGAGGTAAAGAGGCGGACCTTTAGCCTCTTTACAGACAGGGTGTCTACCTGTCACCCATTAGTTTAATAACTTCAAAATAACACATTGTTTTGTAAACCAGTACACATGTGCAAACAGATCTATAGACATAGGTATGTCAGATTAAGCATGTATGTATATTTTCTGTACACTATTTTTTCTGTCCATCAACAGAATTACGATATCATTCAGCCCAAATTATTTTTAAGTAACATTGTTATCTTTATTATTATATTATTTCTATTATTATAATTATTTAAACTATTTTATTTTAGTTGAGCTACTTTTGATATATTAATATTTAAACTTTTTTTTTTACTTACTATGGCCTTCCTGTCTTTTGTATCAGTGGAAGTTTCTCTGAACATTAAAATTTCTCATTCATTTATGTATTTTATTTTATTTTATTTTATTTTATTTTATTTTATTTTATTTTATTTTATTCTGTTTGGCTCTTTTTATTTTATTATTTTTCTCCTGGTTTTCTTATTCATTTATTGTGAAATTAGCCCTTCAGACCCAAACCATTTTTTTAACCAGCCTCTAAACATGTTTATTGATGCTGTAGAAATCAGCTTTTTTGTCTTTGGTGTGTTTGTGGTTTCTTCTGCAGCCAGTCTCAAGTGGACACTTGAAAAACTGCAGTTTCTTGCTTCCTTATTTTAGACTGGCAGGTACTGCTTGACCCTGACATATGTTGAGGTTCACTGTTCTAGACTGGGGGTTGTGTGAAAGATAGTGGGGTAAACAAAGTGGTATCCTAATCACCTTACAAGTCTTTTTCTAATCTTGCTCTAGTATCAGTCAAATGTACAGAACACTGTACATAAAGAGAAGGATCTGAAGATAAAAAAAATTAAAAATACTCCTGACTGTTTACTCACTCTTCACTGCTAAACTTAACTAGCAGGCCTCTGCTCTTAACATGTGAGTGAGTACTGAACATCAGACTCTGAGATAGAGTCAGTGTCTCACAATCAAAGGTCAGGAGTTTTAACCCAGCTCTTGCTGTCACATTCCAAAGTGTCCTTGATAAGACAATCAGATCAGAAAGGGCATCTGATGTTAAAATGTGCCAGATCAATATGTGGAACAAAAATTGGACACAAGTGATGTGATTTGGGGAACCTTAGAGAAAAATCTGAAAGAAGAAGAAGAAGAAGAAGAAGAAGAAGAAGAAGAAGAAGAAGAAGAAGAAGAAGAAGAAGAAGAAGAAGAAGACTGAAAATCAGACCCAAACACAGGCGAAGGTGTGAGTTTGAGTCAGTTTATTCAAGAATCTGTCACAGTGTTTTCATCATAATAAAAGTGGATTTTTTTTTCTTTGTTGGTGTTTTGCAGTCAAGTGTAATGTACTCCTGACAGCTTTCATTATCCCATCACCATCATGTACTTACCATACGTTTCTGCTGGAGGCAGAGTACTTCTACATAACGCTATATAAAGTGGGGCAGGTTCAGTGTTTGTGCGAGCAAGTAGTGGAGATCCATGTGAAGTGAGGAGCTGCAGGTGTAATACGAGCTCCAGGTAAAACCAGTCCAACTGTTGTTGTTGTTGTTTCAGACAGACTGAGTGCACAGAGGGGTGGTTTGGCAGAATAAGCAGTTTTTAAGCTCTGCTGTTTTTGCATCAAAGAGCCTAAATGAGCTCTAATCATTCTGTTCACTCATGTCCACAGGTTACTTTGTCATTTCTAACACAAGTGGAAGGATGTAGCAGGGCGTTACTCTAAAGATCAATCAGTCTTGAGTAAAGATCCTGTGTTGAATAAGATTTTCCACTAAAACCCCATCAGCATGTGCTTTCCTGGAGGAGACAACACATATGTTTCTCTAAAGAGTTGCATCACTGATCTGCTGTATGACACTGGTATCACTTCTGCTTTCTATAAAAAGACCATGCTACTGACAGTACAGAGCTTATTTGTTTCAGATATGACGTGGTATGGACTCAGTCAGACAGTAAGGACATCATAATGTGGCCTAGAGCTCCTCCAAGCTGATACATACACTCACACTGTACACTTTCTCTTTTTCTACCCTGTTTGATGAGGAAACGTGAGGACATGTGTCAAGGCCTGCTAGTTTGTATTTTAACAACCAGAAAATAAATCTCAGAGAGCAGAGCATTCACCATGCTGACTCGTCATACGTGAATTTAACTGAATGATTTTATAAAGAAAAACATAAAAGCGAAGCACAAAGAAAAATAAAGTCCCTTCAACAGTCAGCACAGCAGGAAAACACTGTTTTATATAACTTCATGAAGTATGTATTTTAAGAGGTACAATATGGGTTGATGACCTGCAGAGAACGAGTTACACAACTTGATGCAAAGCGCAACAAATCCACCAATTTCCACCGTCAGGAAAAAAGTTCTGTGGAAAATTCCAAGGTCCGGTATGTTCTCAATTAAGGCTGTCTCCTTCACCATGAAACACAAGAACCAGCAGGATGACTCAGCACTCTGTGCGGTGAGTTACATATGTAGTTCAGGGAAACACTCTTTCAGGTCCAGTTTTATGCCAAAGATTATGCAACTTTTTTTAATGGACTCCTGACTGTAGATTATCCCCTCAGACCACAAGTACTCTTCAAAGTCACTGTGCTCAGTCAGTCAGGAAGAAGAGAAACGGAACAGTTTTCAGTGAAACACTTACTTTTTGAGTAAGCATACATTTATTATTACCCTTTTTAAATGATTATTTAAATCTATAACCCTAAATAAATGAAATAATCATTTTAAAAACAGCATTCTGTATTTACTCAGGTTATCTTTGTTTGATATTAAAATTTGTTTGATGATCTGAAAGATTTAAGTGTGTAAAATGTGAAAACAGATGAAAACAGTAAGGGGGCCAATTCTTTTTTACAGCATCTGTTCATCACTGTATGCCTTTCTTCCTGTTCCATGTGTTAATGAGGGAACACTTTGGAATCTAGAGGTCCGGCAGAAACAGGAACACCCAGTAAACTAACAAACCACAGTCTTTTTAATCACAGCAGGGACTTCCTGGGTGTTGTTCCCTAAAATAGCTTCAGCATCCGGGTTCATATACCGCGTCACCACAAAGGACACTTACGTAACACCAACCGCAGCTCTGTTGAGACAGCTTACAGTTGATAAACACCAGGAAACAGAGTCATGAACATCTCAACTCCCTCTGACCAGCTTCAGCTTAACACAGTCCTGCAGGATGTGTATTTAATATCACTCTGACTGTAAAAACAGGCTGACTCTGAGCAGCTTCAAGTACAAGTTGGAACCTGACGACTTCCGTAAGGTTTCACAATGCAGGATGAAAATTTCAAGAAGCTTAAAAGCGCCTATACCCGCTGTGTTGTAAATTATGATTGTAGTATGCATACTGGAAGTTATACATATAACATGAGTTGGAATTACCCTGTCAACACTTTAATTTCACCATCAAATACACTACTCTGTCTTTTCTATCAGATTTTTTTTTTTAATTCTCAGTTAGAAGAGAGAAAAAAGGCATGTTTTTTTTAATAAAAATAAAAAACATTAAATATTTATTACCTAGAATGTGGCATCAAAGTGACACTGTAAAGGCCTAGATGCTTCCTCGTCTCAGAATCTCAAAATAATAAGATAGTGTCTGAAAAACTTGAGAATCATATGGTCTCTCAAAGAACTTGAAATAATAAATACTTGATTAATTCAGTTCTTTCTTTTTCAAATCATGCTATTACCAAGAAAATAGCGAACATAAATCTAGGGGTATTTTATGTAAACATTGTGCAGTATTTACAATTGTTCTTGGGATTCAGCTCTGTCATGGAACTTCTATTCCCAGTGAGACTCTGGTCCACACTGTATCATAGTAACTACCTCCAGATGGTCATTTTTTTTAAATAAATTTGTGAAGCCTAGATTATTATTATTTACTCTTTTCTTGCACAACGCTTTGTATAACATCCACCAAACATGGGGTACATGGTGTAATACTTCTCAGAACACATTCGGAAATTTACCAGGAAGTGTGTGAATGGGAATCTGTAAGCAGGAGAAACTCCACTGAGACTTAAATGTGACAGGTTAGACAAAACAGAGTGAGTTTAAAAGACAGCTCTGTGAAGGTGATTTGTTGCGTGTCCAATTTCAGTGTGCTCACTCAGGAAAATGCACAGCAGCACAACCCATTCAATTAGGACATCATGTGAAGCTCTCATTTACTTAGCACAGACATGAAGGAGAAAAACAGCTTCTTCTGCATGTAAAGGAGTAAAAAAAAAAAAGATGAGAACCCTTTCTATAAAAGAGTAGCAGTGTTTCCTAAATGCTCAGTGGGGAAGGAGGTCATCTACTGACAGGAAACTGAACTGCATTTTATTTATCAGCTCAGAACAAAAGTACAAAACGTTCTCAGGAACCAAAGTCACACGAAATTACATCCATTCCCTTGTCAGTGGTCAGAGTACATCATGGAGCACACAGTCTGGAAACAAAAGAGCAGCCAGCCTCCAAAAAAAAGAGATAATCAAAACCAAGTCCATGTTTCATGAAAAGATGAGTACACAGAATAATACGAAACGCGTCCTCTTTTTAACCGTCTTGTCAAATAGTATTTTCAGAACAGTCTGTGACTGTTGAACAACACACAGGCACATAGAACAAGATGTGTCCTAAGATATGGTTTTCTGTTCCGCACACAGGGCCGGCGGTGATTTTCCACGAGCCATTTGTTGATGAGGTTATAAAGAAGACAGGTGAACAGCGACATCTTGAGGCTAACAAACGGAATCACATGAATCAATCTAGACTCTACATTAGTAGCTATTGAGAGTGCACAATTTGAGTTACACAGTCTGAGACTGAGTTTTGATTTTAATTATTTATTTTAATCAATAAAACGTCGAAGACTGGACAGTTCGTGGACAGTTAAGTAAGTTGTTGTGTTAGCTTATTAGCCCACGGTTAGCAAATGAGCTAACGTCCATGACCTCATAACCAAACACAAATAAGATATCAATGTGCAGCCAATCTGAAGAAAATAGGTCGGGAGCTAGATCCAGCTCTCAGGATTTATTTTGCTACTTTATTTTTCCACAAGTATTTCTAGTTAAGCCAAATTTATAATGATCAATCTTGACTTGGGGCCGTTTGGACATAAGGTTAAAAAAAAATTAAAAATGCTTCTGGCATGATAAGGTAAACCCAGAAAATGGGGTGTAAATAATGCATAGTATCCTGAAACAGGGGGAGTAACAAAATAAGATTGTTGCTCGCTTGTGCGAAATTTTATATAATCATGCACAAAAACCACAACTGAATAAATCTCAAGAAAACCAGTAGCTTTTGTGCATCTTATCAATCTCACTGCCTCACATTTGTATCAAAGAAATACTTACAAAATTTGTTAACTTCAATTTGAGCTCTTAAAGATCTTGAAAATTATACATGCTGTGGCCTGAACTTCCCCTTAACCCAAAACAGAATCAGAGCAAACATAGTTTTCAGTTTTCAGGAATTCCAATTCTGCTCTTGCCTGAGGGGGAGAAGATTGCTGTGGTAAGAAAATAAATCAATTAAAATTGATTAAAAGTTGTTTTTATCATTTTAAATGGACAAACCAATGCAAACAAGCAGTTACAGTAACAGCTCAGGCTGTAACATCGCTTTGAGACTTTTCTACAGTAAGATGCTGGACCTTGGTCTCAGCCTACAACAACTCAGGCTTAGGCAATATGGCAGAGGAACAAAAGTTTGCATTTGCTTTTAATTTGTTGAAAAGGTACCTGGAAATGTCTTTTTTTTAAGTACTGACCAAATGTTAGCAAACTTATGTTAGAAAAATGAAAAACTTAAGCTAACAAAGGTTGCATTTATCTATTTTTAGCTTATTCACATGAATTTGAAGGCCTGGAGTTCTGACACTGGCTTTTAATTAAGTAACCAGGATATACAAACGGGTGGTAGGCCAAGTCAGTGAGATGTAAGCTGAGCCAGGCATAAGGAGTATCATTGCTGTTGCTGACGAGCAGGATGGATGCTTACACAGACACGGCTGCAGCCAAGCTCCTCCCATTAACACCCCAGGACGTTTTTCATAGACATATACTAGACTAGGGGTGTCAGTATATCTCTGTGGCATCCCTTGGACCTGACCTGCACAGAAGGAGACCGCAGAGTGAGTAGCTTAATGAAATATCTTTACTTTATGGGGCCAAAATTCTCTAAGTTGATTTTCTGTCTAATGGAGTAATATAATCAATCTACAAAGGATTGATTCATAAACTTTGAGATACTGGTTTTACCTTTCAGGGTTATGATTCTATATAATACATGCTCATAGTTGTGAATGCAGCAGTGATGTATTTCCAGGAAGGCATGTGTTGTAAAATAAGAAGGCTTTAGAATAGTGTTAATAGCCTGCTCCTTCTGTTTCAATTTTCAGGATTTTTAAGGAACACACAGCATTAAGGAGTTGTGACCATGGCTGATGAAATCCTACAAGTGACATCTGACAAGAGGAGCATCATGAAAGATCAAGAAGAGCATTGTGTCAACCCCTCTTCCTCAGATGGACATATTTTAATTGACACAAACAATATGAAGGGTGTGAGCTCATTTTTGGAGAGCAGTGACAGCGGAATCCTTTATCTGAACCCTCAAACACCAAACTGGTCTTTTGTGGAGAAGCTTACAGAGCTTTCACCCGGAGAAAAATCAGGATTTGATGATGACAAGGATCACGGGAAACGAGAGTTTGCCACTGAGAACACGGACATACATGCGTCTACTGAAAAGCTCTTGGGAGCTGCACAGAAGAAGAAAAGAAGCTGCGCCAAACACTTAAGAAACAATACGATACAAAAAGATGCACCGGCCACTCAGAGAGTTTCCAAGCTGAAAGAACGAAATGTTGAGGATAATTTGTCTTGTAGAAATGGTAATAAGACCAAAAAGAAGAAAGCGATGAGTAGTCCCATTAAGAAAACTATCAAAAAGCCTGACGACAGTAAAATCCCCAGACTTTTAGTGGCGATGAAAAAACGTGGTGAAGTTGATACAGACCAGCGTCCCTTTAAGTGCACACACTGTCACTGGGCTTTTAAGAAACTATGCAACCTGCAGAGTCACTTACAAACACACACTGGCCTCAAGCCACATGTGTGTGACATATGTGGAAAGGCATACTCCCATCAAGGCACTTTGCAGCAGCACAAGCGTCTACACACAGGTGAAAGACCCTATCACTGTCCCTTCTGTGTCAAGACCTACATCTGGTCCTCAGATTACCGCAAGCATATCCGCACCCACACGGGTGAAAAGCCCTACGTCTGTGACACCTGTGGGAAGGATTTCATTCGCTCCTCTGACCTGCGAAAGCATGAGCGGAACATGCATACCAATGACAAGCCCTTCCCATGCAAGCACTGTGGCAAGACCTTTAATAAACCCCTTTCCCTTCAGAGACATGAGCGTAAGCACCTCGGCGAGAGGCCCTTCTCCTGCCCTGACTGTGGGAAGACCTTTGCCTTGGCCAGTCGAATGGCAGAGCACAGAAAAATTCACACAGGAGTGCGTCCTTTTGTCTGCTCAGTGTGCTCCAAATGTTTCACAAAGTCCTCCAACTTGATCGAGCACGAGGCCATTCACAGCGGGGAGCGGCCTCATAAATGTACAGAGTGTGGCGTGGCGTTTGCCATGGCCTCCCGCCTTGTTCGTCACCAGTACGTCCACAGCAAAGAGAAACCACACAGCTGTACGGGCTGCAGCAAGAACTTCTGCCATTTAGCCATGTTAAAGCTTCACCAGGAGCAAACCTGTGCTGGGAGGATTTTTGTTTGCGTGGAATGTGACAAATCCTTCCAGTGTGCAACAAAGCTGGCACAGCATATGCTGGACCACAAAGACAAGCATGTCTGAATCTGTGTGAAGACACTGTTCAACAATCATCAACAATCCTGAGCTGCTGTTTTTCACACAGATTGTTAAGTTTTATAAACTTCAAGTGGTGTAACTATTTAAATCATGCCGTTCCAAACACCTTGGATCTATTCAAGGTCATAGAGCATCGTTTTATTTATATGAAGGTATGTAATCATGATACATGTACTTTTAAACTTCCTATGCACACTCCATATTGGTCTGTGGTGCCTGGTTCCCATGAAAATGTCTGAGGTTACAAATTACCACACGTACAGAGTTCTGGCCCTGGATCTGACAGCTTAATGGTGTAATATTCAAGAGCTACAAGATTATTAAGATTACAAATGCAGTTCAACATTACTACTTTGCATTTTAAAAATACTGTAAGTTTATCTTTATGAATTTCTTCTAATGATATATCTGCACGTCTGGCTCATTCTGATTATTAATACCATGGTGGGATAAAATGACCCAGTTCAATTAGGAAAGGCATTGAGCATGCATTTCACAAGGCTCATCACTTCCTCGCCTTGAAATCATGGATACACAGAGATTGGAATACCTAACTATAGCATCAGTGTCATTAGCACACATGCATACATGCCATTTCTGAAAAGTAATACTTATTATGGCTCATGATGTCCTGACAGATGGAGCTTGATGTGCCCAACCCATCAACGCATTTCATACACACATAATTCAACACCAAAATCAATGCTAACGATTCATCAGTGCAGTTTTTCTATAGCAAAAAGCTACCACAAGGAAAATCTGATACCTTCAAAAGCCACTTACCACGAGAGAAACCGCAGACTTGTAGCCGAGGCAGAATGCTTCATGTTCACCATCCCAGGTCACACAAACGTACATCGAGAAACATCCTTTAGATCACAGTCACTTTATTTTGGTCACTGTGTTTCTCATCTTATATTTTAATAATACTCTGTTATAGGTTATTGATTTTTATTATCCAAATGAAATAATTGAAGTATTTCTTAAGTTAAGAATTATTTGTAGGAAACCTTCAATGGGTCTCTTTTTTTTTTTTTTTTTTTTGCTGTTGTCACCTTTTTATCTGGAAGCAGAAGTTTTTTGTATTTTAAGGTTGCCATGTGAAGTAGACACATCCTTGTGTTATTGGATGTCTAACCTACTTGTTTCTCTTAGTGGGTAGACCTGCCATCATTGAATTTACAAATTTGTAAAATAACTTCTACTGTGCTCTAAACACTGAACCAACCGCCAGCTTAAGCTCTGCTGAATCAAAGAGAAAAATATCGCACAATTTGAAGTGAAAAGTGACGGAAAACTTTTGAAGATGTGTCTGAATAAAAGACACCTGAAACCTTCATCCTTTTTATTTATTTCCCTCCTCATGAAATGGTTGCCATGTTTCATTGGCAACCAGGTTTGTGAATTAAAGTTTGGTGGGTGAAATGTTGTCCTGTACCTGCATCAAAAAATCAACAGCTTGAGGGGATTTTTCAGGTGCTATTTTGAACCCTCTCTCCACACTCATTAATTAAGAGGGTTTTGGCTGGCAGTGTGCGGTGACTCCCCTTCTGCCTGTCAGTGTGTGCTAAATTCCAGACCAGTATGTCCCACTCACACTTGGCAACTGCAGCGTAATGGTAAAAGGAGATGGCACCTGCCGTGTTCTCCAGTGTATCAAGTCAAACGTCCCCCTCTTGGTGCCCCTTTGCTGACAGGATGAATGTAAAGTTTGTGTCTTTCATGGAAGAAATGAAAACCAGAAGAAGAAGAGAAAAAGCCATGGACAGGACTGAATCATTTAATCAAATTACTCTTGTATAAAATGACACTGATCAACTGGTAAATAAAACATGTCTTGTGTTGGTACAGAGGTATAAAAATCCATCAGTGTTAAATAAAGAAAAATACAACGCGACAAATTAAAACATCTCATTTACAATAAAACATGCTTAGGAGTAAGAAATATAAGGTCTCTCTGCTTTATATACATTACAAGGTGCAAAAAGAAGTGTTGTCATCACTCAGGCTGTATAATACACAATGCTTTCATTTTTTAAATACACGATTAACACTCCAACATGATGTGATTATGAGTCTAAACCTGGATATCAGGGAGCAGCAGCAGCGTTTAAGTTGTGGTTGGCAGGTAGAAACAGACCTCAGAGGTGAGGATAAAGAGCTTTAAAGTCCAGCTGGACTGTTCTCTAAAGTTAAATGTGTTTACTGATGTGAACTGAGACATCACAGGGGTACGCTCCGCCTTTCTTAGCCATGCACAGAGCTGGAGCAGAGAGCATTTCTTCTTGTTTGTAAAGTTGTTTAAGCATATTTTCTGTATGACGTGTCTGATGTGTCACATGAGGTGCATTATTTTGACTGGTTGGTATAAAAATTCAAGACGCTTTTCTTTTTCCTTCCTCTGACTTTTAAAGCTCTTAATGGTGTCAAACCATCCAATCTAAAGAGCTCGTTGTGCTTTAAATAGTTTTTAAAACTGGGTTTAGTAATTCTGTAAAAGCGTCTTTGAGCATTTGGAAAAGCACTCTACAAATAAAATGTGTTATTAATATTTGTTATTAAAGAGCTCATCGGGCCGTATTATCTGTCTAGATCGCTGCATTCCCAGCATGCAGGCCTGCTTGTCGTACCTAGAGTCTCTAAAAGTAGTCTGGGAGGTTGAGCCTTTAGTTATCAGGCTACTCTTTTCTGGAATCATTTACCGTTTGAGGTTCAGGGAGCAGACACCTTCTCTACTTCTCTAAGTCTTCTCTAAGACTTAAAACTTTCCTTTATGATAAAGCTTATAGTTAGAGCTGGATCAGGTCTGAACCAGCTCTTAGTTAGTCTGCTATAGGTTAAGACTTTTCGGGGGGGGCATGTTGGCTCTATTCTGTGGTATACAGAGCATCAGGATGGCTTTGTAGATATCTCATTGGTTTCCAGCGGTGTTTTAACAGCCAGTTCAACAAAACAAGTGAAAACTCTTGAATATGCGAAGTGTTCTAATGATTTTTGCCACCACTGTAACACTTGGAGGTCTGCACCTGTTCATGTTTTTTAAAGATGTCTAGAGCAGAGATTCGTACACTTTTTTAGACCATGGGCCCCTTTCAGGTGAGACATTTTTCCAATGACCCTCTCATTATCGCAACACTCATAAGCATAACATTAATAATATGTCAAAATTTACTTTGCAGCAAATAGAAGCAGGCAACATTTATACTTTCCAAGTAATTCATTTTGTCAACTTTGAGATTTATTTTTTTTTAACTATCATTGTGCACTATGGAGTGATCCACATGTCACGGTCACATCACATACAGTGATAGATCAGTGGTAGAGTGGTCTCTCAGTCGGAAGGTCGAGGGTTCGATTCCCATGTCGAAGTGTCCTTGAGCAAGACACTGAACCCCAAATCGCTCCCACTGTTGGTCAGTGGTGTGTGAATGGGTTAGATAAACTGATGGTCCCTATAACAGAACTGCCATATAAGTACTATAGTATATAAGTACTGGTCCATTTACCATTTACATCAGAACTGATCTCATGGCACAAAACTAAACTGGGCTGGAGTGTTGGAAGAGAGCTCAGTTTGTTGATATGCTTTTTCAAGGATGACGCACACTTTTACAATGGTTTTTAAACTATTCCACAGACCCCCAAACTTTGGTTCACAGACCCCTGGGAGTCCCTGGACCCCAGTTTGAGAATCACATTTGTTGTGATTATGATGATATAAATAAAGACTGATTGATTATTAACCTTCACAGATGTACAGTTGAAGCTGATCTTGCTTGAGCTTGCCATCTGAGGCATTATCTGGACAGTCTGTGATGGATTGTTGAAAAATACAGAAGTAGACAAATTTGCATAAAGCAAGCACGTCTGCCTGCTCCTATTTCACATGAAGAGGAGATATAAGAATGAGCGATTGTTAGAATAAATCAAAGAGCTGACTGTAGAATAATTGTGATTTAAATATCAACTGTTTGACAGCCTTAATAAAAACAGAAGTGGTGATAAAGAAGTATTTTTCAGATGAAGGCACTGCAGATACCATCAGCTCATAAACAGTTTGATGCTTTAAGTGTCTGCTGGCTCCATGTGTAGGACTACTTGGCTGTTTGCCTATAAGAGATCTTTCCTAACAGCACCCCTCCTCCCCCGTCACATGGTATCACCCCTTATGAAACAGCAACTCAACAACTTCAGAATCAATTAAGATAAATGAGTATTTACCTGCCTCAGACCAGCAGGCTACAAACTTTGTCCCAAATACTCCTGATGCCACACTTAAGCTTCATGTGAACTCCCTGACACATAAACCTTACTAAGGTCAATTTAGATATCCCTTTCCTAAAATATGTCCCACATCCACTGGTAGTCCCTCTGTCAGCTCAAACACCTCAGCTGTTTGTGCAATTTGAGTTACTTCTGCTGGAACACCGGGAGTATTTCTGTATCTTAATGCTGCATGATGGTGGAAAGCTGGCTGTGTGAAAGGGCATCCTTAAAAAAGACGGAGTGGAGAGGTGAGATCTTTGTGGTCAGTCAGACAGGTAGTAACATATCCCAGCTCATGTTTCAGTGGTGTGGGTTATCCTATGAACAGAAAGAGTCCTACAGATTAACAGCATGAAAAGAGAGAAAACCTCAAGTATGTCGAATGTTAGTCCTTACTTACCTGTGACACAGGCTGGTGGTTTCTACCCCAGCTGCTGGCCTGTGAAGAAGACACGGATATTTATAGAAAAACTGTGCTTTAGCCAAAATATGAAATTAGACACGCTGGTCAGCGACTGTAAGTGTGAATGGCAGCGACACAGCTCAGACACGGCTCCTGCAGGAGGGTCAGTTACTTCAGATATCTGCCATAGTAAAAGAGGAATGTGCAATTTGGCAGTATTTTCATGAACTGAATGGATGAAATCTCAAAAAACTATGAGCACGTATCAAAATAACTAAGGTGAAAATTCACTCACCTGCTTTCCTTGAGAATGGATTGATCCCTGCAGGGGAAGACTGGGGTGGAAACATGCCAGGAGAGACGGTGGAAGGGGGTGGAGGAGGACTGAAGCCAGGCCCGGGTGTCAGCTTTTAAGAAAACATACAAATAAAATAAGATGTGATCATTATCACCGGATTACAAAGATCATCACAGATGAACTTCAGATGAATTTGACTCTCACCGTTGGAGCTGGACTCCCCTGGTTTGTGCTCTCCTTTGGAATATCTTTGGGTTTAGATTTGAACCAACCACTAAACCAGCCCCCCTTGGTGTTTTGCTTAAAAGACAGGAATAAGAGGACATGTGTGGAATGACTGTAATGTTGTTAAGAGTTGTGTCACATGGCGGGGGCTCCTTTCACCTGTTCCTGGGGCTCATAGGTCACCTCAGGGGCCTCTGATTGTGGAGGGCAGCTCCAGCTGGTGTTGACTTCTGGCATCTGACCCCCCATCTTTAAAGGTAAAGAGATTATTAATACAAAAAATCATCTTAAGCAAAAGAATGACATCTAATCATGAGAATGTCATTCTTTAATTCATAACTCCACTCACTGTGTCTTCTCCATAAAAGACTCCAGCGCCTAGGAAACGGAATAAAATCAGAGTATCATGCACAGTCTGACTCCTCACAGTGAATCTGAACAGGCTGCTGTAACACATTTCCTACCCTCAGCTGCTGATGGCAGATTGTTGTGAGGACAATGTGGCAAAGCAGCTTTGACTTCAGCACTATCTGTGTTATGATAACTGAAGTCCTGGACTGCAGCCACTGTTTGCACTGGGGGAGCATAAACCTCTGTTACTGGCATGGCATGACTGGCAGGTGGCCTGGACAGAGAACAGAGAGAGGGCGGTGACATAACAGGGACCATTAGGATGAGACATCACGTGCAGAAAGCGCTGAATGACAGACGGGATGACGGCATGTTGTTTCATGTGTTGTACCAGTCCTGAGCTCCCTTCATTTCCCACAGGGAAGCTGCTGTCTCCTCAGGGTTCCCTTCATCTGGTTGCCAGAGGTTTTCTTGATCCTCAGAGCCTCTGTAATAAAGCAGTTCAGGCACTGGACTCTGAATGTCATGGTTCAAGTCACACACGTCTGATTCTGTGATAAAATAAAAGTGAACGAGACACAGAATTAGTATATAAACATATAGTGACGCAATATTACATAATACAATTCCAATGAAGTTTGGACGTTGTGTAAAATCCAAATTAAAACAGAATACACTGATGTGTAAATCCTGTTTAATCTATATTCAACTGAATACACTACAAAGACAAGTTTATAGTTCAAACTGATAAACTTTATTTTTTTTGTAAATATTCACTCATTTTGAATTTGATGGCTGCAACACGTTCCTAAGAAGCTGGGACAGGGTCAACAATAGACTGTGAAAGTTGAGGAATGCTCCAAAAACACCTGTTTGGAACATTCCACAGGTGAACAGGTTCATTGGAAACAGGTGAGTGTCATGATTGGGTATAAAAGGAGCATCCCTGAAAGGCTCAGTCATTCACAAGCAAGGATGGGGCAAGGTTCATCACTTTGTGAACAACTGCGTGAGCAAATAGTCCAACAGTTTAAGAACAATGTTTCTCAGTGTACAGTGTCAAAGAATTGATGGATTTCATCATCTACAGTCAATAATATCATCAAACGATTCAGAGAATCTGGAGAAATCTCTGCATGTAAGCAGCAAGGCTGAAAACCAACACTGAATGCCCGTGACCTTTGACCCCTCAGGCAGCACTGCATTAAAAACCAACATCATTGTGTAAAGGATATTACCACGTGGGCTCAGGAAGACTTCAGAAAACCATTGTCAGTTAACACAGTTCATCACTACATCTACAAGTGACAGTTCAAACTCTACCATGCAAAGACAAAGACATATATCAACAACACCCAGAAACACCGCCGGCTTCTCTGGACCCGAGCTCATCTGAGATGGACTGACGCAAAGTGGAAAAGTGTGCTGTGGTCTGACGAGTCCACATTTCAAACTGTTTTTGTAAATCATGGACGTGGTGTCCTCCAGGCCAAAGAGGAAAAGGACAATCTGGTTTGTTCTCAGGTCAAAGTCTCAAAGCCAGCATCTGTGATGGTATGGGGGTGTGTTAGTGCCCATGGCATGGCTAACTTGACCATCTGTGAAGGCTCCATTAATGCTGAAAGGTACATACAGGTTTTGGAGCAACATATGCTGCCATCCAAGCCACGTCTTTTTCAGGGACGTCCCTGCTTATTTCAGCAAGACAATGACAAGACACATTCTGCACCTGTTACAACAGCGTGGCTTCATAGTAAAAGAGTGCGGGTACTAGACTGGCCTGCCTGCAGTCCAGACCTGTCTCCCATTGAAAATGTATGGAGCATTATGAAGAGAAAAACACAACAACAGAGACCCTGGACTGTTGATCAACTAAAGTTGTTCATCGATCAAGAATGGTAAAGAATTCCACCTCCAAAGCTTCAACAATTAGTGTCCTCAGTTCACAAACACTTATTGAGTGTTGTTCAAAGGAAAGGTGATGGAACACAGTGGAAACATGAGCCTGACCCAGCTTTTTTGGAATGTGTTGCAGCCATCAAATTCAAAATGAATGAATATTTGCAAAAAAAGTTTATCAGTTTGAACAATAAATATCTTGTCTTTGTAGTGCATTCAGTTGAATATAGGTTTAACAGGATTTGCAAATCATTGTATTTTAAGTCTACACAACACCTTAACTTCATTGGAATTGGGTTGTATATCATATTATTATAACAAGTACTATTATGAGTAATCATTTACCAATATACAATGTAGATATTTGAAATACCTGAGTTAGTTCTGCTTTCCTCATGAGCCACAGCATGTTCCTCAGGTTGATATGTGTCTGTACAGTCATAACTCCCCGTCTGAGTCAAACAATCATAGACCTCAGTTAGATGAGTTTGATATCTGATAAGGAAAAAAAGAGCCTGCGGGAGCTCTGTCAGTGCACAGCAGTGTTGTTAAAGCTGAAGCCATCATGCTAACATGTTTGTTATATAATACCTCTGACTTTCACCCATGTGTTAAGTAGCAGCTTGAGGAAATCATAAGTGTCTAATATCCTGATAATTTGCCTTAAAGGCTCTGTGAGGACCTCTCTTTTCTTTTTGGTGTTAATTGCAGTCACACCTTTGGCTTTTCCAGGATAAAAACTCCATTTCCCATGAGCACCATCACCAACTGTCGTCAGAACGTGACTCTTACCATGGCATGTGTTTGGTTAGGAGAGCAGATCTTCTTTTTTACCTCTACTTTTGATCAAGACAACTTTTCCCAGGATGCAAAGCAACAAGGTAATAATATAAATAATGATAACCTTATTTGTGTTAAAAACATGTTTACAAAGTTCTCTTACAGCCAAAGCCCCAAAAGATGAAACAAGATAAAAAAAAAGGCAACAAACAAACCTAATCAAGGGGTAAGCTCAAAGTATGATAAGCACATAAAAACACAACGGCAGGGGAGGAGAATCCAGACAGCACAAAAACCACAACAAAGACTGAGACCACAAGGATCAGAGGTAAGAAGAGGGAGGTAAAGAAGAAGATGGAAATGGTGGGAGAGATTCTAAATGAATGAATTAATGAATAAATAAATAAGTAAATAAATCAAGGAAAATAAAAGTTATGACAATAGCAGTGAGAGTCAAAAGTTAAAATAGCAATAATAATGTGATAAATAAATATAGATACAACAACAAGATCTGACAGTCATTTAACAGACAAGAGAATAAACTTGAAGAAAATAAAACTATAAAATAAATGAATGACATAAAAAAGTAGAAATGGAGTAAAAGCAAAAGGCAGTAAGAATGCAAAAGAACAATAAAAAGACGATAAGACGATAAGAAGATCAGAAGATGACATCACATAAAAGCAAGATGGTAAAAGTGTGGTTTAAGATTTAAAAAATGAACCTGACTCTGCCAGCTTTAAATCCTTGGGCTGGTTTAAAGTTATTATAAATTGTCATTAAAAAGTCGAAATCAGTATAAATGCTTTATCTTTGTAACTATTCCCATTTTTTTGTCACAGAATAGTTCAGAAATAAAAGTCTTTGAGAAGCCTGGTATGATCACACACCTGTAAACTGTGAAGTCTGGCACGAAGACGCCTCAGCCAGTCCGGTTCCTGAAGCTCCCCGCTGACCCCAGCTTCCTCAAACTGAGCCTCAGAGTGTCTCAGTCTGTCTGACAGCTGCAGGAAACAACACAATGAAGTACAGTAGATTTAAGTCAGATGGACACACAGTGCACGGCATTATTTACAGGACTGCGTGTGAATACCTTAATAACCTCTGCGGTCAGCACAAAGAAAGGCTCCCTCTGCCTGAGGATGGCCTGTCCCACCAGCTCACAGTAATGAAAGGCCTGAGACGCCAGCCCACAGTCCAGCAGCCGACAAGCGTACAGGAGCTTATACACCTGAGCACAACGCAGCACAACACACACTCAGCATCACATTTACAAGTGTGAAGTGTATTAATGATGAAAGCGGGAGCAGACAAATGGGGGCAGGTGGAGCTACCTGAAAGGTTGGTATTAGAAAGTATTTGTCTCCTAGTGTCTGACAGTACTCGTACAGCTCTGTGCACTGGATGGCAGAGTTTACTGCAAAGTGTTGAAAAGACTTCCTAAAGGTGGAGAGACAAAAAAAACATCACACAAAGAAAAGAAAAATCTGAGCTCAAACTTCTCTGTTACAGTCACAAAAAATATCCCTTCCCAAAAAAACTCTTTGAGGCTTCTTTCAGAGCTCTCTGTAAAGCTTTATTGATAAACAGTTTCATCCAAAGATGTAAAGTCTGAAAGAAAGACCATGAACCCTTTAAAAGTTGTTAAGAATATGAACTGTTTTGGTAGTCTCCCACTGAGGTCTTGTTAAACCACCAAAGACTTTTGAAGTACACCCAGCAAGCACCAGGCTGAACCCCTTTCACATTCAGAACTGTCTTAAGTCTTGGTGTCATAGATTCAACAAGCTGCTGAAACCTTCCTCAGAGATTTTGCTCCATATTGACCTGATAACATCACACAGCTGCTGCAGATTTGTGGTCTGAACATCCATGATGAGAATCTCCTGTTCCACCACATCCCAAAGGAGCTCTACTGGACTGAGATCTGGGGACTGTGGAGGCCGTTAGAGTCCAGTGAACTCATGGTCATGTTGAAGAAAGCAGTTTGAGATGATTTGAGCTTTGAGACATGGAGCGTTATCCTGCTGGAAGTCTCCATCAGAAGATGGTCCACTGTGCTCATAAAGGGATGGACATGGTCAGCAACAAGACCATCATGGATCCAGTCTTTCATGTTGTTGACTCCAAATCCTGAGTCCACCATCTGAATGTGGAGCAGAAATCCAGACTCATCAGACCAGGAGAGGTTTTTCAGTCTTCTATGGTCCAGTTTTGGTGAGCCTGTGTGGATTGTAGCCTCAGTTTCCTGTTCTTAGCTGACAGGAGGGTCACCTGGTGTGGTCTTCAGCTGCTGTAGCCCGTCTGCTTCAAGGTTGGACCTGTTGTGGGTTCAGAGATGGTCTTCTGCAGACCTTGGTTGGAACCAGTGGTTCTTTGAGTTCCTGTTGTCTTTCTATCATCTCCAACCAGTCTGTCCTCTGTCCTCTGACCTCTGACCTCTGGACTCAACAAGACATTTAGTCCCAGAGAACTGCTGCTCACTGGATGTTTTCTCTGTTTGGGACCATTCTTTGTGAACCCTAGAGATGGTTGTGGGTTCAAATCCCAGTAGATCAGCAGTTTGTCAAATACTCAGACCAACAACCACAACATGTTCAAAGTCTCTTAAATCACCTTTCTTCTCTGTTCTGATGCTCAGTTTGAACTTCAGCAGCTCGTCTTCAACATGTCTACATGACTGTGCTGTGAGTTGCTGCCATGTGATGGACCATAATAAAACTGATCACTTTGATTTATAATTCTCCACCAAACTTATGACACATAGTTGACTGTTGAACTGAAAGGCATCAAAGTGAAATGAGAGCTCACCTGTGGTTGCTGCCCAGGAGAACAAGTCTCTGTGCTTTCTGTGTGAACGACCCAAAGGGGACACCGGCTGTGAGGTAGCACATGTGTGCAGCCTGTATCAGGCCCTTGGAGGCTGCACAGTAAAAAGAAAAAAACAAAACAATCAGCTCAAATATCAGCACAATTACAGCATTACATCCTGTCAGTCTGTGCATCATTACCCAGAGTGTCTCCCATGGTGATGATGCTCCTCTGTTGGACCGCAGGCTCTCCTGTCTCATTGGAGAGCATCACAGCCAGGTGGGGCCTCCAGTCCCCCCATTTCTCTTTCCCACAGCACTGAACACACATCAGAACAACCACAACAAAAGAGGGCGGAGATTCTCTAAATATTTTCAGCTGAAATGGTGAAAACTAAGCTGCATGATGGGTTTATGTTTTGAGTGTTTTACCATGGCTACAGCTGGAGTTCTTCCAGACAGCAGTTGGAAGAGAGTCTGGAGGGGATCGCTCGCTGTTAGCTGTCCAGTAAACCTGTCAGAAAAAAGTCTGTGTCATTGCACATGATATTCAAAGTTTTTTAGCTTGCTAGCAGCACTGCAGTGCACTTAAACAGAACTCATTCACAGAGCCCTGCTGCTTCTCTCTGTCTGCAGGAGTGAAACACCAGCTGATGGCTCAAATTCTGCCTCTCTTGTCAATCACAAATCAAAACCTGTTGAGGCAAACTATCACCCTTCCCCCAAGAATTTCCCAACGACATATGCTGCTGTGGGAATTCCCACTGAGGCCAAAATAGCCTGGAAACGCGGATTAGGTTACACGATAAATAGTTTACAGAAACTTTAGTTTAGTGATACAGTGCTAACATTTCTCCTCATCAAAGACAGAGCCCTCACTCGGCTCAGAAACGTGACTGTGACTGACGCAGAGATTCAACTGGGCTCATTGTATAACCAGCCACATTATTCTCAGTGAAGTGTTAATGGCCTCTTGAATACCATTACGTCCCCCTATGAGTAACTCAGATGCTGAGACAAAGCTGAAAAAACATGAAGGAAGTAAAGTGATGTTGAACAGATCATTTATAACTTCTCCACTAAGACAGACAAATCCATAAACACATGGCAGTGAATTATTCTCAGCATGTTTGTAAACTAATCTATCAAAAACAAAGCTCTGTTGATGCTGTATGGTTTAACTACTTAAAAGTATCAGCACACGTGAGCCCACTTCTCTTTCTTCTGACTGCGGCCAAATGCTGAATGCACTGACTGGATTTATCATGACTAAGCTTTCTTACGGTGATAAACATGTGTGAGGGATCAAGTGTCATCTGGTGGTGAAGCTGCAGATTGCTTTCAGCAGGTCACCTTTCACCCTCCTTGTTCAAGCAGTTAAAAAAATATGTAAAGGACCAATGTTTAATTTGTCTGAACCCACCTCTTCTGTAGGTTAATTCTTTTGAACAGACATGTTTATACTTCTCCTTTGTTTGTTCATTACAAAAGTCAAACTCTCAAAGACAAGGTGGCTGTGGATCAGTGGTAGAGTTGTCACCCCACAATCAGAAGGTTGTGGGTTCAATTCCAGCTCCTGCAGATACATGCCGAAGTGTCCTTGAGCAAGACACTGAACCCTAAGTTGCTCCAACTGTTGTTCAGTGGTGTATGAATGTCGTGTGAATGTGTTAAATATAGCTGATGGCATTAGTATCAGTGTGTGAATGTGATGTGATTGGGTGAATGAGGCTTTGAGTGGTCGGTAAGACTAGAAAAGCGCTATATAAGTACTGGTCCATTTACCATTTACAAGATGAAGTAAGTAAACTCTTAACCACGTAGAACCCCAATTCCAATGAAGTTTGGACGTTGTGTAAAATGTAAATAAATATACACTGATGTGCAAATCCTATTTCATCTATATTCAACTGAATACACTACATAGACAATATATCTATTGTTAAAACTGATACAATTTATTTATTTTTCTATTTTTAATATTCACTCATTTCGATTTTGATGGCTGCAACATGTTCCTAAAAAGCTGGGACAGGGTCAACAACAGACTGGGAAAGTTGAGGAATGCTCCAAAAACACCTGTTTGGAACATTCCACGGGTGAACAGGTTCATTAGAAACAGGTGAGTGTCATGATTGGGTATAAAAGGAGCATCCCTGAAAGGCTCAGTCATTCACAAGCAAGGATGGGGCAAGGTTCACCACTTTGTGAACAACTACGTGAGCAAATAGTCCAACAGTTTAAGAACAATGTTTCTTAACAATGTCAAAGAATTGATGTATTTCATCATCTACAGTCCATAATATCATCAAAAGATTCAAAGAATCTGGAGAAATCTCTGCATGTAAGCAGCAAGACTGAAAACCAACACTGAATGCCCGTGACCTTTGACCCCTCAGGCAGCACTGCATTAAAAACCAACATCATTGTGTAAAGGATATTACCACGTGGGCTCAGGAAGACTTCAGAAAACCATTGTCAGTTAACACAGTTCATCACTACATCTACAAGTGACAGTTCAAACTCTACCATGCAAAGACAAAGACATTTATCAACAACACCCAGAAACACCGCCGGCTTCTCTGGACCCGAGCTCATCTGAGATGGACTGACACAAAGTGGAAAAGTCTGCTGTGGTCTGACGAGTCCACATTTCAAACTGTTTTTGGAAATCATGGATGTGGTGTCCTCCAGGCCAAAGAGGAAAAGGACAATCTGGATTGTTCTCAGGTCAAAGTCTCAAAGCCAGCATCTGTGATGGTATGGGGGTGTGTTAGTGCCCATGGCATGGCTAACTTGACCATCTGTGAAGGCTCCATTAATGCTGAAAGGTACATACAGGTTTTGGAGCAACATATGCTGCCATCCAAGCCACGTCTTTTTCAGGGACGTCCCTGCTTATTTCAGCAAGACAATGACAAGACACATTCTGCACCTGTTACAACAGCGTGGCTTCATAGTAAAAGAGTGCAGGTACTAGACTGGCCTGCTTGCAGTCCAGACCTGTCTCCCATTGAAAATGTATGGAGCATTATGAAGGGCAAAATACAACAACAGAGACCCCGGACTGTTGATCAACTGAAGTTGTTCATCAATCAAGAATGGTAAAGAATTCCACCTCCAAAGCTTCAACAATTAGTGTCCTCAGTTCACAAACACTTATTGAGTGTTGTTAAAAGGAAAGGTGATGGAACACAGTGGAAACATGACCCTGTCCCAGCTTTTTAGGAATGTGTTGCAGCCATCAAATTCAAAATGAGTGAATATTTGCAACAAAACAATAAAGTTTATCACTTTGAACACTAAATATCTTGTCTTTGTAGTGTATTCAGTTGAATTTAGGTTAAACAGTGAATCCAGCTGTTACAGCTAGAATATATTTGGGTTTGTAAATTGATGCAAAATGCAAATGCATCTAAATGCAAAAGGAAGAAACAGAAACTTGTGACACAAGGGATTTGTTTTCCGGGTTTAATTCTTGACTTTGAAAAGAGACCTCAGTGGTGCAGTTAACACTTTTAACATATTTAAAGACAGATCTAATTTTTGTCTTTGCCATCAGGAGGTCATGACAGTGTGACTACCTGATAGAAATGACAGTAAAGATAGATTTCTGAACAGATTTCGATTTTTTTTTTAAAGCTATTGTCTTAAACTTTTGATCAGCTGATGAACAGCCTGTTTGACTTTAAATGCAGGTTTTAATAAATTACCTACCCTCCAATTTTTTGTCTCTTGCTCCAGTTTCTTCTTTTTGCATTTAGAAGCTCTTCAAACAACCTGCTACAGTCTTAAGATTTTCTTCAGGGGTGTATTAGAGGTTAGTGGATACCCATACCTAGATTATTTTCAATCAAGCTGAGCCAATAGAGCATGCAAACTGAAATCATTGGAAGCCCAACTGCTTGGTGAAATTCTCTGACTAGTGAAGCCAAGTCACGACCCTCCCTCCTCTTCTTCTGATCAGCTGACTCTGATATCCCTCTCCTAACTCAGTCCAGTCCTCACGTGCCTCTCCCACCTCTCATGCAGCATGTCTGGTTGATTTTGAACTCATCTTAACAAATCACTTCGTCACATGTTGGTTTTTTCCTGAACTCTTTACAAGGAAACTCCTTTAAGAGTCAGCGTGTGTCCTGTGCTGACCTTGTGTTCAGAAGCACAGAAATAACTTGCATGTGATTACATTTCACATGCAGACGGCTGATGATACTTATGTGGCTGATACTCACATAAAAGTGACGGCCGTATTTCTGTGTATATTTAGCCTGAGGAGCCATTCCTCACAAATTACTGCTGTGTGTAAAGCTCTGCACTGATTTATGAGAGCTGTCAGGTATCAGATGACTTTATCTTTTCTCACCTGTTCAGCACCGTGGTGTAGGACCTATTGTCCATTTTACTGGCAAGAAAAAGTGCGTGTCCCCACAGGCCGCTGCTCATAGCTGACTCCAGAGCCTCCTGAAAAACACAAAGAAGATGAGAGGAGAAAACTCTCAGATACCAACACACACAGATATCCATGTTTCTACAAATAACAGATCAATAAGTATACACTCAGCAACCACCTTATCAGGTTTACCTGTTCAGCCGCTCAACACAAATATCTAATCAGCCAATCAAAGCACAGTCATGTAGACATGCTGAAGACGAGCTGCTGAAGTTCAAACTGAGCATCAGAACATTGAAGAAAGGTGATTCAAGAGACTTTTAACATGTCATGGTTGTTGGTCTGAGTATTTGACAAACTGCTGATCTACTGGGATTTGAACCCACAACCATCTCTAGGGCTCACAGAGAATGGTCCCAAACAGAGAAAACATCCAGTGAGCAGCAGCTCTCTGGGACTAAATGCCTTGTTGAGTCCAGAGGTCAGAGGTCAGAGGTCAGAGGACAGACTGGTTGGAGATGATAGAAAGACAACAGGAACTCAAAGAACCACTGGTTCCAACCAAGGTCTGCAGAAGACCATCTCTGAACCCACAACAGGTCCAACCTTGAAGCAGACGGGCTACAGCAGCTGAAGACCACACCAGGTGACCCTCCTGTCAGCTAAGAACAGGAAACTGAGGCTACAATCCACACAGGCTCACCAAAACTGGACCATAGAAGACTGAAAAACCTCTCCTGGTCTGATGAGTCTGGATTTCTGCTCCACATTCAGATGGTGGACTCTGGATTTGGAGTCAACAACATGAAAGACTGGATCCATGATGGTCTTGTTGCTGACCATGTCCATCCCTTTATGAGCACAGTGGACCATCTTCTGATGGAGACTTCCAGCAGGATAACGCTCCATGTCTCAAAGCTCAAATCATCTCAAACTGCTTTCTTCAACATGACCATGAGTTCACTGGACTCCAACGGCCTCCACAGTCCCCAGATCTCAGTCCAGTAGAGCTCCTTTGGGATGTGGTGGAACAGGAGATTCTCATCATGGATGTTCAGACCACAAATCTGCAGCAGCTTTGAGATGTTATCAGGTCAATATGGAGCAAAATCTCTGAGGAAGGTTTCAGCAGCTTGTTGAATCTATGACACCAGGACTTAAGACAGTTCTGAATGTGAAAGGGGTTCAGCCTGGTGCTTGCTGGGTGGACCTGATAAAACGGCTTTTTGAGTCTAAAAATTCAGGTTTTCCACTGAAATTTTAGAAATGGATAAACAATTCACTTTTGACACAATAACTGCATTTTGCAAACAATACCTGAACTTACCAGTAGAATTCTGAATCCACGTGTGTATATTGAGATAACTGAGCATTGTTCAGTAAACTGCAAAAAAATCTCAAATCTTACTGAGTGCATTTGTCTCATAAATCCCAAATATCTCATTAAAACCATGTAAAATTAACTTAAGAGAGTGTGTTCAAAGAAACTGCATCAGTAAATTTACTTTTACTTATTTAAAGCAATTCAGGCTTTATATTTGTGTTAATATCTTAAAATCAGATTTTATTTATAAATAAGAGGTTAATGAGACTTGTGTAGTTACATATTAGGACAAGTATGAGACAGAACACAGAAACACAGAGAAAGATTTGAGTTTTCTCAGTGTACTTTGACTAAGAGAAAAAAAATGTAGGAACAGTTGTAGAGAGAGATTAAAGACACAAACCTTCTTCCTCCCAGCCAGCAGCAGCTTGGTGTAGCTCTGCAGAGCTTTCAGGGATGTTTCAGGGTTGAAGCTGCTCTGGTCTCCTGTGAGCAGATCGTCTCCTTTCGGTGGCGGTTCTTCAGCAGTCGATCCCTCACTGAAGTCGATGAGCGTTGGAGGAGCTTTCTCCCAGCTTCCATCTGACTGTGAGTCCTGCATCAGCAGCTCTGCGATATCTGAGCCCACTATTTGCTGAAAGAGACAGAATTAACCATGAATCCTGTACCAGAAAAAAAACATTACAGTTGTTAAAATATAAGACTGAACTGGTTTGCTTACTCCATTCTGTCTGCAGAGCAATATCAGGAGATTCCACAGGAGGGCAGCAGATGTCTTATCAAGCAGTTTGTCATCTCTCATGCACTCTCCTGCCCTCTGCTGGGCAAACTCTATAGCATCTACTTTATGCAAATCTTCCCTTAGAAAACACAAGAAAGAATAAATTAAATGAAGATTTCAAAACTGAATGTAAATACCATCTTCAGAATTCTCAAAAGTCTTGTAAGGATTTTGTTTGTGATGTTCAGCTGACATTAAATCAATGCTCCTGTTTCGATTCATGGATGGGGGGTGGAGGAAAACCTTTTTAAGGGTCCTGGGAAGTTTCTCATCTCCTGCTGTTCCTTTGTGTCGCTAAGGATCACCTGAGTTTAGACAAACATCATCACCTGGAGTGTTCAAAAACGCAGCACTGCTGGTTTTAAACTCAAATCTTATAATGTTATCTACACAGGTTTGGGGTGAACTAACCTCCATACTGTGGATTTCCAGCTGACTGATGTTCTCCTGTGTGGACAGACCTGGACTGACCCGTATCAGCTGCCCTGCAGGCCCAAAGCTGACCACCACATGAGGGATGGAGAACTTCAGAGGAGCTGATACTTGAGGCACTGAGGAAGAAGCAGGAGTCATGAGAAACACTGAGAGAGGCTGACCTGAGACGGCTGGGATAAACAGCTTGTTTTACACTCTTACCTGCATCAGACGAGAGGACGGGGTGGTTGTTTTCAGCTCCATTGATGTACTGACTGAGTTCATAGCTGCTGGAGGACAACCCTGAGTTTTTGGAGCTCTCTAAAGTCCCTGGATGATAAGACGAATCCTCTTCATTGTCTCTGGAGGGAGTTTCCACATAGTCTTTAAAGTAATGCTGGGAGTTGTCCCTCCCTTGTTCATACCTGTGGGTCATAAACAACAACACACAACATAATAAATGCTTTATCTCTCGCTGCAGAAAAGTTAATTCTATCTACTCTAAAGTCATAATACTGGAGCTTTTACTACACTTGAAGAAGTCAAAACTTTTCTTGAAGTTTTGAAGCTTCTGGCCTCGATACAGTCACTGTTTGGAGCAGGAGGAAGACTTCAGTCAATGCGTTAAACAACAACAGGAACTACACCTAGCCCAACACACAAACAGGACCCCTCTTTGATTTATGCTGCATTACTTGTTCTAGATTCTGTTTAACCTTCCTGATGAGACAAAACTGTGCTACCTGATCAGACCACAGCACAATAAAAACACAACCTTTATCTCCATGCAAGCCAAATTCTTTCTTTGTGTGCACCCAACTATAAAGAAACTATGTGAAAACTTTTAATACAGATACAGTTTCCAGATTTGGTCGACTTTTTATACAGAGGATCAGGATTTGAAGCTTACTTTTCTTAGTTTACCCAAAAAAACCTAGACAGGATCAATCTGATCATGATCCAATCTTAGCAAATCCAGAATGCAAAAGGGAGGCACTTAAACCTATACTCAGAGTTGCTTTCACACTTGCTTTGTATCCCTAAAAATATTTGACATAATCAAATCCAGGCATGTCCAAAATCAGGTCCTGGGGCAAATCCAGATCCTGATCCTGCCTTAAGAACCTGCTGACATATTTGTCCCATATCGCCCCCTAATGGAGAACATTTTCCTTGGTCAGAAGCAGAGTTTGATGATGTTTACGCAGCACATAACACTGCAGAAAACTGACCACTGATCATCTGGTATCTGGTATCTGATAAAATAAACAAGAGCTTTATAATAATATAAGACATTTTTTGACCAGCAAAAAACATTTTTAGCTCCACATATTTCTCATCCGGACTATCCTGTCTAAACATTTTTTAAAACTATTTTTTGGGCTTTATATGCCTTTAATGACAGAGGAGAGGACAGTGGATAGAGTAGGAAACAAGGCGAGAAAGGGGAGTGACATGTGGGAAAGACATCATCATCCTTTAAAGACATCAGCTGTTTGAGTTCTCCAAATGAAAATAGACTTCAGGCCTGACTTTGGACATGTCTGCACTAAAGTCTAGTTGAAGAAAATGCACCCCAAACAATGTTTTGTTTTGTTTTTTTTTCAGTCCATCATGTATGAAGAAGTAAACAAACCCCCTTCACCTTAGTATTACATGAACAGGACTGATCATCAGGCCGGTTAATGTACATGTGTTTAAGAAGAAAACAGAAAAGCCTGTAATCATTAATCAGTGCAGAGTTTCCTCTCTCACCTGTACTCCTCAGGGTTTGATGCTGCTGAATGCTCCTGTCTGTGTGCTCTGTCATGGTAGTAGTCTGTCCTCCAGGGTTCATGTGGACCCCACTGACCTGCATCTGCAGGGTAACACCGTGCCATTTGTTTTAAACAGAACTCAGAGAAAAGGAGCTTTATAACAACACATTTCTTCTCTTACTGAGAAGAGTTTCTTCACTGTACCTTGTCTTGCATGCTGTCCCCTGTAGTAGTCATGGTCATAATAACCGTAGTGCTCATAGTGGTCTCTGTAGTCCCAGTGGCTGTAACCATGCCTGAAATCAACAATATATTGTTTCTTTAACTCTGTATCCTTCAACTCCAAATACAGAATGATCCTGTCACACACTAAGCGATACATTTATTTTTTTTAAATTTAAGCAGCCAGCTCTCCTTCTTTTAACCCCTAAATGTTTTGATATCACTAAATGAATTGTGTTTAAGGAATTAACTGACACCACCCTCTCCTGGCTGTTTCTCCTCCACTGCACCTCTGTCACAAGGCGTTCCCCAGGGTTCAGTGCTTGGTCCTTTCTGTATTTGCTCCCCCATTTTCATTACTGCCCAATGATGTCCAAATCTACTTCTCCATCAAATCCATCTCTTCTTCAACCCCTCACTGATATAAAAACTTGGACCAGCTCCCTCCTGCTAAACTGTGATAAATCAGACATCATACTGAGCAGCGTAAATTAACAACTAAAGACTTCAGATAGTGTTTCAACTATCACCTGTATCTTTCAATGCAGGTTAACATTCTTAAAACGGTAATTAGCTGCAGCTTATACTGATTTTTTGTCATTAGGATCTTACATTAAAGGAAGTCAGCTAAAAAAAACAACAACAATGCGTTACAAAACTTAACACATAAATAAACTGTGATGTGTATGCGTGTGTACACACCTCGACTGAGGTCTTTGGTGCTCCAGATGTCCATAGCCGTGATAATATTGCTGAGTGTTGTAAGGATACTGGTCTTGTCTGGTAGAGGCGGGGGTGTACTGACTCCTGTAGTGAGCCTCAGAATGAGCCCAGTTCCTGTCCCTGTCTCTGGGGTCCTGTGGAGGTTGGTAGCCCTGGTTCATGTCCTGCTGAGCATACCTGTAGTAGTCCTCTCTGTCCTTTGTTCTGTGGGAGTAACGACCTGAGTCCTGCCTGGGATGGCCTCTGGGGTCACCTCTGGGGTCACCTCTGGGATCCATGATGCCCCCAAATAATGAGAAGGTGGAGTTTACAGTTCTGAGAGGTGCAAACAGAAATGACAGACACAGTCAAAGTACATCACAAACTGCCACATCAGTCCTCAGGAAAACCACAGCATGTGCTGATAACAAACCAGAGTGATAACAGAGGGATAAAGTTCACAAAAACTGACCCCTATGATTCAGGACTGTGAGGTTACTGAAGAAATGGTGCTAGAAATACTTTAAATCACACCAAACCATACTTTGTGGTACCAAACACATACCTTCAGTTATTATACGTGTGTATAATCCTCCATGTCCGGTAAATATTAGCTCAGTGGATCCCAGCCTGTGTGCTCTCAGTCAGCTGAAGGTAAACAGAGGAGCACGCCCTGAGGAGTTTGACAGCTGCTGCCATGCAAGACTGTAAAACATGAAATCACGTCCATCTTCAGCCTGATTTAAAGAAATCAAACACAGGAAGTCTCCTCGGCGTCATTCCCTCTTGAATGAAGTAGTCCTTGAATTTGCTGTTTACTTGTGAGGACACTCTCTGGTGTGCTGATCTGCCACGTTGCCGGTAGGAAGATGCGGGAGGACCGTCCCAGTGTGGCGCTGAGCTGAGCTGGTCTCAGGTCAGTCTGTGTGATGTTTCCGGGACGAAGTGCGGTGGGAAACTGATCCCAAGTCAGCAATGAAAAACTACGAAGGTTGAATGTTTTCAACAATGAAAAAAAGTTTGATGACCACTAGAGGCGCTGTTACTCATCACCACCATAACCTGTAGAAGTTCACCACACATCCAGACAAGTGCTGCTGACTTTTTGAGCACATGGATCAGTGTTTTGTGTGTGTGTGTGTGTGTGTGTGTGTGTGTGTGTGTGTGTGTGTGTGTGTGTGTGTGTGTGTGTGTGTGTGTGTGTGTGTGCGAAGTTTTTTTTGTTTGTTTGTTTGTTTTTTTAATCACAGACATTTTATCTTTATTTTTATGCTATGCTAGTGATGTATCTGGCATCTGTAGGTGGAACGTGTTTTATACATAACCTTACTTACTTCAGTTATCGGTTATATTATTTATGTATTAGCTCCTCATTGTAAAAAGCCCAGTGTTGGTACAGTCGATACAAACAGAAGCTAACTGGAGCTGTACAGGCTAACTCAACTAGTTTATATAGTCTGATCACAACATAATCGTGCACAAACACTTTACATCAACTCTCTCTCTCTCTCTCTCTCTCTCTCTCTCTCTCTCTCTCTCTCTCTCTCTCTCTCTCTATCTCTATCTCTATCTCTACCTCTCTATCTCTATCTCTCTATCTCTATCTCTGTTATATATATGTAACAATGTGTAGATTCTAGTTTTTGAAAACTATTTCACTAAAAAACGAAGATAAATTCCTCGTAATGTAAAAACTACTTCGCAGTTAATCTGACAATAATAATAATTCTGATTTAAACATTTCCGTTAATCTGCACCACAGTAAATGCTACACAAAACCAGGATTATTATTATTATTATTATTATTATTATTATTATTATTATTATTATTATATTATTAATAATAATAATAATAATAATAATAATAATAATAATAATAATAATAATAATAACAATAATAATAATAAAATAATGTCCATAATCACTTCCTTCTTCCTCCCCCTTCACCCTGTTATCATTTCTCCCCTCCCCTTCGACATGTAGGTGTGTTAAGTTCAAGTGAGGATAAAGCTGATTCCCATGAATGGATGGTTGTCAGGCAAGATAGACAAAATCATAAGACAAAGACTGTCTACAATTTAGAGACAGCGTTGTTTTATGGATCTGCAGTTTCCTCATTGAATCCTGGTATTTTGAGTTGTTTTTAGTAAGGGCAAAATGTTTTTCAAAAGATATGCTTTAAAAGTGAGGAACTTTATTATTATTATTATTATTATTATTATTATTATTATTATTATTATTATTATTATTATTATTGTTAATATTTGGTGATGGGTTAGGGCCATGTGAAGTGTTTTTCTGATCATTAAATCTATTGTTGATGTGGGTCAAATGTATGACCCTCAGTTATGACCAGAGGGGACTTTTGTGAGGTGTTATTATGAACCGCAGGTTCAGTGGAGGTCAACATGTTAACTTCTGTAACAGATGTGTTTCTGCCTGCAGACATCTCTGCTGCTATGTAGGTGTGTGAATATGTGGTATGACTTTCAGACTTGTGTCTTATAACTCACGTGGTTTGCCCCTTGGACAGAATGCAGAGGATAAATCCCAGCGCATTGTTATTGACAAGCTCCTGGAGACTGTTGATATTCTATGTTTACAAGAGACATTTTTAACTAAACAGGACCTACATAAACTTAATTCTGCTAACAATGCTTTTTATGGTTCGGAGAATCAAGAACTGATTTGAGTGAGGGAATAGTATGGGGTAGAATTCCTGGAGGAGTGGCTTTTCTCTGGCATAAGAGACATGATCCATTCATCAGTGTGATCAGACTAGATGTGGACTGGTGTTTAGCAATCAAAGTTGCATATGATAGCAATGTCTTTGTCATGCTAAATGTATATGTGCTCTATGAATGTTATAAAAATGAGGATGAATATCTTATCAGACTTGCTTTTATAAATTCTTTTATTGCAGAAAGTGTATGGACAACTATAATTGTAGTGGGAGATATGAATGCAGATATTGCTGATGAGAGCTCTCTTTTTGGACAATATTTCATCCAGTTTTGTGAGGAGAGTAAGTTGATCCTCTCTAGTGAAGTGCGACTGCCAGTAAACAGTTATACACATATTAGTGAAGCATGGCATACAACATCATGGTTGGACCACTGTTTATGTACTGCTGATGCTCATGACGATGTAGAGAATGTTGAAATTTTATATGATCTGACTACATCAGATCACATATCAGTCTGTATGACATTAAATGTTAAGTTTCCCCACAGCTGACCAGCCATGATAAATATGTGCAGAATGGAAAACTAGACTGGTCAGGGCTTCAAAGAAGATGAAATCTGGTATTATAACTCACTGTCTGAAAACAGTTTGAGTATGACTGGAATACTTCTTGATGCTATTTTGTGTGACAACATAAACTGCAAGAATCAAGAACACAGTGATGATCTATGTCAAATGTACAATAACAATGTTGAATGTCTAAAAAACAGTAGTGAACCACTTTGTAATAAGGGGAGTAAATTAATGTTGTTCAGCCAGGATGGAACAAGTATGTCTCTGACCTCTATGCAGAATCTAGAGATGCTCATAGACACTGGATTTTATCAGGAAGGGCTAGGCATGGTCCAGAGTTTGAACATAGGAAGCATGCATTCACTAGATTCAGATATGCTTTTAGACTTATTAAAAGAAATGAAAAAGCTATGAGGGCTAACTCCATAGCCAGAAAATTCCAACAAAATAGTGTATCTGAGTTCTGGAAAGAAGTTAAGGTCGTCAACAATAGCAAGATGCCCTTGACATCAGGTATTGATGGAATCACAGGATCTGATCATATAGCAGAGCTGTGGAGAAAGCACAGATTTTTATGGATTTTTAATGCATGGTGTGCTACCTGATTCTATGTTATCTGTGTTATTAGTGCCAGCAGTCAAAGATAAAACTGGAAAAATCTCTAGCATAGAGAACTACATGCCTATTGCTCTAGCTAGTGTATTGTCCAAAGTGTTAGAACTCGTTCTTCTGGATCGCCTGCAAGAGTGCATTACAACAACAGATCATCAGTTTGGTTTTAAAAACAAACACAGTACAGATTTGTGTATATATGCCTTACAGGAAGTTGTGAGTGCACACAGAAGGAAAAACTCAACAATATTTTTGTGCTTCCTGGGTGCATCTAAAGCATTTGATAGAATTAATCAATGCAAATTGTTTCTGAAACTACAAAACAGGGAGGGGGGGGGTCCCTTTTTATTTATTAAGAGTACATCATTTCTGGTACTTTTATCAAACCATGCAAGTTGGATGGGGCAGGAGTGTGTCAGCTCCTTTCTCTCTGACTAATGGAGTCCACCAAGGTGGTTTACTGTCACCTCTCTTGTTTAATGTGTACATGAATGATCTTTCTGAACAACTGAGAGCTTGTAAGACTGGATGCATGATAGGTGATAGACTTGTTAACCATCTGATGTTCGCTGATGACTCGGTCATCCTGTCACCTTACAGTGCTGCCTGCAGCAGCTTCTTAGAATCTGTTTGAGTTGTGGTGAACAGTCTGACATTAAATACAGTGGAGAAAAGAGTGATAATGATAGTAAGAGCAAAGGATGATCAGAAGCAGCAGTTTTCATCCTTCTTTATCTGATCGAGTCCTCAGTGTGGTGGAAAAAGTCAGATATCGGGGGCACATGAAATGATTTGAGTGATGATGAGGATGTTCAGCATCAGTGCTGTAAATTGTATACACAGGCTAATATGCTAACACCCACATTTGGATGTGTACAGACAATGTTAAATTGATCTTTTTAGAGTCTACTGTACTCCACTGTACACAGCTCATTCATGGTGCAGCTTCAGTCAAACAATGAAAAAGCTGCAGGTAGCTTATAATGATGGATGAGTTCTAGTCACATGTTTGTTTCCAATAACCTGCCTGCATTTCATGCTGTACTTAGAAATTTGATGAACAAATTTATGGGTCGATTAATTGATTCAGAAAATGAAATAATAATGTCACTTACTCAGCTCACAATGAGTGAAACAAGGTTTTTGTCTTCTTATTGGAAACATTGGTGCACACATCTCTCTATGTGTTCTAATTTCTGACAATCAATGAATTGTCATTTTATACTTATTTTGTTTGTTTTATTGTTGCTGATCATTGTACGTTTGTTAGGAACACAGATATGGACCATTAGTCTGGAATAAAGTATTATGTATATTGTCATAAAGTTTCTTTCTGCAGTGAACAAACCGTCAGAGTGTGTATCTGAGTCCAGGAGTATTGTCCCACTAGTGGGGGGTAAAATTAGCAGAAAATAAGGCTGGTTATTGGGTCAGTGATAACACACACAAATATTTATGATATTAAAAGCTAAATTATATTTTTGTAAAATATTTCTGACAGCTATTTTTGTGTATATTTTTTCTTTATTTCCTCTCAGATCCATCCTCCAAGTCTAAGTGTTTGTCCTGCTCTGTCCACAGGGTGTCGCTATGCCTCAAACTACAAGCTGAAAACGACTTGCGTGGGTCCATGTGACCAGTGGGACCGGTTTATGCAAATGAGCTGAGGGGTGCAGAGGGTTTTACTACTGGAAACGTTGGACTCACGGGGCAGAACAACAGCAGGACCTGAGCGCACAGCAGCAGTCAGTCTCCGCAGCAGTCTGGATATTATTGAACAGCAAACCGCTCGGATGTGCAATATGACTTTTGAAGAAACCGGTGGAGAGAACTCTTCAGAAAGGTGAGCCTGTGCTTTTTACTCTTCAGGTTTTCCGGCGTAATTGTACTGCTGCGAATTCATAAACTGACACAGTTTTTACGCTTTGGGACGAAAAGAAGTCCAAATGTCACAAACAGGAGCTGTTACATCTGTGTACGATCATAACACATGCTTCCTGCTGTAAGCGCTGGTTTGTACACGTTGCACTGAGTATCAGCTGTGCAAGTTACATCATTTACTTCTACCAACCTGTATCAATGCAGGTTCATGGGAGCATCAGAAGTGACAGCCAGCCTTCACTGTAGCATCGTTTTATGTGTTTAGCTTCCTGCAGTTTTAACTAACTGTTCTTTTTCTGTCTCTACAGGATGGAATCGGTGGCTAAAGCGTTAGAGGAGGTCCTGAGCTCTGCATTGCCTCAGGGTTGCATCATAGTTGGAGTGTATGAGGCGGCTAAGTCTCTAAATGCGTAAGTTAACACTGCTGTACTTTAGCACATGTTAGCTCGAGTAATCCATCACAAAGAAGGACTGTTTCCCTTACACCCTGTCTCCCTCTTCTCCTCAGGGACCCAGACAATGTGGTGTTGTGTCTGCTGGCCACAGATGATGAAGAGGATGTGGCTCTGCAGATTCACTTCACCTTGATCCAGGCTTTCTGCTGTGAGAACGACATCAACATCCTGCGAGTGAGCAACATGAGGCGTCTGTCAGAAATCCTGGGAGGAGGGAAGTCTGGAGGGGAGCCCATGGATCTTCACTGTGTCCTTGTTACGGTAAGCAGAATGAGTCCTGTCTGCTGATGACTGCTCTGCAGAGCATTGCTCACTTCCCTTCAGACTGTCAGGGGAATGCTTCCCCCTCACTGAGGGTGAAGGCTGTGCTTTATACCTGCAAGGGACTTTAGCCAGCAGTTGTTATGCGATGTAAAAGCTCAGGCTTTTTTTTTTTTTGCACTTTTCAGACAGCTGCAGATTGTAACTGCTTTGTCCTTTTCTCTTTCCTGCAGAATCCTCAGTCCTCACTGTGGAAGGACCCCGCTCTGAGCAAAGTGAACAGATTCTGCAGAGACAGCCGCTGTCTGGATCAGTGGGTGCCTGTCATCAACCTGCCCGACCGATGAAACTGCTTGGATTATTAATGTTTTTGTGCATCTGGGATAAAGTTATTGCACAAGGCGTGTGTTCATGTCTGTGTTGGACTTCTCTGGAAAGTGCCCCGGAGTGAGAACGAGATGGGAGGGGCAAGAAAGGAAAAAAAAAAAAATAAGAACACAAGGAAGCTCCAACATTTTACCAGGTCAGGGTGAACTCGTGGCCCAAGGAGGAGTGACTCAGCAGTCTGGGTTCCAGGATTTCCAGTGTATGACTGTGCCTTTCTTTGACGAGAAAGAAGTCTTTACAGGAAACTGAATCATGTGAGCAGAAAGCAGGGAGCACGAGCGCAGGACTTGGGGAGAAAAAAAAAAGTACACAGAGAGCCTCTAGTTGACAAGACTCCAAGAAGTGGAGCTCACTGGAACGGGACAGTCTGAGCTCTAAGCCGGAAGAATCCTCAAGAAAATCAGACCAAATCTGTGCATTTCTGTAACAGCACATTTATTTAAGAGTATTTAAGACTTGTCACTTTCATAGCTCAAAAGGGATTATTTTCACAGTTTATTATTAATATTATTATTATTATTGTTTTAAGGGCAATTCAGTTGTTCAGATTTGTCCATTAACTGATATTTTTATGTTTTTAATTTAATGAAGTATATTTATTGTGCATAGTTCATGGAATTCTGCCTTGTTAAGTTGAATGAAATAAAAGAAGAACAAGGAACAGTTCTCAGAGTGGTCTTGCATGATCATTTCCTGGCACTGCAAGTTAATGATACTTGCAGGGACGTCACAGTGCAGCAGCAGCCTGATGGAAAGTTTATGATTTCTGTTCCCGCAGCTGACACAGCATGCTGCCCCACAGGGTTAGATCACGCCCAGGCATGTTCCTCTTTCACATTTGTGACATTTTCCATCTTTCGTGCATCTCTCGGATTTGAATGTGTTGCCTTTGTAGGTAGTTATGATTCAGATTACTTGATTTTAACACAAGCATGAGCAAAAAAAAAATTCTCTGTTTACAGCTCAAGCAGTCACCTGTTCAGAGCTAAATCTGCTGCTGGCATGCAGTTGCTTAAAATCAGCTTTACTCTTGCATGGGAAACCAGGCAGAGTTTGACCTTTTGCACATTCAGAAGATCCAGTTACAACTGAGAGGAGGAGAGTCCCCATTGTAGTGTAAATGTGAAGTGTCTCATCATGACAGCTCATTCTCCACAGCCTTCTGCATCTGCGTAATCAGAGCTAAATTTACCTCTGAATGGATTAAAAATAGCACACTGGCCCGACGAGAGGGAAAGAATGAGCTAAGACCTATTCCAGACTGTGCAAAAAGAGAAACCCAGAAGTTATTGGTGCTTTGGCAGAGTGGGGAGGGACAAAGCTTTTTTACACAGAGGGTCACAAGACAAAGGGTGCATGAGTCAGGGCTATTCAGGCCTCCATTGCTAGAGCCGTACAGCACTTTAGCTTCATGTCCAAAAATAGCTCAGTGAATAGAGGCGTCCCTCTCTCCTGACCACGGACAATAATAGCACATGTAATTAACAGGCAGCGTACATGGAGAGGCTGACCTGCTGCAGGAGTGTCAGCGACATAAAGAGGACAAAGAAAAAAAAACCTCTTCAAGGATATAAACTAATGAGGAGAGAAAAGGAGTCTAAAAAAGGAGTTTGGGGAGGATGGCTGAAAGGTTTGCAAACGTGATCAAATCTGCACAGATACCAAAACCTGTTTAGATTTAATGTCTTTAGTTTGTGTTGGCACTGTTTTCACTTTCACTCATGTTTTTCTTCAAAATCAAACACACTTCTTCCAGACACAAAAAGTAAAGATCCAAGAATTTTATACTATTGTTTTGTTTTCCTTTGAAAGTAAAACAATAATACCAACAATACCAGAGCACTGCAGCATGAGGATAAAACAGCAGCAAAGAACCAATTTGATCAATAAAAGATAAAACCACTTTGTGACTCTCCTCTGGACCCTTGTCACGCAGGAAGGGGGTCACAAAAAGTAGGTGAGATCCTGAAGATACTGGAGCACAGGCTTATCCTGGAGCATCTCCTCCGCTCTGACAGGTAACACAATCATGGCTACAAAGCCCGAGCGATCCATCATCTACCTGCGGCTGATGGTTACATGATTGTGGGACATCAAATATGGCGTGACCTGGTTGTGGTTGTAACCTTACACTGAAGGAGGCTGAAAAAGAGGAGAAAGGGCTGCAGCAGAGAGGGCTCGGCAGAGCCGATGGAGATAATTACATAACAGGGCCGTCATGGCCCAGAGGCAGAGGTGAACCTCTACTGAGAAACTGGAGCAAACCAGAATGTTTATGTTCTCTTGACCTAATACCCAAGACGATCATTGTTTTGTTTTCAGCGCGGTGACCTGTGATTCTGGGGAAGGAATGACAATCAATTAACAACAAGGCGAGTCAGTGTCTAATTGCTTCTGAAGGCATGAGGACAGGGTAGTTTAGGCTGAACAGGAACATGTTTGGTGTTGGCAGCAGCCGAGTGTCATCGCTCCACACAGCAGACATCCTGTTAGCTTCACTGGGTGTGATGAGTTCATTTAAGTGATTTAGTAATGTAGGTTTTTATAACCAGCTCAGTGAATTAATGACATCAAAGACAGGTGGGGTATCAGGTTCTTCCTGTGTGAGCACATACAGAAGCTGAGGTGAGAAACTTTCAGTTTGTGGACTGGACACTGCAAAAAACTAAAACCTAAGTAAGTGCTTTTGTCTTATTCTTAGAAAAAAATTATACACACACACACATATATATATATATATATATATATATACAGTGGGGGAAATAAGTATTTGATCCTCTGCTGAATTTGTAAGTTTGCCAACTTCCATAGAAATTAACACACTCTAATTTTTATGGTTGTTTACTGGTTATAAGTATAGACAGAATATCAGTTGAATATGCATAAAAACACACAGTATAAAAGTTATAATTTTTTCTGCATTTTATCAAGTGAAAAAAAGTATATTAGTATCAGCAGGGGATCAAATACTTATTTCCCACACTGTATATATATATATATATAATGAGGTCTGAATTGCTTGTAACAAGTAAAGAAATCTGCCAATGGGGTATAAATGAAGTTTCTTGCATCAAGACATTATTTTAATTTCAAGAAACTTCACTAGAAAATTTTTCTTACCCCACTGGGAGAGGGTTTTTTTTTTTAAAAAAAATTGCAATTCAGACCTCATTTTTGTTGTTAAATATCTTGAAATAAGACATGCAGTGTAGTTTAGATATAGTGTAGAGTGGACGACTGAAATAAGTCTCATCCTGCTGTCTCTTAACACACACACGCACGCACGCACGCACGCACGCACGCACGCACGCACGCACGCACGCACACACACACACACAAGCATAAGTGACAAAAACAAAGAAAGCAAATTAAAAACCTTGAGCAGTTAGACAGTCAAACACTTTGTATCAATAAGAGTAATAAGGGCAGGATTTTATTCATAAGCATTTTTTAAATTAGTTTGACACACAGCAGTGATCAAGCTGGAAACCGATCACTGATACATTACCACCCAATACACTCCAAAAACTGCTCGTATTATTTTAAGAAGTATTTAAAGAGGCTCTGAGGACCGTTTGGAGTGGACTGCAGTGACACCTTTGGCTGGAATCGTCTGCACACTGTCATGATGACATGTTTAAGTGTTTTTAATGAACCAGCTACAGAAAATGCATCTTAAATCATCAGCAACCCTACTTTCATAATAAAAACACCAACTTACAATCATTGTTAATAATCAATAAAACACAACAATAACAGTTTGAAGTCCAAAATTTAATCCATGTTTGAAGACACATTCAGGCTCGACTGAACAAGTTACTACAGAGGACATTAAATACATACAAACACAAGCACAGGATGTGGTCCATGGACCTCTTCTTCATCTATCTCTAAATCTAAACTATCTCTGAACATGAGTCATCTTAAAATGTGATGCCACACATAAAGTTAATGGCCTAAAGAAAGGCTCCCCCCTCACGTGAAGGCTTTTTAATCACAGTATTGGTAAACAACAGCACTTCTGTGACTTAAAGCAGTCAAAGTTTGAAGCTCCATCACTTCACTGTTAAGGCCCTATGCGGTAAAAGTTGCAAATTTCGTTTCTAATGTTTTGTACGAGCACCAACACAAAGAATGACACAAAGTCTCAGCATCACACAAAGAGTCTGACACTCAAAATGAAAAAAGCTTAAAGCAGCTGGAAACATGGTATGAATGTCAAACTCAAGAAAATAACAGTCATGTAGAGCAAACAGGAAATATAACAGAACAGGACATTAAAAAGGTGACTGTGACTTTAAACATGTCGATCTGATAAAATGGCAGAGTGGTCTGTTTAACAGCAGTGTTTACACCATTATCAACATTTTTTTTGATTGAAATAAAAAAATAAATCAAATGTCAAGGGCCATGCGTCATGTTCACTGAAGTTCATATTGGTACTTCTCTGCAGCATTAACTTCACCAACAGCAACTGAGATTCATAGACTTTATAATATTTGGTCGTAGTGTCCATGATGTCACTGATCTGTTTCTGAAAAGGAGTTCTGAAGCCTATCGTCGTCAGTAGCCATATTGGAAACCAGACGGGCTTGAGCTGTGCCTCTGATTGGACAAACTCATGATCTTAATATCTCTGTATAATTAACCCCTGTACACTAGGCACTGGTAGAGAATGTGCGATTCAGAAGGAAGTCACTTTTTGTACCAGGCTGGAGAAAGTTTTATCTTTGTTGTAAATATCTGAACGAGTGTATGTGTGGTTTCCAGTATTTCTGGGGCCAGCCTCAAGTGGACACTCCAGGAACTGCAGTTTTCAGCACTTCTGCATTGGCCTTGTGATATTGACGCAAAAAAAAAAAAAAAAAAAAAAAAAGGGTCTTAAAATGTGATCATAATGTAACCATTTGATTCCATGAATGTAAATATCAAAAGTTAGTCACAAGCTAGAGAGGAGCTACAGTGAGCTGCTGAAACTGGGGGTCAAACAAAGACTGTGTGGTGTTTAGATGTAGTCTCAGTGATGTGACTCATTGGTTCATCTAGAAAAGACCTCATGAAGCCCAAAGGAGGTGATCAGACTATCTGACATACAAACTTTGGCTAATGTGTGAAACAGTGGTGTATCTATAATTATATCTAGCATATATTTAAAGGGCCAGTGGCTGACTGGAGATGGCCCTTTGGATAACTGTCAGTTTTAGACAAAATGGATTAAAAAATAAAATACAAAAAGAGGTATAAAGACTAAAAGCCATTATTTTTAGCAGGCTGTAAACATGTTTACATTCTAACGGGGACTCCTTGGCGTAAAGTCTCCAGACTTGCAGGTTTTTAAAGGACTACATTGGCTTCAGCTGTGATCTCAAGAGGTTGCTGTTCAGGGTCAACTCATCCCGATAATTTGGTCCAACACAAGATCAAATAAACTTCCATATATTAAACACTAAACATCAAATTGAATAGAAATACTAACAAAACTGAACAGATTGTGTCTCAAAGATATATCAAAATAACTCAGCCTAATATGATCGATCTGTCTGTGCTACTAGAGCATGGGACAGATATGAGAGAATATATTATCTTTTTTTTTTTTTTTTTCTTCTTTTTTTTCTCTTTTTTTCCCTTTTTTCAAAAAGAAAAAAAAAGGAAAAAAAAAAGAAAAAAAAGAGAATATATTATCTGAAGACAATCATTTCTGATGAGCTCATATCTGCATCAGAGGTGACAGACATCAAGCTTTAATTTTTTATTTTTATTTTATTTTTGTAATGGAGAGGATTTAATTATTTTTTTAGCACTAATTATAAGAAGCACATACAATGAAGTCCTGGAGTAAGCCTGATGACTGTTTGGTCCAGTGTTCAATGAGAATGCTTTTAATGCTAACACCACAAAAAGAGGATAAGCAGCCCTGCTTTAACAGCACAGTTTTTCCAGTTTGGGTTCTGTCAGATAACATTTCAGGGAATCAAACTCATGCTAATTTCTGTTTGGGCTCCAGTTTTCTGCCTTGTCTTTGGTGTTCACTTCTATTTAAGGTTAAGTGGAACACATTCCTTAAATATCTGAAAACGTAAAGATAGGAAACTGGGCAGGGTCAGCTTTTATTCAAATAAATATTAAAAAGAGCCGAGAGTTTGTTTGTTTGCCCCCCTACAGAACAGTACAGGGTTTCTTATCTTTGAAAGGGTTTTCTGAAGCAGGGACACCCATGAGCAGGGGGTCGTACTTGGCGTGTTCTCCGCAGTAACGCATCAGGTCTGATGAGGCCTTGGACACCTGTAGAGAAATCAATCCATACAGTCATGTCACAACACACAAGTGGAAGAGTTAAGTCATTCAGAGCCTGATTCAGAGAGGACTGAATGTTTTTTGCTACACTGCACGTGAGCCAAGGAGACAGTGTCTAATTCACAAAGCATGAAGTGCTACACAGATGGCACTGCAGAGCAAGTAGCATGACTGTATGCTGGTTTTGTTGGCATACATTAAATAAACATTATTCATTCATTCATTCATCCATCTTCTATCCCTCAAAGCAAATTCTCCAGTGTTAAAATTTCCGGTGTTAGTCCATTTCAGAGTAGAGTGTTGAATTCTTGGTGTTGATTTGGACGTATTTAACTCTATGCTGGTGTTAAACCATACTCCACTGGGAGTTCCTTTACAGTGTTGATGACAGGCGGTGATATTTTAAACATCCAGGCATCCGACTCCCCATTCCTTCCTCACTCACGGTTGCAATAATTTTTATTTTTTTATTTTACAATAAAGCGTTCTTTGATCTACACTGTTCACCCAGCTAACCTAAAATATCCATTCATTTCAATGAAAAATTCTCTGTAAGAAAACGGCTCCTTTACATTTGAAGAAAATGTTTTTAGCGAGGTATTATTTGTTGTGACAGCGTTTTTGTGACCGGGAGTGAGGAGGAGACTCAGTGGATAAGAGACGGTGCTGTGCATTTAGAAGTTGTGCGTGGGAGTTAAAGACTGTATGCTGCACATGGACCTGACCGGCTATCTGTGCTTCTCACAGCAAGGACCAGCTGTCTGTGCTCAACTGCATGGACTGTCTGTGCTTCACGTGACACGGTCCGTGTACCATCAATAAAGGAGATGCATTGATGGGCTATGTTGGCCAATTTTAAAATGAAGTGTTGAAATTCTCCTGGTCTGCTACGGATCACTCTGAATCCACTATGACACACCAAATGCCATCAAAGTAGGAAAACATACCAAAAAACAAATGATGATTTTGACCAATAGCTAGGCTACTCAGCTTGGCTTGGTGCGGAACAGCGGATCACTCTGAAACCTGAAACTGCTCTGGGAAACTACAAGCTTTCTCCAATTCCTCTCTTCTGATTGGTCAATCCCCCCACATACACACAAAGGGAGATGAGGGGGGCATTTCTACAAGTACTAATCTGTTTTGACTCCATAAACTGATGAGAAGTGACGCTCTTCACTCACCTTCTGTATGTGGGAGGATATGAATATCATTCAAGATAGATGCTTTGTGAACTAAACCTTGTTTGGGGGGGGGGGGGGGGGGGGGGGTCAAATGGGGCAGAATTAGAGGCTATGATTGGCTGTAAATATAAAGGCACCTTTATCCTCTCGATACTGGCTTCTATTCTCAGCTGCTGCACCGTCCGCCTGGCCAGAGCTATGCTGCTGGAGCTCTGCATTTTGGATGACATTGCAGTCCTTGGACAGCCGTGCTCACACCTGGAAAAAAAAAAAAAAAAGACTTGAGTGAACCTTCATTAAATGACGGGGAGATGCATTTAGTGTTTCAGTGATGACATGTACAAGATGTTAGAGTGGGAAGTCTGACCTTCATGCACCACATGTCAAAGCAGGGTCATGGAAGGGAGTGGTTCAAGCCTTTTTTTATCAGCACAAAAAGGTTTGGAGCTTTAAGAGGGTCTTATGTAAATAAAAAGAAGAAGAAAATGAAAGTTTTGAGAAAACAAACTTTGGCAGGACATGTTTAAAGCACGCATCTGATGTGCCGCGCGTCTTTATGAATGAGCAGCTTTGCACAGTGTTGCAGAAACTGCAGTAAGTGATGCAGCTGGGGCGGCTCTGCACAAATGACGATGATGATGATGTGCACAGCTTCGCAACTTCCCAGCAGTGACAGTTGATCTGGCCTGGAATCGGCTCATTGTGCGTAAAAGCTGTGGCCCAACCTAACGGACTCCTTTCACAATTCTTACTTCCAGAACACAATGGCTCGCTATTACCGCCACATTACATCACTGCTTGAGCTACTTCAGAGGACAGACTGCACAGTCTCAGCTTGTTCAGAGTGCAAACATAATCTCTGAGAGTAATCAGGAAGAAGGAGTAGCTCTTTATGAAAGACGGACGCCGTGTAGTGAGGTTAAAGAAGAACACAGTACGCTCTGAAGCAACTCATCAGAATTCTGTGTACCCAACGATTGTTCTGCAATGATAACAGGCAGCTCTTGTTCCTTTAACAGAGTAACCCTCTGGGATTGACAGAAATAATCTCTGACATGTGCTCTAGTAGATGTTTTCTCTGTGCTTTGCTGCAGGATATTACAGAGGAGGGGGACACGCTGAAACGGAAGAGAGATGAAACATGGACTACAGATCCGACTACAGACGGGAGACAGGAGCATGCATCCCTTTAATCCCCTCGCCCACTCCCTTCCGCTTCCTCTACAGGAAGCAGTATTCACAGTTACCCTCCAAAGAGAGAAGCTGCACAGGGGCTGCAACACTTAACTTACAGAAAGCATAAATCAAACCAGCATGTGCACTTTATTTCTGTCTCATGAAAGTGTCAGGTTTTTTTTTTAGATTTCCTTTTTCCTTTCTTGACCTCTGCTCTCATTCTTACAGGAAACTTCACACTCAGCTGAGAGTTTTCGCTGGTTTTAAGGTATGAAAGGACTGAGGAAAGAGAGGGCTGCGTCAGAGGGAGGGTGGTCCTCAACTTGAATGTATGCAGAGACGCTTTGTGACGCCAGCAGCTACTATAGAGCTCCATGTGTTTGAAAGGAGGCTCTGAAATCATGATAAGCTGTAAAAGAGGTTAACAAGGCTGCGTGCTTTCTGTTTTGCTGCACCACTGTTGCATCTGTGGATGTACTTCTGTTCTTAAAGGGCCGACACTTCATTAGAGCACTTCACACTTATTTCATGAACGTAACAGTACAAAGACCTCATTTTAAAGATGATAGAAGATAATCGCAGTCATCAGACAGTCAGCTTTGTGTGACTGCAGCCTTCAAATGTTAACATGTAAAAGCTCAAGACGCAGCTTTGCCATAAACTCCTCCGATCACAGAAAAAGCGCTGCCACAGCGTACTCCACTCTTGAACTGAGGACAGCAGAGACTCCTTCCCTCAGCCCACAGGTGCCAGATGTGGCACGCCAGCTGCAGAAGTGGGTCCAGCAGAGGTGAACGAGTTTAGAACACACACTTCATCATCAGGATTGGTTTCTGCCTCGGCTGTGGTTGAGTGTGGGCACACACACACACACACACACACAGACTCTGCTGTGCTCTTCTCAGGGAGCTGTCTGATCCAGTGAGGTCTCGGTCCTCGACTGTGCTGCTGAGTTTAAAGTAAGCCTCTGTTTCAGGCCGTGTGGTGGACAGTTTTATACTAACTCTGCTGCTCCTGAGGAGTAGTAACATTCTTACAGACTGTATTTACTTTCATAGACCTCCTCAGTGTAAATTCTATTATTAGTTGCTCTACTCAAATGGCTGATTCTTTCCGTTGCTGGGACAAAATGACTGTAAGAACTCTTAAAAATAAATTTCACGAGAAGTTATAAATTTGGGGACGTTTGATTCACATATCTCGATTAAGATCCTTGTCAGCTTCCACAAACTAGCCCTTAAGATTATTATTTTTTTCCTTTGAGGCCTCTGATGTCTGAGTCATGATGTGCAGAAGAGGCTCTGTAAACTTCTGTTGCATCTGTTCCATGGATCTGTTTCTAAATTTATCAGCACATAGTGATGAAAGCATGAGGAAACATGGAAGAAACATGACATTTCCTGTCATACATTTGTCCCGGACACATTATGTAATCTTACATTTTTATCACACTGACCTGCTGCACTGACGCAGCATGAGCAGGAATACTTTTACTGTTACAATAAAAAGCATCCAGCTGTGTGAGAGTTCACTTTGTTTCTCAGACTAACGAAACACTTCTTGTTATTATGATCCTCTCAAAGCTGCATTAAATTTAGCACAGAACAGAGTGCAGTCATCGGCATACTTGCTGAGCTTAAGATGTGAAGAGGGATAAAACAAGCATGTGTGTGTGCAAAAGGACAAACTGACAAAAGAGTTGCACCACTAAGTCGGTTAAAATTCACAGAAGACACCAAAATTGGAGTTCTGACTGCGAGGCGGTGGCGTGCAGACTTTTTGAAGGGCAGGGGAGAAATTTAAAAAAGGCATATACAGCCTGTTCTCACACCTGGAGAGGGCTCCAGTCCCACCTGTTTTTGGAAAGGACTTTGGTTTGTGTTTTGGCATCTGAGAGGTAGTGGGGCATCAGATCCTGGTTGATCTGTGTTCTGTATGGATGTCTCTCCACGCAGCAGGTCTGCAGATTGGTTGATGAACAAAAAGTCTTAGTCAAGCACATGTGCAATTTATTTACAGTCGACTGCTCTGGCTGCAGCTGAGAGGGACTGCTGTGAGTGAGGAGGACTTGTCCGTCTGTAAGTTTTTGGAAGGGGGGAAGGGCCCACGGCAGCACCAGCTGCTTGTTGAGAAAAGTAAGAATGCTTCCACGCTGCTTTCACGTCAGAGTCTCCAAACTCCAGAAAAGTCTCTTGCTGCTTTTTTTGAAAAAAGAAAATAAAAATTGGTAGGCTTGCTAAGTTGGCAACACTGCTGCTCACATCATTCCAGCTGAGTGGGAGGTGAGGCGCCGGGTGCTGCAGACACGCCCCCTCTGTTAGAGTCACACAAGCACAAACCTGGTGTAGGTCCTGACAGAGGCAGTGGCTGAGTGAAAATGATGTGGACATAGGCTCGTTTTTAACAGAGTTTATGCACTGATGTCACGATTCAGGTAGTTACCTGGATACATGACCATATTGGAGGGACAGGAATGTAAACATTGAATGGACAGAGATAGAAGTGCATGGTCAAATGTGATTTTCAGATGTCTTATCTACGAAAAAATGTTGAAAAACACACAGAGCACACTAAAGCTTAGCTTATTAGCTTAGGACTCAGCCAGCAAGCAAAAGAGAGATGTTGTGAGAAACTACTGCTAATAGGCGGGAGAGAGCAGTACGAGGAGTTATTATCTTCATTATCATCCACCAAAAGGTTTGAAAACATAGCAGATGTTACTGCTATATTTTTCATTGGTGAGGAGGTCCATGGAATAAAGGATGTTCTCTTGGGAGAGGCTCATTGTCTGGCACTAAAAAAATGACCTCTGAAGGACCTGATGATTTTTACTTCAGAACTGTGTATTGGTGTAACTTCACTCTCAATCAAAGTAATATTCTATCATAATATATTGACTTTTACTAAAATGTGGTTTCAAGATGCTTTGAACAGAGAATATGACCTACCTGACGAGAAATGTCATGAACAGAATTGTGGGTTGTACAGATTATTACCTTGGAAATCCTGATGTTGGGATGTGTGCATCACCTTAAAGTGTCCTCTGGAAACAATGCTGTTGTCTTTGCAGCACGTTTTCTAAATTCTGTGCAGGTGTTGTCAAATTGATGAAGCTGTTTTCTTAGTTTGCTTGTGGTGTTTTTTGTTTTTTTTTTTGCATGTTTTATTAAGTTGGAGTGCTGTGAGCTCGTCACTTCAATTCATTTAATATAATTTAAATTGCCACATTGATTATTTTGTGATTGACTGAATGTTGTTTTTCTTTAATGGGCAAATGCATTTTACAAAATAGGTGAAAAAAAAAAGTTTGCTGATCCAAAAAATGATCCAAAAAAATGATCCGATCTGTGACTCAAGACCTAAATATGATCCCAACCATGAGAATTTCAGTTGGTTGCACCCCTATAGAGAGGGCTCTTTAGCATGCATTTTTAGCACTGCTGTGTGGAGATGACAGAGAGTGTCCATGTTTAAGGCACAGGATTTTCAGCTGCCTTGCTGTTAGTTTGAAGTTGTGTTTTAGAATCATTACCACCATAACAACTTTAGTCACTGTCTGCCATTGGCTTTTCCTAAGTTCATAAGGAGACTTTTTCTTTTTATGGAAGGAGCTATAAGACAGGAATGACCTTCCTGGTCCAGGGAGGAAGTTGTACACAAGTCAATGAAAGTGGACTCACCTCTAATGAGCACAGGCCTCCCATAAAACTGACAAAGAGTTGACCCCTCCTCCTCTCCAAACCTCTTATCTATCTTCCTTACCCCACTTTCTTACTGATCTTCTGGGAATGTAGGATGCTTGAGTCTGATTGGTCGAAATCCCTAGACGACAGTTATTAACTTCCACTAGCCAAACAGAGGCAGACTGATCACATCATTTCAAATCAGTCCACAGAAAAGAGTCCTTAGAGTTTCTGCCTCACTTAAAGGTGAGGTAAAACCGTTAGCTTCAGTTAGCATCATATTGGTAAACAATGTTGTTGAAATGGTTAGCATGCTAATACAGAGGGCTAAAAGACATGGATATTTTTTATACTGGGTCCTGTCTGTAAGAGTCTAAACTGTTTTGCTTGCTGGTAGTCCAGGTATACATGTATCTCCCCTTGTCCATGCAGCAGTCATCCACTCCAAAGCTTCGTGAGTAAAAACACAAAAAACATGGATGACATCAACTCAGGTGCACAAAAAAATACAGGTTTAACACGGACACGAACACGGTATGAAAATCATGTGACTCCACAGCCCGTAAAGAATTTCAACTGACCTGGGTCGCAGCACCAAAGCCACACACCCAATGCTGGTGCATACTTAAAGCTACAGTAACTGATATTATTATTATTATTATTATTATGTCAAAATAAAGTTTCATCTGCAGCATCTGTCCTACTGACAGAAACGTAAGTCTAAATGTGTGTTATATAAAGAAAACCAATATTTACCATAATATTGTAGTAGGCCTACAGGTAAATAACCAGAACTTGTCTCATACACTGTCCATCAGTCCTGGAGACAGCAGCAGAGCAGAGGCCTGTACTACAAAACTGGATTTTCTCTTAGCGAGATAACTTCTGGGTTAACCCTGGATTTTCTGTACTACAAAGCTGGTTCACTTCTTACCGAGATGAATCGCCGTGGCAACTTATGCTGAAAGGCTAACCTGCTCCGGAGCAGGTTAAGATCTTGATAAGAGATCAACAAGTAGAAAAACGACACCTCCTGACCAATCAGCTTTCTTGTAAAAGACCCTGCCCATTTTTAGAAGATCCTGCCGATGTTGGTGCGCACTGCGCAGAGCGCTCAGGAGAGAGAGAGAGAGTTTTTAGGGAGAGATGCGATCCTTTTAATGTTCATGTGGTCATTCTGTACAAGAGATTCAGATTTTCATCAAATGGACTGAACTTCATTTGTCAGCTGATGGATCCATAAATAAATCAATTCAGTTGATTTCATCCAAACATCAGTGACAGAGTGAAGAAATAAAGCCTCACTGACCGCTTTGAAGGAGGTTTTTATACTTGTTCCCCAAGTCCGTTTAGCTCCACTGTTTGCATCTTAAATAATGATGTTAATAATAATGGTCACACATGACAGAACTGCAGAAACAGGAATTTATCGAACGCGCAACTTCGTGGGAGTTAAGAATTAATATTAATTTTATTTATTAATATTCCAACACAAACGCGCTCAGACGGGCTGAGCCTCAAAACTCAATGGAAAGTTTGGACACTGAGGAAGAGCTCTGCTCCAAACGTCTGTGCTGTAATAAAGTCAAACTGAGTGATCAGAGTGCTGTCTGTTTATATTGTCCTATGAATTAATTTTCGATAATCTCATGAATTACTCATTAACAGAGTCGAGAGTTTGCTGCCGGCATTTCTTCCTAGATTTTGCTGCGGTAACAGTGTTGCGTTTAGCCTGTGTTTAAATTCTTTGTATTTCTAAGGAATACCTGTCTGCTCCTCCACGGTAAAGTAGGCTGCTCTGCAGATTTTCTCCTGTCTCTTCATGTTTGTGATTGGTCAGACGCTGCAGACCCCACCCTTTAATGTGAGCGCGCTCTGATCAAGGCTGGAAGACTCTGGATTGACTCAGCGAGTTTATATCCAGCTTCGTAGTACCGTTTATCAGGACTGCCGATGTCTCGCTTAGTCAACCCAGAAAACGGAGAGAGATCCTGGATGAGTTAATCGAGCTTCGTAGTACAGGCCTCAGGTGAGAGACATTTCAGGTTACTGGACACAAAGAAACTTGAACTATGTTAAACATTTCCCAGCTCCTCCCGGAGGATCCCAAGGTGCCCCCCTGCTGGAAGGGATATACCCTTCACCTAGCTGTGGGTCTGCCCTGGAGTCTCCTTTAAGTTGGATTCACCTGAAACACCTCCAAAGAGAGAAGACCAGGAGGCATCAAACATCCTCATCTGACTCCTTTCAAGGAGCTGAGCTTCCTCCTGATGTCCGAGCTCCTGACTCTCCTTCTAGGGCTGAGTCCAGACACCCCTCAGGAGATAAGTCATTTTGGCTGCTTGTCAGTCAGAACCCAGAGCTCATGACCAAAAGTGAGGGCTGGAACGTAAAACAACAGATAAACAGAGAGCTTCACCCTCCAGCTCAGCTACCTCTTTACCACCACGGCTGACACAGCACAGGTCCATCTGTCACTCTCACGATCCATTTTTCCCTCAGTCATGAACAAGACGCCAAGATAACAAAAGTCTCTATGTGGAGCAAAGACTTGTTCCCCATCCAGAGAGAGCAATCCCTTTAAATCAATGAAATAAGCTCTAAATCAACAAAACACAGACCTCTTCAAACTAGGGGAAAACAACAAACAAACTCCTCCAGGTTTACCAAATCCTGGACGAGCCCCCAATATGTTACAACCCTGTCTCAGGGGAAGCAACATGAGAGTCAAAATTAGAAAGTCTGACAACGTTTTATTACAATCAATACTCGCTTAAGAACAAAAGAGTGCAAATAGTGCTGCTGCCTTGCTGCTGATCCTGGCTGCAGAGTGAGAGATAGTGGGAGGAGCCAAGCACTGGCTTTTGTAGCCACCTCACAGGTGCCAGAAATCAGGAGCAAACTAGGTATAGAGGTCCAAGGTGGCCTCAGGACCAAAACAGGAAACAAGAAATTAGGGTGGCACAGAACACTAACGTATTAATCATTTTAAGGACATTTACTGTAACGATTTGTCTGACTGTTAGTAACACAGCCTTCTTCTCACATGACATCCTGATGCTGTTATTGTTTTTATGCTGAGACAACGTTGTGTCAGACAAAACGTCCCTGACCAACGACATGAAAGCATGCATGGTAGGACACGAAGGTAGGACGTACAAAGAAGAGTGGAAAGAAAAGTATGTGTTCATATGTTACCTGATTTTATAAATGCCAAGTCAGTCTGTCTCATCTAAAACCAGGCTGCTGCAGTTTGCAGGAAAAAAATATCTGAAGGCACCACAAAACGAAGCAACTCCAAAGAAACATATCCACTCCAGACAGAGGAAACAGAAACTCAGAGCACTGACGGCTGGATATGAGCGAGTGTTCATCATATTTTGTCAGTTCAGGACTTCAGAATAAATCTGCTGAAATCTGTGTGGACTTGTTTCTGTGATTGCAAATATATTATTTGTTTTTACCAGATTTATATTAATGTAATCTGGGGGGCCAGGTATCATTGGCAGTGGACCGGTTTTGGTCCGTGGGCCGCCAGTTGCCAACCGCTGCTTTGGACTATGAACTGAGTGATCTACAGTCCACAGAGCTTACAGCAGCTGCTGCCCTTTCATCATAATTCAGCCCTAAATGTGCAGCTGGAGCCAGTAGCTAGTTAGCTTAGTTTGACAAAGAGAGGGAGAACCTGTAGACTGGCTGTGGTCAAAGCTCAGAAACTCACATGCTCTTCAGGGTTTGATTTATTGCTTTACTCCTCAGAGAGTGAAAGTCTCTGTCACCATGTTAGATCAAATCTGCAGCTCACACTTGAATACAAAGTCTAAAGCTGCACAAGAAGAAGACACTCACATTATTTTTAAGCTAATGCAGCAAAGTTTAGTTTAGTACCAAGGCCTCATGCAAACACACGTACGAGTAAAATGAGTCCTCATTCCAGGAAAGTAAACACAAACAAGCAGGGAAATTTGTCACTGGCGTGTCACCGAGTGTGTTTTTCTTTGTAAGCGGACTGAGCCTTTAAAATCCTTCAAGACAAAAGAATGTCGGCGATGCCTTCAGCTGTGGCGTGCCTATCTGCATGCAGCGTGTGTACTTCACTGTGCTGAATGTAAACATGTGGCACACTGAGAGCATTGATGAAAGTACATTTGAAGTGGTAGAGCAGAGGGCTTTCTTTGATGTGGCTGTGGGGCTTTACACAGGTGGGCTGTCACAGCGCCAGCAGAGAGGCTCTGCAGAGTTTATGACAGTCCGATCTGCCCTGTGGTATGAAGTGTAACTTTACCCAGAGCTTAGATCTGATGCCTGAACAAATAGGTTCATAACTTACTTACAAATGACCAAAATGAACCACATCAAAGCAGACATTGTGTAAAGGTTCAATAAAACAAGTTACAAAACTCATCCTGTTCACACACGCAACTCTGTGGTTTCTTCAGGTGTCACTGCCAAGAATTTTCCAGAGTAAAATGTGAAATTTCAAAGTGTTTCATCTACAAAAAAAGATGAAGATGTTAAGATGTAAGCAGTCTAATCTGCAAGCCATCAAACATGCTGTCACCTGCTTTGAGCTTTGAAGCATTTTTTTATGGATGTTACTCATCAGTTAATTTCCACTCAATGATCAGTGAAACACTTTACATGACTTCAACACAACTTACACAAGTTATAACTAGCGTCAGAGCCAGAGGACGGTCACCCTGAAATTCCACATCATGACTGACTCTTTGCCTCATCAGAGGCAGAGCTTCACTTGGAATAAACTGTGTTTTTATAGACAGCTGGTCACTTCTCTGTATTCAATATGGAACATTTTCTTTTGGCGGCACTTTAAAAAGTGACTTTGGACACATATCTCCTTTTGCATCCTTAGAGAGTGAAGTTAAACTGATTTAAATTATTTAAAGTTGGAAAATATACACAAGAACACTTTGAGAGAAGTGTTATTTCAAGGCCCTGTGATGACTTTATAAGTGATATTGAAAAAGTTTCACTTTTATTTATTTGTCTGTTTATAATCCCTGATTTGAAGTGAGATTATCAGCACCAAAAGTGGTTATCTCTAAATGCTATTTACACTCTGTAGTCAATTTTTGATTTTTTTTTTATTCCATTCGTTCCACTTTTTAGACCTAAAGTCCTTTTGATGACACTACACCAGCTGGCAAAGTTTAGCAGTAAGAAGAAAGTTCTGTGTTTTTCTTTAATGAAAATGATTTCTGTATTTTGTAGAAATGTTGGACACTGGAGCTGGACTGTCAGAGCAGAAGAAAGCTAAACAGGAGAGTGACAGAGCACAAGCTAAACTGTTTGTGATAATGTTCATTCCAACCCACATGCAGCAGTTATTCTGCAGTGATCTGATCAAACTTGAGAGTCTGTCAATAAAATGTAGAGTGAGGTTATGTTAGCTCTGATTGGTGAGGTTGAAGTTGGTGGATGAGCTCTGGTAGGACAGAACCAGGATTCACTGATGTTACTTAAAAAAAAATGCACAGCTTGGCGATGGTCACGTCTTAGGGAATGTAGGTGATGGTCAGTTTCTTGGTCCTAGAAAAACACTACCGATTCCAGCCAAAGGTGTCACTGCAGTCAGCACCAAATGGAAAGTCCTCACAGAGACTTTACGTAAATACAATTAACAGAGATAACGTTCCCAGATTTGAGGGAGCCCTCAGTGTTTGCTCCCCTTACACAAGTCCGTGCCAAAGTCTGGCCACCAACATCAAAAAGGTCCGGCTCTTGTTGTTCCAAGATAGAAAATGATAAGTAATGTAAATTCTTAACCCTTTAACACCCAAGTTTAAAACAGGCCACATGGACTGTTTTTGTTATTTTGTCCTTAAAAGATTTTCAGGTCGTGCCAAGAAAGCTCATCTTCTCTTCTTTTAGGAAATACAAATCTTTTTTGTTAGCCCAAATAGTTGAAGATGTACGGTAATGAAAACAGCTTGCATCAGTTGCTGTCTTTTTTTGAAAGGTTGGTGAATGTGGACTCTTATGTAGTTCTGTAATACTCCAGATATCACAAAAAAGCTCGTCTTTTCTTCTTTAGGAAACCACTTGAACTTTCTCAAATTTTGAACCCAAATGGCTGAGGAGTTATGGTAATTTAAAGAACACTTGAAAAATAGGAGCGCTGGTGCTCCCATGATATTTAAAAAGACAGTTAATTGTGCAAATTAATTTAAAAAAAAAGAAAAGTAAAACCTTTTCTAGAACCATAAAATATGTTCTTCTCACTTGTAACAACTAACATGGATTCTGTGTATGGATTATTTTAAACTGAATAATTTTCATATTTGATTGGAAAAGCATGTCAGCTGAGACACTGCTCGAAGCAGCAACCTGCAGAGCTGAAAAATTCAGCCAATGCAGAAGTCTAAAAACAACAACAACAACAACAACAACAACAACAACAACAACAAAAAAGCATTTCCCCTTGTGTCCACTTGAAATCTCTAAAGGTCAGTTAGACCATCATTCTTACAGCAGAAACAAACACGTTTGGGCCTCCATACGTCATATTTTCTATCAAGTGTGGGACTGATTTTCATTAACTTTTCTGTTCAGATCATCTTCTTCTAAACAAAGTCATCTGAATACGAGTCAGAAAGAAACAGAAAAGTTAACTTCTTATGTAGATGAGAGCTGGGAGTGTGTATGCACAAGGAAAATTAAGTTGAGCAACTTGTCATCAATCCTCAACCAGAGTTGAACTGCATGTTTTTATTGTGCAACAGAAATGATGTCATTATTTGTCCAACAAGGCGGCGGGAAATGTATGAAGGGTTTTTTAATGTGCTCACTGTTGATCTCACTGACTCGTCCTCTGCGTGGATCTCACTGTGCAGAGAGAGGAGAGAGAGGGATGAGATTTCAGACACAGTCTGAGAGCACGTCTGAGTTATATATATATATATTTTATAAATGATACATGTTGTAAAAATGGTGCAACACTACTCTCTTCATTTTTCAGAGGCCTCATGCAAACTTAAATCAGACATCAGAAGGTACATCATGCTCCAAGACAGACCTGAACAAAAGTGAACTTACAAAGCCATCCACTCTGTCTCATTACTATGAATCATATCTTGCTTATCTCCTCACTCACTGACTCTTTGTACTCATCAGGTTTATAGAGCAGTGAAGAACACCACAAACAAATCAAGGTACATTTCTCTCAGATAACAGAGGTGTTAGTCAGAGTCTGATAAACAGAAGTCCGGCTCAGCTCTGCAGACAGAATGATTACTTATCAGCTGTCCAGCTCCAGAAATGTTGGTCCACAGGACGCTGAGCAGCTCCACTATCTATGGTTACAGCGCTAAACTGCCTGGCAACAACGCAGTCAGCCTCCAACCGCCCGCTCCTGCAGCAGGATCTGTGGCTGCCTCAACAATAAGCTCTGGGGCTTAGGGCCCATTTGAGAGGCATGGTGACAATGTAGACCGGCTATCAGTACTGTGCCACTCTGACAATTGCTGTTTGGCATTGTGTGGAACAGAGGCCCAGAGACAGGAGTCCAGAGCTTTTACAAGTTTAACTGCGCCCTCATGAGCGCTAATCTCAGACAGCCTGATGCTATCTGAGAGCCAGACTGTCCAGTCAGGCGTGCAGGGGAGAGAGACAGAGGCCTCCCAAAGAGAAAAAAAACAACAGCGGGCGTCACTTTCTGCAGGAGACAAACTGCATGACTAATGTTTTCAGATTCCAATCAGAGGAGGAAAATGAAGTACGAGCTTTGATGGTGAAGGATTCAAAGGCATCATCACTGCCTCCAAAACCGTTTGAAGATCTGACTGAGTGAAGGGAGCCGACATGGGAAGAAACACAAGGTGTTAATGCTGCTGCTGCAGACTCTCAGAGGACACCAAGGTTCCGGGTGGCTGAGTCAGAGGCTGAGACTTCCTTTCACCTGAGAGCTGCAGAGGCATGCAGCACCTTCAGCCAAGGTGAGGTCAGCTGTGGGACAACAGAGTCTAACTCCGGTTTCTGTCATCCTGCCTTCTCTCCCACCTGGGCCTCATGTGCAGAAAAACAGGTTCCCCTTAGTCTATGTGTGTGTGTGTGTGTGTGTGTGTGCGGGTGTGTCCAGTCTCACAACCTGCAGACAGTCACAGACAGTTTGAAAAGTTCAAAGCATTGACTAACGTGCTTCTGATTCCCTGAGAAATAAGTCCATCTACAGCACTTCACACACCCTGCAGAGAGGTGCAGTGAATAACAGTCCTGGATTAGAGCTCTCTCTTTGAAGTTTGGGGACTTTTCTTTCATGTGCTTGTGAGTGAATGGAAGAAAAACAGATAAAAAAAAAGGCCCTGAAAGCAGGTGTTGCTCTGTTTCACTCCACATCATCATGCATGTGTGCAGAGTTTCCTCCCTGCTCCCTGTGATTGTTCTCCAAAAAAAGTGCAGATTTGGCTCTGGGAGATACGGCCTTTGATTTGACAGACGGAGAGGGAAAATGAAAAGCTGACACAAAGGAAATGCTCCAGCGTGTCTGGAGCTGAGTCTGGAGGGCCAGATGTACTGTGCCAGCAGCTGCTTCTATTGATAAAGACATGCTGTCGTACAGATGAGTGTGGGAGGGAGTTCACATGCAAACCCGTAGCATGCTGAACGCTCTCTTTGAACAAGTGTAAAAATAAAAAAAGCTGTCGAAGCAGAATGGGTTGTTCAGACAGTCAGATGTTAAACCATTTTCAAGACACAAGATCTGAATACTGACTTTACTAACCTGGTTTCTTGTAGCCAGATGTGTCTCTATCTGGAGTCTGAGATATAATATGACCTGCATTAACCTGCCTTTCATTTTTGGAATACTGCTAACTAGAGCTGCCACATACGATTATTTTGATAATCGACTAGTCACCAATTATTTTTTGTGATTAGTCGACTATTTGGATCATACATAAATTGCAGCTTATTGCACCAGCATACAGCTAACATCATTAGCTTCCAGCTTCAAGTGTTTAAGGTATGTGCTAACTAAAAATGAAGACAGTTAATATCATAGTTCATTCAGCTTTTAATGAACTTTGCAGCTTGTAGCAGCATTTCTGACATTTTTTTTAATGTACCAATTTTCTATTCAAACATGACATCGCTATTAAGTAGGTAGCTCCCTGTTGACGTTAATGTTAGCAGCTAACTAGCCAATTAGCTTACTGAGATTGTCATTCTTCGTCAGAAAATAAATCAGCCACGGCGTGCTGTCTTTTCAGATGCTCGTGCATCGCTGTCGTACTGTCATGGAAGGACATTTCTGCTTTGCAGATTTTGCATTGCACACTTTTCTCATTTATTTTGGAAAAATGCTCCCAAACTTTCGAGCTCTGTTGCCGGCTAGCCATGATACTGTTGAGCATAACTTTTCCAGTGACATCACAGGTTACCCTGGTTACCGCTTTTGCGCGTATGCGTCAAGGACAGAACGGCAGACGAGACAGGTGAAAGTACAGCGGCAGTTTAGAGGGAAAAATAAAGTTTAAAAAAATATTAAAACGACAACGTTGATTATTAAATAAGTCGCCGACGAATTTGATCGTCGACGTCATCGTGACTAGTCGACTAATCTTGGCAGCCCTAATGCTAACTCTAAGTTTTTAGGGGCATACCTTTTTAAAACTGTGAGGATGATAAGCTGCTCCTGGTGACTGATACTGGTAGGATTATCAATCCCAGGAGCTCCTGTAAATGGCTGATGCCATAAAGCCATAAAGCTCCACCTGGATACAGAAAGTCCTGATAACAGGTGGCAGTTCTTGGTATGGTGCTTTATTCAGGTCCAGGAAATGAGATAAAGTCATGCATAGGCCAGTTAAACTTGGCTGAAACCATATAACAGGCAAAGACATGTGGATGTTAGTTTATACGACAATGTTTCACTTGAAAACATAAAAAATGCAGTGAAAATAAATCTGTTTTCACAGAAACACTGAGGGACTTAAAAACACTGTAGTATGCATGCCAGGCCTGTAGGTGGTGATATAACTGTAGAGTCTTTTGGTAGCCCTCCTCTGAAGAAGAGGTGGGCTGATCATCTGGTGTATATATTAAATACGTCTTATCTGAGTGCAGAAGTGGAGCAACAGATGAACATTTTGTTAAAGGCAGTCAGCAGATTCAGCAGCACAAGCACAACAGACAATGCCATCATGTAATCTACCTCATCCTACTGCTGGGGTGTCTACATTTTTTCAAAGAGGGTCACATTTAATTTTAAGTAAAGATCATTGTGGGCTAGCAGCTCTGAACCCTGTGTGTTAACTCTTTTTGAATGATGTCTGTAAAAATCAGTCTCTAAGTGGCTCAAACCTCCTCGTTCCATCATCACAGACTGATGGAATCCAAGCTCACCTGTCCCTCAGGTGTCTCACCTGTCTCTCAGGTGTCTCTCCTGTCCCTCAGGCGTCTCACCTGTCCCTCAGGTGTCTCTCCTGTCCCTCAGGTGTCTCACCTGTTGCTCAGGTGTCTCACCTGTCCCTCAGCTGTCTCACCTGTCCCTCAGGTGTCTCTTCATACCAGATGTTCAGTGGTCAGTTTTCTGCAGTGTTACGTGCTGTGTAAACATCATCAAACTCTGCTTCTGACCAAGGAAAATGTTCTCCATTAGGGGGCGATATGGGACAAATATGTCAGCATGTTTTTATGACAGGATCAGGATCTGGATTTGATCATTCTACGCTTTCATTCAGCAGATGCTTTTTTTCCAAAGTGACGTACAACACAAGCAATAATCTAAACAAGAAGGAAAAACCTTATTGCTTCAAGTTAGTTGGGTCACAACAAACCTGTCAGAGTTTGTGGACACAAGTTGATTTGATTCAAGCAGGACACTGATGTGTGGTTGAACAGAGGGACAGGCTGGAAGGACAATGAGCTCAGTTTTGGACAGATTTAGTTGAAGGTGTCGCTCCTTCATCCAAGTGGAGATATCAGCCAGACACGCTGATATCCGAGCTGATATAGTTGTGTCTTTGGGTGGAAAAGACATGAAAAGCTGAGTGTCGTCAGCATAGCAGTGGTAAGAGAAGCCATGTGAGTAGATCACCGCACCGAATGAGGTGGTGTATCAGGAGAAGATGAGGGGACCAAGCACTGACCCCTGGGGTACCCCTGTCAATAAGATTTAGACACTTCACCTCGCCATGACACTCTGAAGGATCTACCTGTGAGGTAGGACTTGAATCAAGACAGGACAGACCTGAGATGCCAAGCTCAGAGAGCGTAGAGATAGTTCACGGCAGCGCCACCCCTCCCTACACACAGAGCACGCGCTGTGCGTAGGGCCCCACGACCCATGCGGGGCCCCATTTTGTGCAAGAGGAAGCAACAAGTCAGCCCGAGGCAAGAGAGAGAGAAGTGTAATCTAACACCGCACGTGTTGTCACGATGATTGACAGCTCGCAGCATTGGACCAATCAGCGGTCAGATGCATGGACCGATACGTTGTTAGCTGCAGGTGAAGAGATGGCGTAGAAGTGACGGTATGGATCCAGGGGAAGCAAAAGGAAGAAAAAAACAGGAGGAGGCTTGTGCTTCACTTGAAGATGGGTATGTTGTTGAAATCAAAAATAAAAACTTTGTTGCATAAACACCCAGATGCTAGCTGCTAATCATGAGTCAGAAGAGAGGATAATTCTGTCTAGATGTTGACTGGAGTTACATTTTCCAAGCGGTCCTGATTATCAGCTATTGAACGTCTTGTTGACTCCATAAAGTGGTTTATTGACCAGTTGATGCTCATATGTTAGCTCAAGTTTTTATTCTTTTAATCTATGCTATCAATTATTTAAGTTTTGGGCTGTTTTATGGAGGTAAAATGTCACCATCTCTTGGTGAAGTTAATTCATAATAGTCAGAAGGTAAGATCAAATCAAATAAAATAAGATAAATTAAGATAATCTTTTATTTGACCCACATTAGAGAAATTTAAAATGTTGCAACAGCAAACACAAGTAGGAATAGAACCTAAATACTGTAAAAACAAGTATTTAAATATTTAAATATAGAAATATGAATATTAGTGTTCGCTGTATTTGTATTAATTGCATTTTAATCTTTGTGGGGGTAGTATTTTCATTAATTTCATTGTTTTCTTTTTTTTTTTTGGGGGGGGGGGCTGCTTAGGGCCCATATTGGGCCAGGGGCGGCCCTGGTTCACGGTGACGAAGGCAGTATTGATTGGGATTGGTTTTCATATTCAGACTTTTTGGACCTCAAACAATATTTTTAGACCCAAATATTTCTGATCTTGTATTCTGAACAATGTCCTAGTGTATTTTTCCAACTCCCACATTTCCTCATCCTAATAAATTCATTCATTTAAAGTCGTCAGCTGTAAGAGTTGTTGAGTTTCTGCTGAATGTTCAGAGCTTTAGCTTACTACAAGCAGACTACACACAGTCTAAAGTGAATGAAAGCAACTTTTGTTGTTTTTTTTACTGTTAAGTAAAAGTATTACTATCAGCTGATACTTATTGGTCTGGTATTCATGGTGAACGCCTCTATCTCAGTCCATCTTGTTCATAGGTCTTCAGTTTAGCATGCAGATCTTTTCCCTTTCAGGGTCTGTGGTGTAAATTCTGCCTTCTCCAGACTGTACTTTCATCACTTACATATTGGAAACACCCTATAACTCCACTGTCATCACTACACTTCTCCCAGAGACAAGTGACTGGGCTCCAGTGGAACTTTGCACACGGCTCCAGGAAGGAGGCCTCAGGGCACAGCTGAGAGTAAGAGTTAATGAGCCCTTAGTCAGCCCTGTCTGCTCCCTGATCCGACGCTGTGGGAGCCGTCACGCCACCTGTCTTTGCCTTATCTTGCTGTACACACTCACTTTAGACAATAGAGCTATACAGAGTGGCTCCCTGAAACACAGAGTCACAGTAGTGCTTTTGTAATTTGGTGTCTCGTAAAAAGTCCCCTCATTTTTTTAGACACTTGCATTGTCTGCATCTATTCCTGTGAATAGTTTCTGTGCAAGGTGGGCCTGGCTGCTATTTCCTGCTGAGTGGGAAACATGAAAGCGTCAAGATTCTTATGCCTCTGATATCTCTGCACAAAACCATCAGGCTGTCTCCACCCGATCATGGGAGAAAAACTCCCACCACCAACAAAAAGCCACGCTCTCAGCAGTTAACTGTGTTTGCTGAAATCCCCCAAGGAGGGAAAAGTGAGCAGGAGAGAAAAAAAGGAGCCAACTCTCTCCCACCAATACTTCCTGGAGCCTGGGGCAGTCCTGGATCTGCCTGTGTCTCCCCGACAACTGAGCTTTGTCTAGACAGAAACCAATGCTCTGCTCACCGGATAGGAATTCAGTAAACCCACAGCCTCTCATTCTCACACCACCTTTAGCCCGCCATTCTCACAAGGCACCAAACAAGCAACTCACAGCTCCTATTGTAACAGTAATCCAGCATTTACACTCAGTTAAATGCACCACCCTGTTCTTCATTCATGGGCTTAACAGAAACTGGTGCATTTTTCAAAACAAGGTGCACACTGTGCATGGAAATCAGTCCGCTTCACGTCTCTAACTATAGAGGAATGTAAAGCAGGCTGCAGGAAATTCTTCTCATTCCACCTTCAACTGCAATGCACACCAATCACGTGCTGCACATTAGCAATAATATGGGATACTGCTGCGAGAAGGGCGTGGAGAAGTGAAAGACATGTTGGTCTAAGACTGTTTTACACGGTCTGTTGCGTAAGGACAAACAGCAGCAGCAAGTCCTCCTGCACAGCTTCTCTGTTACTCATACATGTGATGTTTCCAAGACTTTCTTCCAAGGTTACCAACACCTCGTCCTCTCACCTTTTCCCCACTTCCCCACACTCACATGGCTCAACGGTAAACACACACACACATACACACACACACACACAGTCATCATTAACATGCATGCCAAGGTGCCAAGGTGTCTGTCTTCTTCCTTTTATTGTTCCTGTCTCAGGGAAGGGTTTGTTCATCATGATGCAGACTGATAGATGTACAATATACTTTTTATGTAGGTCTGTACCAACGACTTAACAAATGCTGCAGTCATGAGTCTAAAATCCCAAGTTTGATCCCCAGAAATACCAGAAACTCTTAGACTGAAAATGAACTTTACACACCTTTTGATCCTTCATCAAACATTTAGATTTTTCAATGAACATAATCTACTATGCAAAGGTCTGAATCCAGAGTCCAGAAGCTTAGAGAAGCCCAAGCTGCATGAATCAGCTCAATCAGGAAAACTCCTTGGTTCTCAAAACGTGCAAAGGTGAGGATTTTACAACAGAGCTACAGTAGCCTGTCGCTCTTGAAGGCACAGCTTCAGCCATAGACTGCATAAAATATGGACGTAGTCTCTGTGAAGTCACCCGTCTGTTCCTGATACAGTCAAATGAAGCCAATCATTGGATGGTGCCATCTTGGATATGACGCAGACTTTGAGCTTCCTTTCTAAAAGTTATAGGGCGTCCATCAGTCACGTGAACTGAGCTCAGCCTCTGATTGGACAAACCTGTAATCCTAATATCTAATAAACCCCTGAGATAGAAAATAATACACCCACCGTACAGTGTGCGTGCCGACAGCAAAATTAGAGTTTCAGATCCAAGCTGTTTTTGAACCAGGCTGTAAATATGTTTTTTAATGCAGTAAAAGTCTGTCTTTATGGCTTGATGTTTATGTGACTTCTGGTCTTTCTGCAGCCAGCCTCTAGAGGATTCTCCATGAACAGCAACTTTCAGCACTTCATCATAGGCTTCATTTTTCTCTACCGGGTGTTGCCCCTTTGCCTTCAACCCACAGACGGAGAACATCTGCAATAACTGGAAGAACTTTTCCCACCAAACACTGAAAGACAGATGGGGTTGAAAATATGCAAATAAATTCCCAGACGAATGGAAGAACAATTTAAGAACTTCACACTGTTTCTTGATTAGTGCATGAAAGCAGGTGGTCACAGTAATTTACAATTTACAAGTAATTACAATTTCATATTTCACCAATTATTATAAAATACAAACAAAAACAGAGGTTAAATCCCAAATAAAATCAAAAAAACAGAAAATGTTTGATCTGCTTTCCACAGATCAAACATTTAAAGATCCCCGAGGACGGAAAAAGGATGGTATCGGTCGAGGCAGATTGAACTCCGAAATGCAGCAGTTTGTACACACAGGAAACAGGGTTGCAAAGAGGTAGAAAACTTCCAGTAAATTTCAGGAAAGCTTCCTGAAAATTTCTGTGAAAATTTTAGCTCAGGAATACTGGACTTTTTCAGTTTTGTTGCCATCCACTACAATGAAATTTTTAAAAAATGTTTACCATTTATACATGTATATGACCAGTTAATGCAGTTAATATAAATTCACAGATAAGTCCTGTTAATGCCTGTTAATTACTAAAAATTTCCTTTAAAAGTTTCCAACTTTGAAAAATCAAATTTGAAAATTGTGCAGCCTTATCAAGTAGATTCATTTACTATAGATCAGCTAAATTACGTATCTACAGCATGTTTTTGGATTGGCATATTGGTGCATTCAAACAGCAGGGGGTCGCTGGTCTATTTTGTTGGTTTTGGGCTGAAAAGTGTAGGAAACCCTTCATGAAACTGCATAGCTTTTGAGACCATCACATAAAACAGGGTGCAGAACACACTGATCCGAGTCAAAAAAACCAACATACAACCAAATGTCACAAAAACAAGTGACAGGAATGCTCTGATGACTGTTTTGGCTTTGCTCTGGATAAATTCATCTCTATAAGCTTCAACAGAAGGTTTAAAGGGGGTTTGTGAACAGAAGAAATAAAAGGGCATTGTTTTTCAGTTTTCATCTGCCAAAAGTTGCATGAAAATCATTTGAGGCATGCAAACACAACAGGAGACTGAGAGGAGAGTGACACGAAGTTGTAAGAGATGATCTGAGGATGATCTAATCAGCACATGGCCAGCCCTGAAGGTGGTGGTGGATGATAGCAAGACTTCTTCACTGCTGCCACCTGACTGCTTATCATGACAAACAAAAGGCAGAGAGAGAGAGAGAGAGAGAGAGAGAGACTACAAAAAGGGGAGGGCTGGGAAAAACAACACAGCCTTCTGACCTCAGTAACAGGAATGACACTCCCACCCCCCCTTTCTCCTCTCCTTCCTGTGAACTTTGGAGCACCCCAGAGCTGAGTGAGCACTAAACTGCACATAATGAGCCGGCAGAGAGCGGAGGCAGAGGGGGGAGGCAGAGAGCGGAGAGGGCAGTGGATGTAAAAGACGCTGGGGTGGACACCGTGTCCTTTTAGGGAGGCTCCACAAGTGGCTGCAGATAATGTCTCATGCAAGCGTCAACCTCCGGTCTGAAAATATGAGGCAATGCTGAAGTGCTAAAGTCTGCTGTTCATCGAGTGTCCGCTTGAGGCTGGCTCCAGAAGTACAGGAAGTCACAAACACACCAAACCAAAAAAACGTTTTCACAGCCAAAATAAGCACATTTACAGCCTGGTACAAAGAATGTCTCCCGTCACTAATTTAACTAACGGCATGCACTGTACGGGGGTGAATTTTTTTCTAACACAACAATTTAGACAATATTAAGCTCGCCAGTTCATCCAATCAGGGGCAGAGCTCATGTGATTGATGGGCGTCCTATGGTTGTTACTGTGGAGACTTAAAGCCCGCTTCATTTCCAATATGGCCGCGCCGGCCGTTTTGCCTAAAAAGTCTGTTTCAGAAACAGACGGGTGACGTTGTGGAGACTACGTGCATTAATTATACAGACTATGGTCTGATGACATCTCGTTGTCTGGAAGCTACCTGATTGTGAGCCTGCAGTCTTGAGGCATTAGTAATCCGCCCTTTGGCCTGCACATCATTTACATACACAGTACCCTGAAAGATTCAAAGCAATGAAACGGGTATTATTAACCAAGAAAGAATCCCAAACATGCACCTCACCCAGTGCTGCACGAGGGTCAGTGCAGATAGAGTTCACACACACACACACACACACAGAGTCAGTGTGTTCTCCTGCAGGAAGGTGTCACATGTTTAAGGATAAATGCACCAATGAAACACCTGCAGGTTAACTTGTTTCAAATGAACCAAACTTTTATAACACTGAAATGTTCACACTGCTGGAGTGTTTTTACCTCTTCATTAATTTACAGCTGAAATGACTCATCGAAGTGCAGAATGCGTTCCTGTAACAACCATGATACCACAACCTCCTATCTGCAGATGTACCTCATATCAAGAGATACTGTTATCATACATAAGTGCTATACTAAGGTAGGAAGCACGGTGTGCATTAAACCTGGTGAGGATTGACAAGTGAACATACTGATTCAGCATTTTGTTTAAAGCTACCTCAAATAATTTAATACCTTTATTAATACAGCACCATCAGGAACAACAGAGGCATGATGATGTAACACATGAGGAATGCTTCGCTATTATCTCTCTGAAATATGTCAGGTCCTCCCTGAAACAGGCGTGTCTGCATGACAGCATTCGTTGCTATGAAACCTGCAGATGCTGTTCAGCATTAATGGAGCTTTTCAAACTGTGTAAGCAACGCCTGCCATGGGCACCGATGCAACCTCAGAACACCATGGAGGTCTGAGGTCAGCCTTTTGACTGAACACAAGACGAGCAAGCGTTCCATGATTTCAAATAAAACTGACAAATTTTGAATCATTGGACTGTGTCAACTCAGTCCATCATAAACAGACTGGGACCAACAGAAACGCAACATGTGGATCATGTTGGGAGAACGGTTTCCTCTTCGCATGAGACAGTTCTTTTTTTTTTAACAATTATGATTTTATCTTTTATTTATGTATTATTATTATTATTATTTTTTTTTTTTTCTAATTATAGTTATTATAATTATTATTATTATTATTATTATTAGTAGTAGTAGTAGTAGTAGTAGTAGTAGTAGTAGTAGTAGTAGTAGCAGTAGTAGTAGTAGTAGTAGTAGCAAAAGTAGTAGTAGTATTAGTAGCAGAAGTAGTAGTAGTAGTAGTAGTAGTAGTAGTAGCAGAAGTAGTAGTAGTAGTAGTAGTAGTAGCAGAAGTAGTAGTAGTAGTAGTAGTAGTAGTAGTAGTAGTAGTAGTAGCAGAAGTAGTAGTAGTAGTAGTAGTAGTAGCAGAAGTAGTAGTAGTAGTAGTAGTAGTAGTAGTAGTAGCAAAAGTAGTAGTAGTATTAGTAGCAGAAGTAGTAGTAGTAGTAGTAGTAGTAGTAGCAGAAGTAGTAGTAGTAGTAGTAGTAGTAGTAGTAGTAGTAGTAGTAGTAGCAGAAGTAGTAGTAGTAGTAGTAGTAGTAGCAGAAGTAGTAGTAGTAGTAGTAGTAGTAGTAGTAGTAGCAAAAGTAGTAGTAGTATTAGTAGCAGAAGTAGTAGTAGTAGTAGTAGTAGTAGTAGCAGAAGTAGTAGTAGTAGTAGTAGTAGCAGCAGAAGTAGTAGTAGTAGTAGTAGTAGTAGTAGTAGTAGTAGTAGTAGTAGTAGCAGCAGAAGTAGTAGTAGTAGTAGTAGTGGTAGTAGTAGTAGTAGTAGTAGTGGTAGTAGTAGTAGTAGTAGGGGCTGCACGGTAGCGCAGCTGTTAGTGCTGTTGCTTCACAGCAAGAAGGTCGTTGGTTCGGGCACTGTGTGCCTTTCTGTGTGGAGTTAGCAAGACAGAAAGGGTCAAAATGTGAACCACATACTTGCCCATGCTTATATAGTTTTAAAGACCTCTATCTCATCAACATGATAAAATAAAATCCTTAAAAACTTGTTCAGTCAGCTGATGTTTTATTCTGACCCTTTTTAAAATAGCTGCTTCAGGAAACTATCCACACACTTTGTTTCAGGAAAATTATTGCTAATTTTCAAGAAGTTGTAATAAGAGTAACATCTAAATTATATCATTAACAAAATAAAACAATAAACAAAAAATAACAATAAACAATATTTTTTGTGGATTTTTCTAAAGGGTCAATAAACATTTCAGGTAAAAAAAATAGAATTTTCTGACTATTCTTTGATGGGTCAGGCTTTAAAGGGTTAAAGCGACAGAACTCCTTGGATAAATCTAGGGAGAGGTCTTGGGTTAACCTGTTGGCTTTATAAGCCAATCACAGCACAGGAAGTTGGAGTGCTGTAGCACTGCCTCTCATTTGTTAGCAGAGCATCTCACCGTGCTGCGGTTAACCCTTAAATACTTCAGAAAATAATCATCTCCTTTCTTCCCTTAAGACTTCCGCTATCAATTCCTGAAAGGGAAATAACTGTGACAGTCTTATTACAACACACAGCCTCAGGGTTACGGTACTGTTACTGCAGACACTCGCAGGTTTGAGTGCCTACGTCAAGCTCCAGCAGAAGTGAAAGCAGCAGATGGAGAATTGAACTTTCTTGAGGGCTTAGTGTGTGTTTTGAGTCTAGACAGGGAGTGACGCTGTGGTGCAAAAGACAAGTGCGTCTCGAGTGCTCTCACTCGTGCACTAAAGGCACATGTTTACAGTTCATGCATGCAGGATTCACAGCAGAAAATAAGTTTTAGTGTAAGTTGCAAGAGAAAAAAAAAACATTATTCATTATTTGCAAAAAGCAGAATTAACTCCAGCCATGGGATTTCCTGCAGGAATTCACAAATGTCAAAGTTCAGCCACGTGTTGGAACCAGCTGTGTCATCCTCCACAGATAAAACTCTGCTGTTTTTTTCTCGTGACAAAGCAAGCAGTAAAACAGCAACACAAAACTTACAACCACACATTATCTTGCTTCAGGAAACCAGTGACTTTAGTGTGAATGTTTCTGCAGTCATGAGTGCACAAAGACCAGACACGTCAGCTCCTAAAAAGGGAACAGTTTGGAGCAAAGACAACCTGCCTATTATCCACAACGAGAAACCCATTTTCCCCAAACCAAAGCTCTGCATTACCTCACTCTACAATGACCTACATTATATGCTGTTTTAATCTAGTCTGGTGCAGGCGGCTCAAATGATGACCGAGCCGTTTCCAGTCATGCATATTGGAGTGTTATAATGCTGTATTCATTGAGCGTACTGGCCGGGATCTCACAGGGAAAGTATGTGTGCACCGGTTGCAGCGGTTTGTTTTCAGAACAGTGTAACACCAATGGAACGTGGCTGCAGTCCTGAGCAGCATACCACCCTGCTTCACTCCTAATGAACATCAGTCAAAGGCACATACTTAGAGCGACACGGACCACCAAGTGTAAACTTGAAGGCAAAGCAATTAAAGCAACTTATGTCTAGTCTGAGAAATGTTCCCTTTGCCACTGTCTGCTGGAGGAAAGTGTTAAAGAGGAAAAATCAAAGGAGGAGAGAGCGGCGTGTGGAAAGGAATCCCAGGCATGTAACCAGTGGCTGGGTAAGATTTCCTGGGCAGAGTGACACCCAGGCTGCTGCTGGGTCGCTCTCTTGACTGCCAGACCGTTATGTTTGTTAACTGGAAGCTGACATTCCCTGGATGGCTCACACAGGAAGGACCAGCCAGGAATTCTCGTCTGGACAACATGTGGCACAGGAGTGTCTCAAAGTGGACACAGCCACTCTGGACTGATAAAACCAGCTGTGGGAGCTGTTTATTGTCACGGCTCATGATTAGTGGGTTCTGTAAGTGTGGTCTTACGGTCGCTGTGCAGGAGCAGCTTCCTAACAGAGATCTCAACATGCAAAACAAAAATAAACTGAGGCAAGAGCAAAGGTCTGCAGACATGCTGACGACACCGTTAGCCTGTTATCTGCCAATATTAGCATGCTAATATGCTCACTGAGATAAAGCTATAGGAGGCACATGATGTATCACACCTGAACCACTTTGTCAAGTGAATATTTGATATTACAGTTTATGCCTTTGTTTGTCTGAGTCCAAAGAAGTATTTGTAAAACACTCAACGTCCTTGTTTTCATCCAATACTACTCATGGATATTACTCGTCTTGTTCTCAAAGCCTGCACTGACATTCATGATAATTCATACAAGAACAATGAACCAGTCATCTCAGGCCTACACTGATTTGTTTGCATGAGTAAAAGTCACTCAGTGCCAACAGCATGCAGAAGAGTCAGGTTTTCTGAGCAGGGATGCTTACTACCGTCTCTTTACTGTACCCTGCAACAAAAATGCTGCATGCATGTCATCTGTGTGTGTTTGGCTGCTTCATTTTAGGATTAAAGAACTGTTCCCATCCTGCAGATTGTCAGTATTTACTTGTATGAACCTGTTGCACCCTTTTTGGACCCTGTTTGGAGGTAATAACATGGTGATCCATATCAGTGATTCACAAATCAGGGGGCCGTACGGTGGCCCTGAGAGCTCACAGCACCGTAACTTAAGAAAATACATGCAAAAAGACAAAAACACAAGCAAATTAAGAAAACGTCTTCATCAGTCTGACAACACATGCACAGCATTTAGAAAACACGCTGCAAAGACCACAATGCAACAGAAGAGTTTCTAGAGCACACCTAAATGTGATGCACACATCCGTTATTAGCCGATATGCTAATATCTGAGTCATGTGATAACAATGTTAAAATAAATCAAAAACTGCTGGGTCGGGGACTCTGGTGCTGCGGTTCGCTGGGGGTGTGTGTCCCTGCTGTGCTTGCCTGCTCGTGGGGGGCCGTCTTGGTCGTCTTCTGTGGATGCTGGGGCTTGGTGTGTGGGGGGCTTGTCGATGTCTACCCCCAGGCTCCTACATGGACTTGGACGGATGGGGCTGGTCCTTGCTGGCCTTGCCTCTTACTTGCACCTCACCATTTCATCTTGCACTCTTGTACACTGCACCTTTTTTTGTGTGGGGGGTGGGAGGTACACACAACACTTAGGGCACCTGGAGTTAGGGGAGGTAGAGGGGTGCCGCTCTGTGTTGGGGGATCCGGGGCGTCCCTGGGCCTGTGGGCGGTGGTCTCCTGTGCTCCCCCAGGGCGTGCTCCTCAAGGGGGGGTGGAGTGTGCTCCTGGCCTCAACACTGCACGCCCTTGTCCCGTCCACCCTAGGTTCCCAGAGGGTGCCTGGCCCTGGGACACCTGGCTCCTGGGCTGCTGGGGGGCCCCGGTCCGGCCATGGGTGCATGAGGGGCGGCTGGGTATGGGGGTATGGGGGTTGTGGGGTGGGCCGGGTGGATGGGTGGTTGGTTGGGGGTGGGTGCTGTGTGCGGACCTCCCTCCCCCCATGGCCCCCTTAGTGTCACCCTCGGTGCTTTGGGTGGTGGGGGTTGGCCCCCCTCTGGGTCCTGGGTCTGTTGCTGGGTTGGTGGTATCTGGGGCTCTGGTGGTGGGTCTTGGGTGTCCTGGCTTCTCGGGGGTGTCTCTGGGCTCCTGGGTACTGCAGGGAATGGTCAACCTGGGGCTTCAGTGATCACCTCACATGCATGCCTGCATAGATACTCATGCTCCTGTTGAGACTCATGGAAAATAAGCAATCTGTCCCATCAGAACATGCTGAGTCACTTCTGCACTCTATCGTGAGACGCATGCTCCCTCCTTCTCTCGTATCTGTTGGTTCATGCACTTGTTTTGGGATCCCACTTCTCTGGCATTCCTGGGTTTCTTACAGTCGTCACTCTTTGAATTATACTTAGAACAGCACAGCACCTGGACTGCTATTTAATATCGTCAACATTACCTGTTTGCCCTCTTCCCTGTCTGTCCTCTTGCCCTCTTTCTATCCCTGTCTGTTCTCTTTCCTGTTTGTCTTGTCTCGTCCTATCTGTCACTAATTTTCCCTCCTTCACACTACGGTATAGCACGGCCCTCCCCTCCAGCTCACATCGGGGAATAAATAAAGTTAGATTTGATGGAGTAACCTACAGGGAGGGCTGGTGATCGTCACTAATAGCAATGAATCATAACTATTTATGTTTCACTGCAATAAAAAAATGCATTGGTCTTTAAAACGTTGACATCGGACACAGTGTTCAACTTGAAGGACGTATAGGACAAGGGGGAAATTAAAAAAAAAAATCAAAAACACCTTTATCTCATTTTCCAACACCACTGATGGAAAGAGAACCTCAACAGGGCTGTGACTCAAAATCTGCATCAACAACAAGCGTGTCAGGACGTGTGCATCACTTTTAAGTATCCTCTGGAAACACTTCTGTTGTGTTGTGGTCTATTAACAGTGTGTTTTTCTAATGTGTTGTGTTGTGGTCTTTGCTGTGCAGGTGTTGTCAAATTAATAAAAGATTTTCTAAATGTGAAGGGATTTTTTTATCTGTTAGAGAGCCCACACACGAAGATCAAAAATCATTTTTGTTGTTTGCTCATTTCTTGCCATATATCAAGCAGGTATATTAATCAAGGCATGTTGGCAGTTCATTGAATCTGTCTACACAAAATTAAAATTTGTTTTTGTTTCTGGATTCTTCTTTTTGTTGATGTAGTTATCAGGGGACTTGAGATGAGCCACAGGTGAGAGGACAGTTGGTGGGCTGTTGATGCTGCAGGAAGTGAGGTGGAGAGGTGCCAGGCTTTATTGCAAGATGTGATGCTTACTTAGTTCAACAAAATGTTAAATCGTGATTTTATTTAGTGTCAATGTTGTTAATCATCATTAACCTCTGTAAGAAAAAATAACAATTCTTTATTTCAGTTACATTTTTTTAAGCTACAGGGAGCCACTGTAAAGGAGTCAGAGAGCCGCAGGTTGCAGACTCCTGGTTTATGGTGAGGGGTTAAAGGGGTACTTAAAGTCAGTGTAAATCATAGTCAGCAATTTTCCTCCAAACACATTAAATAAGTCACAGATGTATTTCCTTCAAACATGTCAAAACCATTCAACCATTTAGGGTTTAATTGTAGAGCTCGGCTTCAAACTTTGTTTCAAATTTCTGTGTTCAGGATTTAATGGGCAGGTCAGAAATCATAGTCGCATTACATCACTGAGCCATCATTAGCATAACCCCGCCCCCTGCTGCCACCACAGTGGTCAGTCATATAGTTGCAAAGCATCAGGAAACTGATAACCACCAGCAGAAGTAGTTATCTGTCATATCAACACCCACAGGCTTCTGAAGAAACAGGTGGATTGATAGTCTAACTGTATTTGTCCAGGCTGTAACGTTACTGGTCAGTAATCCATGTTGTTAAATGTGATAAATGGAGAAATAAATGATCATTCTGATGGATACTGTGAGGAACGAGGCTGAGCTCTATCAGTGTCTGACTCAGAGTCAGTTTCTGGCTCTGATGGATCAAACAGGTAGGGCTGGCTCCGTCCCATCACGCTGCTAGAGCTAGCTTCCATTGTTTCTGTAGGTAACGTCTTCGTACAGTACACAGAGGCAGCTCCCCTTCTGCATGTGGGCGTGGCTTAACACCTCTAACTGACACGCCCCAGTGTTTTTCTAATCTTTCAAATTTGGTTCAGTGGTCAGTGACACGTTTCTGTGGTGTGACAAACTAGATACAAATTTATAGCTGCTTTATTTTGAAAATATTCTCGTCTTCCTTGCAAAAATGTCTGGGAACTGATGAATACCTGAAACTAATTTCATGTCAACCCTTTTCGAGTGTTGAATTTTTTTTATTGAATTAATAAAAATACAAAAACAAAACTGTATGTAAATCAAAAGGTCGACACATTTAGTACCTTTTGATTCACACTCTGAAAACCAGACCAAAGAATGGGGCCGATCAGTCCCTGTTGACATCCAAGGAAAATGACACCAGCGTGTTTAAAAACAATACAGACATGTAACTCCTCCTCCCTCTCCTCAGACAGAGGTGAAGTCAGCACCTGGCAGCCTGTTGTGTGAAAACCTCAGCCGTGGAAAGGGGATCTGCAGTGACCTAGTTGTTGAGTGGGCTGATAATATGTCACACGGCGGCAATCAGAAGGAGGGGTATGGTGCTCACACACACCAAGCTGCTGTAATAACTCGTTGGTTTCATGGCTTTTATCTGGGTTGGATTTTATGTTTTATTCTCACAGAAATTTGCACAGGAAGTGTCCCTGAGCTAATAAACCACATTGGTATTTTAACATCTAAAGCATGTGGTTTATGGTGGGAATGTTATTCCAGGTGAACAAGCAGAAAGCAGAAGTCTGTGGGTAAAGGAGCCCGAGCTGCACTCCAGTGAGTCTCTCTGCACCCTGGGGCCAAAACTTGCCGAGGTCGTTTGTCCGACTTCAAAGGCAACATGTGTCTACATTACAGCTGTGAAGATAGGACTCTAATCTCAAGAAGGAATCTGCATGCATCCAGAGCAGTCTGAGGCCCCACAGAACACACTGATCCTGGTTTGGATTCCCAGAATCAGAGGTGCACACAGAAACAACATAAATCCTCAAAGTGGAAGGTTTATTTGTACAAGCATCACAGACCACAGTGCAGTTCCTGAGAACAGAGAGAAGCTGCCAAGAGAATCACAGGAATGTATTCAGATTTTCCTCTTAGGTTTCTCTCCTCTACTTCTGAGGAAGTGTCAGAGTGGTACATGTGTGGCACACGGGACACAAACACAGCCACACATACGGATCATTACAGGCAGTGTCAGTGTGATCAGTTACAGATGAGACCGGGTGCCTCAAACACAAGAGCCAGGGCTGCTCATGTATGCAAGCATCAGAGCCGCTGCTCAGATGAGTATTAACCACATTACTTCCTGCACAAGGAAGAGACACTCCCGCCTCTGCTCATGGCTAACCAACATGAGTAGGAGTGTGTAATAGGGGGAACTGGGAGCAGTGAGATTGAGAGGAAATGGGGGAGGTCTGGGTGAAGCACAAGCGAGAAAAAGAAAGGAAGATGCCCATATATGAGCAGATACTTGTGGAGCAGGATGGAGGGCTTCCCTGAAGAGGTCTGGGATCTCTCTGAAGTGCAGCAATAATGCAGGAAATGTGTAAACCTCCTCCACCCTGAACTCAGCAGCTCAAGTTACACAGAGCACTGACTTTCACACAGCCTGACCACTGCAGCAAGCAGCTCACCTGACTGAGATACATCATTTAAAAGGCCAATCATTCGATTAACCTTCTGCTTCATCTTTCGTTCGATACATAGAGCTTCTGCTATCACTGCTGGCCTGTTCTCAAGAGCAAGTTTCTGTCTGTTCAGCAGCTGTGCAGGGACGCCCCGTGTTCTGCAGCCAATTACTAACACACCTGCACAGCGGCCAAATGAGCCTTTGTGTAACACCTGCATGTTGACAGGATCACTGAGGTACACTTACATGTTGCTCATGTAATCAAACACGCTCTCTTTCTCTCACAGAGCGGTCTCCAAGATGCCACATTTCATGTCTTAAGAAGCAGAATCTTTTTCAGTGTCTGCCATGCAAACAACACAAATATGAGAAAACAGGTTAGTCATCAAAATGACTGAATCAAGGTGAGATATTCTTGTGTTCATGTGCGAAGAACTCCATATGACCATAATCACCACATGCAAAGCATGCACAACATTAATGCACACACAGCTCACTACAAATGAAACAAACTCCTTGAGGAGGAGTCGACGTAAACACTACAGTGAGATAGTTGAGTTCTTCATCGTTCAAAGATCCTGCATACTGTGCCCAAGCGGAGACAAAGACAAGACTCTGTGACTGATGCACCAAAGGTTAAACTGACAGACCAGAGCAGGCAGTCCGAGTTCATCCAAACCCTGCCAAATGAGGAGCACAGGCTGCCAAACACTGCCATCTAGTTGAGGAGATGTAGCATCGCACGATGTGGTCCAACCACTGAGGTCTGAGTCGAACCACCTGTGTAGGTCTTTAAATACTTTCTTCAGACTGTATTTTATCTCTTTACACACAATAAAAGATTATCTTGATAAAATTAAAAAAACACAGACAGATTTGAATGTGTAGGTTTATTGTGACTTCTTAACTGAGACTTTATCTCAGCTTTTTGTTTCAGAGGAACATTCTGTAGTTTTTATCTCCTACATGCCTGATAAACAAAGTCCAGTGAGCTGACAGTTACTCTGAATATGAGACAAAACGTAAACTCTAAATAAAAACATAAATCTCATACCAAAGGCAAACCTGCCAACACTCAGAGCGGAGAAGACGGGAGAATTTAATCAACATCACTTTGATTCTTAGGTCTTGATTGAAAATTTTTAAATTCTGTAAAAAAAAAATAATTATAAAATAAATAATTCGGTGCTCCTTACTGCTTTAAGCAAGCCCTGATTTCAGTCAGTCAACTCGCGTTTTAAATGGTTTATTGCAACAGCAAATATATTTTCATGTTTGGCGCCAGGCTCTGATCTCATCACTCCTTGCAGAAAGGTTTACATGGTAACATTGAGGAGTGATGAGTAAAAGATACAGAACATAACCCCCTCGGAGCCTGCAGGTGGATGAACATGCAGCAACACAAATGCAGGGCAGCAGCAGCACTGACGGACAGAGGGAGAGATGGGAGATTTCTCCAGTTTAAATAGACCGCTGAATTGAGAGGCAGAGAACATGATTGGAAGAAGGTTATGACGAGTGGGACATGTGACGTGAGTAACAGCACAGCTTGAGTTGTCTGCCTGAACTAGCTGGCAGGCGAACCCTCAGAGGTGTTGGACTTATTATTGCGGTGATAAATGAGAAGACAGGGAATAAAAAATTCCAAACATCAAAACTTGTAGAGTCTTTGAATGTACTACTATTAATATTTTTCCTGTTGTCCTTGGGTTTGAGGGTATCTAAAATGTGATGTATGCACTAATTCCTTGTTTTTAAATTTTTGTAAAGAAATCCATTTTCCGTTTTTCTTTTTTTTCCCCGTAATTATTTATAGCTTTTGAATTTTGTCACACAGATGAAGACACAACTGAGTTACTTGGGGGGGGGGGGTCATCTGCTTTGTCATAGTGAAATGTTGCCAAAGGCACTGTAAAATCTGTCACTCTTATACTGACACCACTTTATGACATTATGACTACTGTCTTCACAGCAAAGTTGAAAGTCTGTTTTCACCACCAGAGGGCAGCACCTCACAGACCAGGTTAAAAGGTCACTGAGGATATGAAAACCTTCTGAGGACACCTTCTGTTTAATAATGAAGCCAGTGCTGAAGCAATGTTTGTAAGACGATCTTTCTCCCAATTACAGTAAAGAGCCGAGATTCTGGTTTCAACGGGGGCCTTAAACAGGAGGAAGTCTTTGAGCAGAGACACTGACCTGGGGACCTGTGGACCTGTGGACCTGTGGACCTGTGGACCTGTGGACCTGGGGACCTGTGGACCTGTGGACCTGTGGACCTGTGGACCTGGGGACCTGTGGACCTGGGGACCCGTGGGGGAAGAGACTTCAGAGAGACTACCTTGGTGTCAGTGTTTCAGTAGCATCAACCTGCAAGAAGAAAAAGCCATGGCTGTTATTGGGTCCTAAATATTTCCTCACATCTTAACCTGTGATTATAGGATGGACTGATGAGGTTCACAGCTAAAATCCAGTCAGACGTCCAACCATTTGCCCTAAAAAATGTTCTGTTGTTCTGTTTGACCAACACTCAGAAGTCTGTTCATATCCAAACCAAAGACTTTTTATTCCTCCAGATGAACCTCAAACTTCTTCACCCAGTTCATAACTGACCATCCTGTCAGTGTTGGGTGGTTGTTATTTTTCTGTTTTAGGTCAGTATATACACAAATCATCCCAACAGGAACCAAAACACCATATAATAAAGATCATGACGGTGTTTTGAAGCTTTGCACGATGAGTATTTACAAGGCTGTGCTTTCACACTGCACTGAAGACCCACAAGCTGTGGTTCATCCAGTTAATAACACGTCTCCTTTCAGGTTACTCACACAGAGGCAGAGCAGGAGGCAGGAGCAACTTCAGGGAAACTTCCTACCTCATACATGCCGTGCTTCCTCGAGCTGCAGTCATTTTAGCATCATTTCACTGGAATTGAATTGCATGTGCAAATCATCAGGTGGAGCTTCATTGGTTCCATTTCTGAAACATGTGTAGGATGTTCTGTCCAGGTCATAGAAATCCATGAACCAGGCTTTGGAAAACCGTTAGGCTGGATTACGTTGATGGAGCAGAGAAGAAAGGTGCCCTCTTTCTTCTAATCTACTTCCTGAACCCTTGTTCTTGTTGGGTTGAGTGTTTCTGGAAGATTCTTCAGCAAACAGTCCAAAAAGTATTTTACCTTTCTTAGCTTGGTAGTTATAGTAAAGGCATCATGGCAATACATGAGAGACAGGAAGAGAAGAGTAGGAGTGACCAGGCCTGAGTCAGGATGAGGGTGTATCTTAAGGTGCTTTTTGCCTACAAAAACCTTCCTCAGGAACCAGAGACTTTTTGAGGAACTCTGTGCTTTCTGACTGCAGGAACTAGGGTTCAGACTCATTTCTGGGTGACTGATCGACGCCCTGAAATAACCCTGCTCAAGGGGAAGTACTTCCCAGATGTCCAGGAGCTCTAGGAGGCTGGACTGCTAATGCTGAACGTTTCTGATTGGTGGATTTTTTATTTCCCCTCCCTCCCTCTGTCTACAACCAGATGACCGCCAGCTGTGACTGACTTGGTTTAATAACTCCTAAACAATAGGACACCCGGTGTTCCAGTTTAAAGAGTGACCCTGTAAACTGGAGACCTTCAGCTGAACGTGTCAGTGGATATCCAGTTTACAACAGCTGTTCAAACACAGAAGAAGTCCTTGAGAATTAATCCCAGTTCAGTTTTTTTTATACACTATATATACATGTCATAAGCTCCTCACCAGATCAGTATTTAACGATGCTCTAAAACAGTTTGTGAAGGATGCATTCTGCTGAAAGTTGACAGTCAACAGACTAGTTTTTTAAGACGGAACACGGGTCGATCTCTGCTGTCTTCACTCTTTGGACAGCAGAGCAGTCCAGCTTTGCCTTTAGCTTGTCTCCTTTCTAGTCTCAGCAGATCCATCTGCTGTGAAATAAATCACCATCAAAACCAGCACACGCTGACTCTCCTCCATGCTAATAGGCTAACTGAGATGCTGCACATAATGATACCAGGCTGTCTTTGACTTTTATGGTGTCATTTTTCGCTGAATGGCCTTTATCATTGTCTTACTGCCCTCTACTGGCCTGGCGGTGTGTTGCAATTACTGTTATTTATTTTTTCTATATCTCAGAGGCCTGATCAGGATCATCTACAAGGGTCCTCAGCCCTCCATTGTGATGACAGCGACGACAACAACAGACAAACAATGGGCCACAGGAAATATGTAGTTCCTGGGAATGTTTTTTACCAGGAACTTAAAGTTCTTAGACCTTCTGGTTGAAAAGCACATTTATTAAACCTTTACTGCTGAACGTGTCATATTTGATATGTGAGTATCAAGGACCTCCATCTCATCTACATTATAAACACTTTTATTAAAAATATGTTAAAAAATGTTTCCCTCCCCCTTGAGGATTTTCATTCCACTACAAGCAGCTGAAGTTGTATTATAGCCTTTTTCAAAATATCTGCTCTCATTAAATTATCCACATGCTTTTCTTTTTTTTTTTTTGGAAAATCATCACTAATTTTCAAAAAGTCATGGTAAGGACAACATCTTAATAGTTAATCATTTTTAAAAATAAGTATTTTTTCATTTGAAAGAATACATATTCACTAAAAACTTTGCTTAAAAAAACGCCAAAACCGCCCAATTTATAAAATGTGATTGGAAAAAAATATACGCAAAACTATATAACAATACTTTTTGTCACTGTTGTTAAAAGGGTTAATAAAAAATCTCAATTCCAAAAAAAGAAAAAAAAAAATCTGTCTACTTTTTGATGGGTCAGGCTTCACAGTTGACTCCAGCTTTGAGCAGTAGTTAGGGGAAGGTCCACAAAGACGTGGATGCTTTTAATAGTCTTGATCTCACCTCAGCTAAACAGCAATGAAAGAATAAGACACTAGGTTGTGAGCAGGCCTTCTCACCCAGAATAAATACTGCTAACGAGGAATCCAGCTCCTTAATCCCACCCACAGTTTGAGATCAGGAAATCCAACAAGCTGATAAAGGTGAGACTGCAGGGTGTCCAATTACAGAGTGAACAAAGAGACTCCCAGCAAACCAATTAGTGCATACGTCACCCAGAGGAAGACCAGCTGACTGGAGGACAGCATAAAGAGGAAACAATTTAATTTAATGAGTGTTTTCAGTGGAGACTCATTCCCCTGACGTGTGACAGATGCTCCATGGAGACCTGGAAGAGTTGTTTTTCTGTAACTGTGTCAGTGGAGCTGTCTATAAATAGCCCACAGCAGCTTCACGACAGTCACAGTGTCAGTGTGATCGTACAAAGGGTGTCAGCAGTCAGAGACCCAGCTGCCATCACACAGGCCTGTGTGTCAGTGTGCAGGGTGAGCGACCAGGAAGACCTCAGCCAGGAAGACGTGAAGAGAAACAGAGAGGCTGCTGAGAGTTTCCTGGAAGTCCCAGGGATTCTGGGAAAGTCATTCAGACTAAAAAAAAAATATCTTTATCAGCAACTAGAATTCATATTTTTTTCATCTCTTGAATCTGAACAAAATTACACTCTGACAGACGACTTCAATCCTTACTGAAAAATCAAAGAAAAGCTGCATACTGAGTGAGGAAGCAAGTATATATTCTTTTTTCATTTATTGTCTTGAACTCAGACTCCAGAGATAATTGTTCAGCACACAATAAAAGATGAAACTGTGTCTCTCCTGCAGCCCTGAGAGGCTGTACGAGCTGCGGTCCTCTGACCCCATGTCACACAGGAGGAGAGTCATGGAGCTCTAATTTCATCTTATTTCATGCTATTCTTGGGTTGCCATGGCAACACACAGCTATCTGACATCAACAGATCTACATATTATCCCCCACATGCCACATCCAGTTCAGCCAATGCCCCGTTAAACCGGCCTATACACTGAACCGTGAAAACAGAGTAATGAGCAACATGTGTTTGGATCATGTGACTTCAGTTTTCTCTATAAATATAATAAAAAGAAAGAGACTATTTCAAGAGATGTGATTTTTACTCACTCATTCACACCACATTCATACACCATACCTAAGGACACTTAAGCATGTGGACAGCTGAGATCAAACCCCCCAACATTTAAAAGGAGACACGACCATCTCAACCACTGCACCACAGCCATCGGATCAGAAAAAGAATCTTTTTTCAAAAATCAGTCTTAGCTGTAAAATCAACGTTTTATCATCGTAATGTGATGTCATCTCCTTTATGTCACTCATCTGTTTCTAATGCAGAGTTTTGACGCCTATCATCATCGGGTGCCATATTGAAAATCCTGAACTCGGCCTTGCTTCTGTTGAGGTAGTGTGAAGTTAAAAGGTGGCACTGGGGCGGGCTCCAAGCCTCCTCACTCACGGTGCTTTTCGACCAGACGGTTCATTCCAGTAAACGGTTCCTGTGGTTGATTTTTTTGTCTGCAGCTCCTCCATGAGCCAAAGAAACAGCAAAGACCTGCATAAATCAGGCCAGTGAGAAAAAAAGCTGTTTTAAAAAGCAGGAAACAGCTGATGAACTGATGAAACATCGGACTGCTGTCTAAAGTATGAAGACAGCTGAGACTAACCAGGTTTCAGCTTCAAAAACCAGCCTGATGCATCCTTCTCAAACAGCTTCAGATCATCACTAAATACTGATCCCATGACAACGATTATCACACATATATAAAACCATCGCCAACCAACCATTATTTGCTTTTTTTTAATGTCTCACTCCCGTTTCTTCTTTTTGCATTTTGAAACTCTCTTGACTGTTGGAAGAGACTGTTGAAACTCTTGTCTGTTGTTCATTGATTCCATCCATCAGCCATCGTTTGATCTGTTCCTGCCCCTTCCTCTACATAGCCAAGTGTCCACTGTTCCACACTCAACTTTTTGCCTGATTTGAGTGCCCCAGTGGAGAAATCAAAGTGCACTGTATTTTTTTCCATACTGTCAGTGTGAACGCACTTATGCACTCAAAATGATAAGTGTAAGTGCAGATGTACGCGATTAGGGACACAGGAAAACTCTTACTGAGGAATTCAGAGAACTCTAAAGCTTAAAGAAAGGGGTGGAGCTGACTCCGTTGCTATAGACGATGTCATGTTTCAGGAACCACCTGACTTCCTATGCCTACAGTGATTGGCTGACAGGGAATGTGTCTTTGTGAGGACTTTCTATAAAGAAACCACTCAGTTTAGAAAAAGATGTCATGTTAGTACATTCAAATAAAGATTTTAACCCTTTATTGCCAAACCTATCATACTTGATACATGAAGACCTCCATCTCATCAACATGATTAATATTTTCATTAAAAACCTGTTGAATTTTTTTTTTTTTTTTTTTAATGTTGTCTACCGTCTTGAGTATTATCATTCCACTACAACCAGCTGAAGTTGTTTTTTGGCCTTTTTCATATTTTCTCTCCTCAGAAAATTATCCGACCCTTTTTTTCAAAAAAATCATTGCTCTTTTTCAAGAAGTTGGGCTAAGAATAACATAACGTTAATTGTTGCTCATTTTTTTAGAAATAAGTATTTTCTGTATTGAATGAATGCATATTTACCGTTGACAAAACGGCATAACTTATTAAATGTGATTATGATGGCTAACTTGACCATCTGTGAAGGCTCCATTAATGCTGAAAGGTACATACAGGTTTTGGAGCAACATATGCTGCCATCCAAGCCACGTCTTTTTCAGGGACGTCCCTGCTTATTTCAGCAAGACAATGACAAGACACTTTCTGCACCTGTTACAACAGTGTGCCTTCATACCCTGGACTGTTGATCAACTGAAGTTGTTCATCAATCAAGAATGGTAAAGAATTCCACCTCCAAAGCTTCAACAATTAATGTCCTCAGTTCACAAACACTTATTGAGTGTTGTTAAAAGGAAAGGTGAAGGAACACAGTGGCAACCTCCTGTCTGAAAAATATGTGACAATGTGGAAGTGCTAAAATCTGCAGTTCTGTGATTGTCAGCTTGAGGCTGGCTCTGGAAGTACCAGAAGTCACAAACAGACCGAGATAAAAAAAAAAAAAAAAAAAAAAGCCGTTTTCACAGCTGAAATAAACATGTTTACAGCCTGGTACAAAAAAATGTCTTCTGTCTGAATCGCTAATTTTGCTAACGGCACGCACGCAGCATGCGCAGTCTATGGATGAAACATAGCAGGAAACATGCGCCTGTCCTAGCTTTTTTGAAACGTGTACAAACATCAAATTCAAAACGAGTGAATATTTGGGAAAAAAAAAAGTTTATCAGTTCAAACAATGAATATATTGTCTTTGTAGTGTATTCAACTGAATTAAGGTTAAACGGAATTTGCAAATCATTGTATTCTGTTTTTATCTACCTTTAGACAATGTTCAAACTTCACTGGAATAACTGCCTGAGATGAAAAAGTCAATAAAATGAAATGAAATAAGATATTGGTAGTATTTTTTAGGATTAAAAATAAAGAATAGAGGCAACACTAAATACACAGAGGGTTAATTAAACAGGTGTGAGAGAAGAGATGAAACTAATTAATGCAATCAAAGAGGACAGAAATGCAAACATCTAACTACATTAGACACATAGGGGAAAGAACTACAAAATAAAACAGGAAACACAAGTAAAAACATAACAAAAGACATTGATCACCAAAACTATAAACACACGTCACCTGAAAATGCTGAATTGTTATTCTGGTAGAATAAGAAGAAGTGGAGTAAAATAGAAGAACATTTTGTTGAAATGCTCACTCAGCAGTTCAACTTCATGAATCAAGAGAAGGACAGCAGCTGTCATGAGCTGGCCTCCAAACTAAAATATCAAGAAGAGGTCAGCCAGGCTCTGCAGGAGGAGGTGAAGGAGCTCCAGAAGGTCTTGAACGACATAAAGTCTCAAGAAAAGGCGGAGCCCTCCCTCTCACTGCAAGACGTCCAGAATGACAGAGAGGAAGGCAACCAGAGCATCGTCCAGGAGACTTCTGAGGCCATCCAGACAACACCTGGGATGGTCGAGGAATCCCCTGCGATCGATGACGTAACACCTGAGGTGGTCGAAACAACTCCAGAAATAGTGACACCAGAGATAGATGGAATTGTTGAGGCCTCACCTGCATTGGAGGAAGATACACCAGCTCTGGACCATGAAACACCTGAGGTGGAGAGGGTCTCACTCTGGAGAAGATTTAAGAAATGTGTCACTCCTCACAGCCGCCGCCAGTACAAACATCTGAGGCTGCAGAGGCAGGACACAGAGTGAGAGCCCAAACCCCTCCATCTTCCTCCAAAAACATGCCCCAAAACATCCCCCACCTTCCCCCCACAAACATGCTCAGTCACACACACATACTGTGGGTTTTCCACCGAGAGCTCCGGTTTAATCCCACACTTTATAACAAATTGAAATAACATTTGAAAGAAATAAATATATTTATTTTTATATAATAAACATCCTTTCTCTATAGATGAATGTCTTTAGAACATAGCATTTCTGATGTTGTTGACTAATGTGGATTGAATGTGATTTGCTTGAATGAAATACTGAGTTTTTGTGTGTCAACTGTTCAACTTGAGCAAACAGTCAAAGTGACCCAAGGTACTTTCAGAAAAAGCAGAGAACTCTATTCACCGTGAATATTACAAGTGTTTATTTGGCTTCCTTTATTTTGCTGACAGTCACTCAACAAAATAAAGGAAGTTAAACTAGAGTTATTTATTTGGATCCCAATAACACATAATGTGAGTGAGAGCCATCTGAAATATAATGAACCTTCACCTTTACTATTGAATGAAAAAAAGTGATTGGATATGAAACAAAGGGTCAATTCAACCAAACTTTTGAAGTCTAACATGCTTCTTTGTGCCAATTTCCATCATGACCCTTCATGATGTTGATGTAACGTATGTCAATTTTATATTGAGATGAGAGGGAAGCACCAGAGAGCAGTGATGGCTGAGGACAAAAAACATTATATCCACGTAGCAATTTGCAATTTGATTAAAGTAAAGTTTGATTTAAGACTACCCGATTTATTTATCTCAGCCAATTATGAGCCCACAACAAAGATTTTGATGCTAACTGCCAACAGAAATCATGCAAGACAAAAGCTAACAAGCTAAGTATGGTCGAGGGGTCAATATTACAACATAGTGCCTTTAGTGTCCTCATCACAACCACTCAGTTATCATGATCATGTAGCAGAATAATGAAACTCTGAGGTTGTGTTATCAAACATTTGCACACAGATCAGTATGATGATGAGTCTCTTCAAATGTGTTTATGCCACTTTTTTTCATTAGGTGTACATGATTTTGGCATGTCTGATAGTCTGCTCTGCAAACTACAGTGTGTGTAGTAAGTGGTTCAATGATGCTGAATCAAAAAATACACATTTGACAGGGTTTTATTGTCCACAACAAGTTATTTGATAAAATTGGTCATTTTGATCATATATTTTCTATTTTCATAGTCATATTGAACATTCTGTATGTGTCCCTGAAATTGCTGTCCACCCTGGAATTTTGGGGTAACTGAAACCCTCTGGTGTTTTCAGTGACATTTTTACCAGCAATCTATCTTTCTTTATCCATTGCTGTACTATGAAGCTGGTTTACTTCTTAGCAGGATGAATCACCGTGGCGACTTATACTGGACGGCTAACCTGCTCCGGAGCAGGTTAATCTCCTGATAAGAGATCAGCGAGTATAAAAGCACCACCCCCTGACCAATCATTTCTCTTGGAAAATGGCCTGCCCATTCATTCAAGATCCTGTAGACGTCGGTGCGCGGATCGTGAGAGGAGCACTTAGGAGAGAAAGAGTTTTTAGGGATAGATGTGACCCTTCTGATTTCCCCGGTGACGTCCTGTATGAAAGATGTAGATTTTCATCAGTAACAGCAAACAAGTATAAAATGACAGTTGGTTGATTGTCAGTAATTGAAACACAAAGAGACGTTTGAAAATAAATCATAAATAAATGGTATATATCTACTGTGTGGCTTTGAAGGATAAGGCTGACTGTACTGAATGTTTTTCAAATATGTTAACACCCAAACCAAACACATTTAGTCTGTGTTCAAGGAACTTGAGTTAACCAACTTTTTTCATATTTCTTTTTAAACAAAGAGAAAAATACCAAAGAGCCTGTTTCCTGCTCTATCCTCTGTCTGTCCTCGCTAAATATAGGCATAAAAAGCCACCGCACCCTGCACTGGTGTTTTCAGGCAGACCCCCTGTTAAAACCAGGCTCCAGTGACATCTCCCTCACTCTCCTGCATGTTAAGTTTGTTTGTTGCGTCTGTTGGATGATGCTCGTCCCTGTCCACATGTCTGCCTCAGACTACCTGAAGGCTTCATTATGTGGCAGCAAGTCAGAAATGTACTTAGGCTGTAAACTATCCATTGCCTTAACGATAAATTCAGATTTGTAGCTTTTCTAGTGTTGAACAATAACTGTTCACAGTAACAAAGATGCATGTGATCAAATGCTAACAATGTTTATAGGGGGGAACGGGGTTAGTTGTCACATTCATTATGTCTTGCCAATAAATTCTATTCTTAATTAACTAACTGTAAAAATTGGGATCAAAGCTAACCTACAAAGTGTTTTTGGAGTAAGACAGCTGAACTTGAGGTGAGAGGACTTTTTGTGTGTTTTTCATGTCAACTTGTAAATATTCAGCTCCTCAGAACTTTTCTTCTTTTACATAATGAGTTTATAACACAACAGTTGTTGGCCTTAAAAAGTGTGAAGGGAAAGCTGAAGTTTAGATTATTAGCTAGCTACATCCATCACAGATAATATGGGGGTGTGTTAGTGCCCATGGCATGGCTACATGGGCGTCGCCACCATTCAATGTGAAGGGGACGTGTCCCCTGCAGATTTCAAAATTCTTCATTTGGACCCCCCCACATTTCACAGGAAAATATTGGTTCATCCAGCGCCTTTTCTATTGCCTTGTAAACAGATCCATTCCACTTGATCGCTAATAGAAAATACATAGTCAACTTGTTAATCCACTCAGTGTTTTCCGGACAACCTTCAACTACCGCAGCATGAAGTGAATGAGTGACAACATCTCAGTCAGTGAGTGTAGCAGCGGGCTGGTAACGTTTGTTGGCCCTCAATATTAACACGAGGCCACGTTATATTAATGTTCAGCTAAGAAATGAAAACTAGAAGTGAGCTAATGAACTGATGCAATATTTGCTCCTTCCCCAGACATAATGAACTACAGACAGTTCCTAACAAAGAAGCGGAAAGTAAGTCAAAATGTCCCCACAATACAGGTGTTTTGCTAATGGAAACGTTAGCTGACTTATTTCAGTTGTTAATAGAAAAAAAAAAAAACAATGCTTAATGAATTCATCCCGATCCCTTTTGACAGCAGATTGATACTGAGATTGAGTCGGTAGCAGGAGCAGGGTCAGCAGCTCGTGACATGAGGGACAGTGCAGAGACTTCAGTCACGGAGGTGAGTGATTTACGGTGCTGGGCTGGTAGTTACAGGATGGATTTGGGCAAGATGACGTTACGTTACTCCACACGGCTCTACAAACATCTGATGTGATCACTGATCAGATGAAGTTTCTTGTATTTAGTTTCCACAGGCTACAGATCAAAAGTTACTGTATGTATAAATGAATGATCATTGTAGCTAGGAGTGGGCGATGCCGATATGGCAAAAATATCATATCAAGATTTTTTAATATAAAAATCATAATCACGATTTTATTACAATTCTTTGATTTTTCTAGACTAATTTGCATGTTTGACCATTTTTCCCCCTATGTTTAACATAAAACATGTAAAACCCTAAAAGAAAAAAAAAAAGACAATTAAAGCCAAAGAAACTTTCTGAACAGGTTTTAGTTTAAATAGTGCAGTTTTATATATATATATATATATATAAAAATGTGCAATAAATGTAAACATTAATAATAATGAACAACAATAAAGTGCACTTTTGTAACATAAAAACTAAACGGTGTGTTCACTGTCACTATTGCTTGGAATGGTGGCATGTTGTGTTACAGCTAAGGCTTAATTAAAAAAAATAAATAAATAAACAAAATAAAAAGTAAAATGCAACCAAAAAGTCATTGTTGGTGATAAATTTTGTCAAATCCGTTTCATTATTTTAGGCATGACAGTGAGTTTTAAAAACAGGGTGGTAAAGGCTGAAAGTTGACTTAATGTTGAGTCTGAAAAATGTGTCTTATAAGTAAAATTAGATGTTAAACAACCTGTTAAAATACATTAGAATGCAGCAGATGTCATCTAATTGACCCCCGGAACCCATACCAGTGTGTCCCCCCCACATTAAAAAAGCTTCTGACGCCCCTGTTAAATGTATATATATATATATATATATATATATATATATATATATATATATATATATATATATATATATATATATATATATCAAACACCAAATGATCAACATTTTGTGGATTTTGTTAAAAGGGTCAATAAACATCTCAGTTCCAAAAAAGTATTTTTTGGGGGGCTATTTTTGATGGGTTAGGCTTTTGAGACTCTTTCTGAACTGGTCTTAGTAACTTAGGAGTCCTCTTCACTACTTCTAACTTCTCACAGGTTTAGGAGCTTGTTTTAGCGCTAAAATGCTGTGTGAAATACTTTTAGACGAGAAATTCAGGCGTCCTAAAATCAGGACGGACACTCCCATTATTTCTGAGAGTTTCTCCTAAAATCAGGAGCTACTTTTAGCTTTACAGTGTTTAGTAAATAAGGTGTGCATTTGTGACAGGTGAACCATGGACGTCCACAATGTACACATCTGTACATGGAGGGTCATGTATGAGGGATGGATTTCATAATAATAAAAAAAAATTAGAATGGTTTATGCAACTATTATCTCCTCTATTTTTTTTTTTCATTTTTTCCACCAGCCTCTGGTTGTAATATGATATTATTGACAGAAAAGGGGTTGTAGGGCATCTGGAAGCTGTTTACATAACTTCTATAATAACATGAGAAAGCATCAGTGTCTGTTACTGCGCTGTGACTTTCAGAACTGTAGAAAAAACACAACGACTCTCGTATGGCACCAAAGAGTTCTTGGAGGAACATCTTCAAAAATGTAAACAAAAATGTAGGTGAAACTAGAATATAGAAATCGATCATATCCACATCTAACTAGCCTCCAACAGCCAAATGAATCTCTATCTCCTGTTTTCTGTATGGAGGGTGGGGAGCTACTCCAATAAACAGTGAATGCTGAATACAATATGATCCATCATCATGTTGAGTTTGTCCCCACACAAAGAAAAGCAAACACACACACACGTCCTTTTTATAAGCCTCCATCATGTGTTTGATAAGCAGCTAATGCTGTGTGTCCTCATATATGACACATCCACTCACTCACAGACTGTTTAAGACTTTCGTCACTGCAGGGAGCTCAGGTGAGGAGGCTGAGGCAGCCGTGACGTGTGCATATTTCACATGTGGCTGTGGACTAACAGGGCTGGAGGCTCTGGATCATTCTCTGAAGCTCTTTGTGAGCAGAGCGGTGACGCACACAGCAGCTCCAAGGAGGCCAGCGTGGAATTTGAGTCGAGGGAGAGAGAGGAGGAGGAGGAGGGATGGGGGCAACACTCTCACGAGATTAAACCACGCTATGGTCTGAATGTGGTGTAACCAGGCAACACAGCCAAACCCACGTCAGCGCCAGAAACCCACTCAGGTGGAGTCACATGCAGCTGACAGAAGCCATTATGCTGAGAGGGAAACGTAGAGAAAGCTGTTCATGAGTCAGACCAATATTTAATAATGTCCCTCTGTGTACACGCATCAAATTCATTCAGTCACAGAAATCTATCAGAAGACAGAAATCCACACGTGAACAAGTAAATGAAAAATGATCATGTATCTTATCTGAGATGTACACAAGCTTTATGTTCATCAATGAGGAAAGCTTCAATAAACTTCCAACATGACAAAGAAATATTACCCACAGTGTTTAAATGGACTCATCATGACTGAGTTCATTAAAAATGCATCTTCTGAACAACTTCTTGCATCAGCGTATTAAGAAGACTTGTCACATTTTCTCAAATCCCATCGCAGTAAACCGTTAACTTAGAGAAACAGGAAGCGTTTTATCTATCAACAGTTATGATCAATTTGCTGTTACACACTTATTATCCTAACCTGTGTGAAGGTAATGTAATGTTTGCAAAGATGATCACCTCTATGATGTGTGTCTCTGATATTCTGTGCCTGTGTGTGTATGATTTCTTAAGGATCTATGGAGGTTTTATTCAAAGGAAAGCTCCGAAGCCGTAGGACCCCAAAATATGACAATGAATTTACTCAACAATAAGTCTTTAAAGATGAAGGCCAGCTTCAGAAAAATGCATTAATGGGTTCAGTAGACGATTTTCATAATCCAACCTCTTTTGTTTATTTTTCCCATTGAGATTCAGCTGCTTTATCCACCTGTTTCTTCAGAAGCCTACAGGTGTGGACTTCTGCTGGTAGCTATCGACTTCCAGTTGCCGCTGCTGGCAAGCTAGCTCAAAATAACTTGTGTGAAATCATTCTTATAAGACAGGGCTCAGTGTAAACTTTTTAAAACATCCGCTCTATGACTCCACCTCTGATTTGTGTTCATTTTGTCACGGTCTTGCTGTTAAAAGCCAATTTTTAGAATGAGTATGACAGCTAGGCTAACATCCTCAGCTTTATGGTCTCCATGGCGACGTAAACAGAATATTCAACTGGAAGAGCAAAACCAACAACCGCTACACTGCAAAAACTGACATCTAAGCAAGTGTGTTTTTGTCTTATTTGAAGTAAGAATTGTCTTATTATACTTGATATGAGCCACATTCAACAGACACGTCCAGGAACGTGTCTTATTTCAAGATATTAAAAGACAAAAAATAAGGTCTGAATTACCAGCAACAAGTCAAAAAATCTGCCAGTGGGGTAAAAAAAATGTACTTGTCAAGTTCAGAATAATGTCTAAATACAAGAAACTTTCACTTACTCCACTGGCAGATTTTTTAACTTGTTACAAACAATTCAGAGCAGATTTTAGTCTTTAGATATCTTTAAATGAGACATGTTTCTGGACTGGTCTGCTGAATGAGGCTCATATTAAAGCTAAAAAGACGTTTTTACTAAAAATAAGACAAAAGCACTTCCTAAGATTTCAGTTTTTTGCAGTGTATGAACCATGGGAAGTCAAGAATAAGGTGGATAAGGAGTTCTGGCAAAGACAGCAGCCTAAAAAGTTTCACAGAGAGTAAGACAGAAGTAAAGCATCAAACTGATTAGAGAAACAGATCTATGTCAGATCAAACTGATCTGCAGGGTGTAGATCCATAAAGTCTCTTTACATTTCAAAAATAAATGACAAAGGCAGCTGATGAAAAATCTTAATCAGATTTGTCCTCTTTACTCAGTAGTTATCAAAGTTTTTAATCACATTTCATATGTGTATTTCAGGTATCCTGTTAATAACAGAGGTTCTGTTGAATGAAGCCCTAAAAATGTCTACTGAAGAAAAGACACAATGTGTGTCATGGTTTACTGAAACAAAATCAGATACACAGACTCAGAGAAACTACAGTATGGAAGAGATAAACTGTCACATCTGTCAATTTGTGTATGGCACAAGAAATTCATGGAGACGAGGATGGTGTTGGACAAGAGGAAGAGGAGACGACCAAAACCATCTGAGGAAAACATGGATGGTGTAAGACAAGCCTTTCAGCCCCCTCTTACAGAACAAGTTCTCCTATTAAATTAGTTTAAAATTATATTCAGTATCTACTTCTTGTTTTGTAACAATTTCCATGTTTGTCTGTTCATTTGCTTTTATAATACACTGTGATGAGACTTTATGGACACCCTGCATATGATGAATAGAATAGGGCCCAATTTGGACCCTTGCAGGACACTATTGAACCCTGACCCTGGGCGACTGTGTATCAGTGGTAGAGTTGTCGTCTCTCAATCGGAAGGTCAAGGGTTCGATTCCCAGCTCCTGCAGTCACATGTCGAAGTGTCCTTGAGCAAGACACTGAACTGAAATTGCTCCCACTGTTGGTCAGTGGTGTGTGAATGGGTTAGATAAACTGATGGTCCCTACAATAGATAGATCGTTCATCCATCAGTGTGTGAATGTGGTGTGACTGGGTGAATGAGACTAGCAGTGTAAAGAGGTTTGAATGGTTGGTACGACTAGAAACGTGCTATATAAGTGTTGGTCCATTTACTGGTCCATTTACATATTGTTAACCTCTGCTCTGGTGGCTTTTGAACCACTGAACAGTTTGTAGCAGAAACCCATAGTTGATGAAACTCTGTAAAAAAAAAAAGAAGAGTGATCCGTGTGTCCAAGGCTTTAGATAAATCCAAGAAGAGAGCAGCACGGGGCTCTCTGGAGTCAGTGGCATTTATGATGTCATGTAACACATTTCTTTGTAGCTGTGAGTGAACTGTTTTTTACTCTGTCCAGCCTGCAGCTCATTAAATATAATAGTCAATATGATGAAATAATAAAAATAACAGCAACTGCTTCTGTGTCTTTTCACAGTAAATATCTCATCTGCAGCTTTTCAGGTGAAGTAAGACTTCTGGGACCACTGGCTGACATTAAAGCTCCTGTGATTAACTTTTAGTTTGTGTGGATTTGTCCCCTTATGGGCAGCTTTATACAGAACAACCAATGTACCCTACTTCAACAGTCATGGTTATCATTTAATGTGGGACATGTTGTTTAAAAAGGCTGTTTGAGAAGTGTACCCTACCTTCTTCTACAAGACATCCAGCCTTTAATATACCCTCAAACAGCCGTGTTGATTGGTCTGCTTTTCTCTTGTAGGTCAAAAGAAGTATACAATAATTCCAGTCTGTTTATAACTACCTAAAATCTCCTCAGAGAAGCTTCAAAGTGTGGATAAAAATGATTCCATGAATCTGTCCTCCTCTGTTATTCCTCATTTGAGTGACCCGATCTTTAAATACATTTACACACCTGTAGATTGGTACATAGAGCAGAGCAGAAAAAACAATGTGACCAAGCAGGAGTCTACCAGACGCTTCATCCAGACACTTCAACCATGCTGCTTCTCACTGGACTGTTAAACTCTCGTGTCTTTTGCTCACATGATAAATAGTCCAGTTATTCTCCGCTCTTATAATGAAAAGATTAGTCATGTAATCTCTGGGCTGACACTCACCTGGCCTCTCGGAAACGACAGCCTTTCTCTTTGCACAAACTCAAGCGATGAAACAGCGCTGATAAAGCTGCTTTAACAAATGAAAAAAAAAAAAAAAAGGTCCAGACGTGTCCAGTCAAAGGTTTCAGCTCCAGAAAATCAAGACGCAGCCTTTAAGAGAGAAACAGACAGAAGAAGAAGAAGAAGAGAGAGAAACATCTGCTGCTGGCGGCTCTTGAGCTTCAGGGATGAGACTCATTTCTCTGCTGAGAGAGAGAGAGAGAGAGAGAGCGAGAGAGAGAGAGAGAGAGAGAGAGAGCAGCGCCCTCTGCCGGCATGTCAACATACTACCGCACACCTTCAGCAAAACACTGAACCCAAGTTGCTGCCAGTGTTGTTAAGTGGAGTATGTGGTGTGAATGTATTAGATATAGCATCAGCTCGCCATCAGTGTGTTACAGCTGTGTTACTGCCTACTACATACTACATGTGAATTTAGTATGTAGTCGGCACTGCATACTGCCTACTACTTATGAATGTAGTATGTAGTATGACTGCTGTTGGGTCTGTTTTGTAGTTTGCTTCTCTGGTTTTCAGTTCAGGAAAATGGGACTACAGCTGATGGATTTCTATGTTTAAATTTATAATTAAATATAAGTGTTTCATTCACATCACTGCTCTTCTTTCTCACAGACTGTTTAACTGAAGTGTTGTATTATAGTTGTTATTCTGACTCATTCCAAGAAGTGGCGGTAATTCACCTAAACCTGAGTGTCAACCCCATAGAAAAACAGCATTAGTGACGTGCATTGTGGGAAACAGTATGCCAGGTAGACTGGTCTGATGCATATACAACAACACTTCACAGCGTTTCACTCGAAAACGCGAAAAAACGCAGAGAAAAAAATCTGCATTTACACGGAAACGCTGATGGACTGAAAACGCTGTAGTATGTATGTCAGGCCTGTAGATGGCGATATAATAGTAGAGTCTTTTGGTAGTCTGCTGCTGAAGAAGAGGCGGGCTGATCATCTGGTGTTTATATTAAATACGTCTTATCTGAGAGCAGAAGTGGAGCAACAGATGAACATTTTGTTAAAGGCAGTCAGCAGATTCAGCAGCACAAACACAACATGGTAAATCCACCATACAACCGTTGTTGTTCGGTTTGTAAAAGTTCCCACAATGAAAGTGAAATGCGCACACACAAAACGGAGCATGACGTCAGGGTTTTCACTGAAAACGCCGGCTTACAGTTTACATGGCAGCGGAGGCTGCAGCGCTTCAGAAAAATTCCACTCTGGAGGGCGTTTTAGGAAAGTTGCATTTTAGGTCGGCTGAAACGGCGTTTCCATGTAAACGAGAGGCCAAAACACAACAAAACTTTTGCGTTTTATCCCAATACCGTTGTCGTCGGGCCTGAGAAATTTTCCTGAATCAGTAGGACATCTGGGAATTTTTGGCATACTGCAGATTTCGCAAGTTTTCGGCATACTGCCAACTACATACTGAATTTCAGCCAAATCAGTAGGCACTGCAAGAGTAGAAGGTGGTTTGGAAAACAGCTAATGTGTCAAGTGGATCCGTTCCATTGCGGTTCAGCTGCAGGGCTGGTCCAACAGGTCACAGTTAATCTGCAGCCATCCTATTTTTGCCGGATGCCGGAGCTGAAACGCGTCAATTCAGAGTAGAGAAGATCGAGCAGGACAGGAAGTAGTGCACGGAAACTAACTTAAAAGAGCATGAGACTTTCAAAATAAAACAAACAATTTCAAAAATAGATAATAGCTTTACCAGTGCAAGAAAACATCACAATGAGCGAAGACATGCCGGGAATCAACAGGTTTGAGATTTAACAACACAGCATGAATGAAGAGAGGTTTAATAACGGAGAGGAAAGCGCAGGAATTCCATGGTCTCGCGACTCCAGCTGTCTGTCAGTCCTGCGGCTTGTCGGACTGAACACGCAGCGTGAGTTGACAAACGCAGTCAACAC